>CM041808.1:39027678-39047678 GCA_023376895.1 Aspiorhynchus laticeps
CGGTCAGATTGAAGGGGTGGTTTATTATGTTTCTAACATGATCGAGAGCGCATGTAAACACTCGATCGGATTGAAAACCGAAACTGAAAGGATGTACAGTGATGCTGGAATAACGTAATGACGTATGCAGAACGAGCTTTTCAAATAAAGAGTTGTATAAATGAATGTCCTGTCATTATAAAACTCTTCCTTTTCAGATTCATAAGTCGGAATGAATTCAGTCTGATTGAAACACAAATTGTGCATGTAAACACAGCCAGTGACAAGCGTCTGAAAGCAGGTTATGTGCATTAGCTGTGTTCCCAGTCATCATCTGGTGCTGTGGTTCTGAGCTGATGATCATGTGATGTGTGATTGGTGTGTGTTTGAGCAGGGGTCCGGACGGCGGTCGTGGTCGGAGGGATGGCTCCTCAGAAGCAGCAGCGGGTTCTGATGCGGCGGCCGGAGATCGTGATCGCTACACCGGGTCGTCTGTGGGAGATGATCCGAGAGAAGCAGCCGCACCTGCAGAACCTGCGCCAGCTGCGGTACACTCCAGCACCAGCACTCTCTCACATAAACACGAGTCTGAACCAAACACTCCAGCACCAGCACTCTCTCACATAGACACCAGTCTGAGCCAAACACACCAGCACCAGCACTCTCTCACATAAACACCAGTCTGAACCAAACCCACCAGCACCAGCTCTCTCTCACATAAACACCAGTCTGAACCAAACCCACCAGCACCAGCTCTCTCTCACATAAACACCAGTCTGAACCAAACCCACCAGCACCAGCTCTCTCTCACATAAACACCAGTCTGAACCAAACCCACCAGCACCAGCTCTCTCTCACATAAACACCAGTCTGAACCAAACCCACCAGCACCAGCTCTCTCTCACATAAACACCAGTCTGAACCAAACCCACCAGCACCAGCTCTCTCTCTCACATAAACACCAGTCTGAACCAAACCCACCAGCACCAGCACTCTCTCACATAAACACCAGTCTGAACCAAACACACCAGCACCAGCTCTCTCTCACATAAACACCAGTCTGAACCAAACCCACCAGCACCAGCTCTCTCACATAAACACCAGTCTGAACCAAACACACCAGCACCAGCTCTCTCTCACATAAACACCAGTCTGAACCAAACACACCAGCACCAGCTCTCTCTCACATAAACACCAGTCTGAACCAAACACACCAGCACCGGCTCTCTCTCACATAAACACCAGTCTGAACCAAACACACCAGCACCAGCACTCTCTCACATAAACACCAGTCTGAACCAAACACACCAGCACCAGCTCTCTCTCACATAAACACCAGTCTAAACCAAACACACCAGCACCGGCTCTCTCTCACATAAACACCAGTCTGAACCAAACCCACCAGCACTCTCTCACATAAACACCAGTCTGAAACAAACCCACCAGCACTCTATCACATAAACACCAGTCTGAACCAAACCCACCAGCACCAGCTCTCTCACATAAACACCAGTCTGAACCAAACCCACCAGCACTCTCTCACATAAACACCAGTCTGAACCAAACCCACCAGCACCAGCTCTCTCTCACATAAACACCAGTCTGAACCAAACCCACCAGCACTCTCTCACATAAACACCAGTCTGAACCAAACCCACCAGCACCAGCTCTCTCTCACATAAACACCAGTCTGAACCAAACCCACCAGCACCAGCACTCTCTCACATAAACACCAGTCTGAACCAAACCCACCAGCTCTCTTTCACATAAACACCAGTCTGAACCAAACCCAGCAGCACTCTCTCGCATAAACACCAGTCTGAACCAAACCCACCAGCACCAGCTCTCTCTCACATAAACACCAGTCTGAACCAAACCCACCAGCACCAGCACTCTCTCACATAAACACCAGTCTGAACCAAACCCACCAGCACCAGCTCTCTCTCACATAAACACCAGTCTGAACCAAACCCACCAGCTCTCTCTCTCATAAACACCAGTCTGAACCAAACCCACCAGCACCAGCACTCTCACATAAACACCAGTCTGAACCAAACACACCAGCACCAGCACTCTCTCACATAAACACCAGTCTGATCCAAACACACCAGCACCAGCTCTCTCTCACATAAACACCAGTCTGAACCAAACCCACCAGCACCAGCACTCTCTCACATAAACACCAGTCTGAACCAAACCCACCAGCACCAGCTCTCTCTCACATAAACACCAGTCTGAACCAAACCCACCAGCTCTCTCTCACATAAACACCAGTCTGAACCAAACCCACCAGCACCAGCACTCTCACATAAACACCAGTCTGAACCAAACACACCAGCACCAGCACTCTCTCACATAAACACCAGTCTGATCCAAACACACCAGCACCAGCTCTCTCTCACATAAACACCAGTCTGAACCAAACACACCAGCACCAGCACTCTCTCACATAAACACCAGTCTGAACCAAACACACCAGCACCAGCTCTCTCTCACATAAACACCAGTCTGAACCAAACACACCAGCACCAGCACTCTCTCACATAAACACCAGTCTGAACCAAACCCACCAGCACCAGCTCTCTCTCACATAAACACCAGTCTGAACCAAACCCACCAGCACTCTCACATAAACACCAGTCTGAACCAAACCCACCAGCACCAGCTCTCTCTCACATAAACACCAGTCTGAACCAAACACACCAGCACCAGCTCTCTCTCACATAAACACCAGTCTGAACCAAACACACCAGCACTCTCACATAAACACCAGTCTGAACCAAACACACCAGCACGGTCTCACATAAACACCAGTCTGAACCAAACCCACCAGCACCAGCACTCTCACATAAACACCAGTCTGAACCAAACCCACCAGCACCAGCACTCTCACATAAACACCAGTCTGAACCAAACCCACCAGCTCTCTCACATAAACACCAGTCTGAACCAAACCCACCAGCACCAGCACTCTCTCACATAAACACCAGTCTGAACCAAACCCACCAGCACGGTCTCACATAAACACCAGTCTGAACCAAACCCACCAGCACCAGCACTCTCACATAAACACCAGTCTGAACCAAACCCACCAGCACCAGCTCTCTCACATAAACACCAGTCTGAACCAAACACACCAGCACCAGCACTCTCTCACATAAACACCAGTCTGAACCAAACACACCAGCACTCTCACATAAACACCAGTCTGAACCAAACCCACCAGCACCAGCTCTCTCTCACATAAACACCAGTCTGAACCAAACACACCAGCACCAGCTCTCTCTCACATAAACACCAGTCTGAACCAAACACACCAGCACTCTCACATAAACACCAGTCTGAACCAAACCCACCAGCACTCTCACATAAACACCAGTCTGATCCAAACACACCAGCACCAGCTCTCTCTCACATAAACACCAGTCTGAACCAAACACACCAGCACCAGCTCTCTCTCACATAAACACCAGTCTGAACCAAACCCACCAGCACCAGCACTCTCATATAAACACCAGTCTGAACCAAACACACCAGCACCAGCTCTCTCTCACATAAACACCAGTCTGAACCAAACCCACCAGCACCAGCACTCTCACATAAACACCAGTCTGAACCAAACACACCAGCACCAGCACTCTCTCACATAAACACCAGTCTGAACCAAACACACCAGCACCAGCTCTCTCTCACATAAACACCAGTCTGAACCAAACACACCAGCGCCAGCTCTCTCTCACATAAACACCAGTCTGAACCAAACACACCAGCACCAGCACTCTCTCACATAAACACCAGTCTGAACCAAACCCACCAGCTCTCTCTCACATAAACACCAGTCTGAACCAAACCCACCAGCACCAGCTCTCTCTCACATAAACACCAGTCTGAACCAAACACACCAGCACCAGCTCTCTCTCACATAAACACCAGTCTGAACCAAACCCACCAGCTCTCTCTCACATAAACACCAGTCTGAACCAAACACACCAGCACCAGCTCTCTCACATAAACACCAGTCTGAACCAAACACACCAGCACCAGCTCTCTCTCACATAAACACCAGTCTGAACCAAACACACCAGCACCAGCTCTCTCACATAAACACCAGTCTGAACCAAACACACCAGCACCAGCTCTCTCTCACATAAACACCAGTCTGAACCAAACCCACCAGCACCAGCTCTCTCTCACATAAACACCAGTCTGAACCAAACACACCAGCTCTCTCTCACATAAACACCAGTCTGAACCAAATCATCAAAGTCAAAAAGTCAAAGTCAGCTTTGTCAATTCTGCCACATGTACCGTACATACATACAGAGAATTGAAATTGCGTTACTCTCTTACTCCCTGGTGCATACAGATAACAATAAACACTAACAGTAGAATGCAAAAATACAGATAAGTACAAATCAAATAAATGTTTATGAGTTTATGAAAAAAAACTGTTTAAAAGTGTTTATGAATTAATTATTAAACACTTTAATATATATATAAATATATATTAGTGCTGTCAAACGATTAATCGCATCCAAAATAAAAGTTTTGTTTACATAATATATGTGTGTGTGCACTGTGTATATTTATGTATATATAGATACACACATGCATGTATATATTTTGAAAAGATTTCCATGTACAGTATATATTTATATTCATATAATTTATATTATATATAAATATATTTAATATATAAACATAGCATATTTCTGAAATATATACTGTACATGCATGTTTGTATTTATATATACATAATAAATATACTGTACACTGCACACACACATATTATGTAAACCGGGCTTTTATTTTGACGGGTTGCCGAGTAAAGTTCTGTGTGTATATGATATGACTAGTTTTACTCAAATGAAATGGTAAAATGCTGGTTTTGATCAGTTTTGGAGATATTGTTGATGTATTTATGTCTTCATTGAGACGTCAGATGCTGAAATCACGCGCTCTGTGTATGTAGTAAACAAAACCCTGCTCCATTCACACAGAGACACATGCAGGATTCAGATTTACATCAGATACTAGTCCAGATCACCATTTGATTTAAGTGACCTGCTTTTGATTAATGCATCCAAACTTTGACAAACTCCGTGACATTAAACTATAAATTCAGTTTTTATGACTGGATTCCGTCCGTGTTTTCTGCATCACGGATATCATAGGGTCCTAGTGTCCTCACCTGTCTGCATCTGAGCCGCTCTGCTTGATCTCCTCAGGTGTCTGGTGATCGACGAGGCCGACCGTATGGTGGAGAAGGGCCACTTCGCGGAGCTGCAGAACCTGCTGGAGATGCTCAACACGTCTCAGTTTAACCCCAGCAGACAGACGTTTGTGTTCTCGGCCACGCTGACGCTGGAGCACGGCCTGCCGGCGCGTCTGCAGCAGAAGAAGCGCAAGAGAAGCGAGCGCAGCAGACTGCAGCTCCTCATGGAGAAGGTGGGCATCAAAGACAAGCCCAAAGTCATCGACCTGACGCGCAAGCAGGCCACGGTGGAGACGCTGACGGAGACGCGCATCAGCTGCAGCAAGGAGGAGAAGGACCTGTTGCTGTACTACTTTCTTCTGCAGTATCCTGGCCGCAGCATGGTGTTCGCCAACAGCATCGACTGCATCAAGCGTCTGAGCGCGCTGCTGCTGATCCTGGACTGTGCTCCTCTGCCGCTGCACGCTAACATGCACCAGAAGCAGCGGCTGAAGAACCTGGAGCGCTTCGCTGAGAAGGACAGGTGAGGAGAGATGGTCCAAAACACTAGCGTGATGTGTTTTAGTCATGATCATTACAGCGGAGGCCAAAATGATTAGAACACTAGTATTTTTAACAAAATGAGATCGAATACATTATACAGTAAATGCAAAGGTGTCCTTTTATTAGGCTATTGCTGCATGTTTCTTTGTGAAATTGAAATATAACAAAACTAAAACAAACCCCAAATCAAATAAGTTAAACAAATAAAAGATATTTGCATATAAACAAATTATAAGGCTTTGTTTGTGCTCTTTCCATTTAAAATGAGAGGCAACCACTGCATTTTAATCATCATTTACATTTACATTTAGTTTTATCCAAAGCGACTTACAATTGGGGAAAACAAAGCGATTCATCTTGAAGAGGCAATCAGACAGAGCAAGTGCTCGTAACACCAAGTCTCAGTCATTGTTCAAATAAGTACAAGCTAGCAAGGGAAGGAATAAATAAAGAGAAAGTAAGTCAGTGTCTTGAACTTGATGCGAGCTGCCACTGGTAGCCAGTGCAGGAGATGAAGAGAGGTGTAACATGGGTTCTTTTGGGCTCATTGAAGACCAGTCGTGCCGCTGCATTCTGAATCATTTGTAGAGGTTTGATTGCGTTTGATGGAAGACCAGCCAGAAGAGCATTGCAGTAGTCCAGCCTAGAAACGACAAGGGCCTGGACAAGAAGTTGCGCAGCATGCTCTGTCAGGAAGGGCCTGATTTTTCTGATGTTGTGTAGCGCAAACCTGCAAGATCGAGCAGTCTTTGCAATGTGCTCTTTGAAGGTCAGCTGGTCATCAAAGATTACACCAAGATTTCTGACCGAAGTTGATGGGGTAATTATTGATGTGCCTAATTGAATCGAGAAGTCATGCTGTAGAGTCGGAGTGGCAGGGACGACAAGAAGCTCAGTCTTTGCCAGGTTGAGCTGTAGGTGATGTTCTTTCATCCATGGCGAGATGTTCTCCAGGCAGTCTGAGATCCGTGCAGCTACCGTTGGATCATCTGGTTGAAAAGAGAGATAGAGCTGTGTGTCATCGGCGTAGCAATGGTAGGAGAAGCCATGTGCCTGTATGATGGGTCCCAGTGATGTAGTGTATGTGGAGAAGAGGAGGGGTCCAAGAACCGATCCCTGAGGAACCCCAGTGACCAGTTGATGTGCTTTGGATACCTCCCCTCCCCAGGCCACCCTGAAAGACCTACCGGTGAGATAGGATTCAAACCAGCGAAGTGGAATCCCAGTGATACCCAGCGATGAGAGGGTGGACAGGAGGATCTGATGATTGACAGTGTCAAAAGCAGCAGAATGAGGACTGATGATTGGGAATCAGCCTTTGCAATCCGCAGGGCTTCAGTGACTGAGAGTAGCGCAGTCTCTGTTGAATGGCCACTCATCTAAACAAATGCATCATGAGCAGTTTTTAATCTAAATTAGACTGTATAATTTGAAGCAAAAACAGAATAGTCTGACATTAGTTTTGTGAAACTATACTACATAAAACATGTAGGAAGCAGCAGACGAGCTGAATGACGCAGATTCACTCGTATTGCCACAATATGCTATTAGTGTTGTGATAGTGTTGTGCGTTCCTGTGGCTCAGTGGTAGAGCATTGCGTTAGCAGCGCAAAAGGTTGTGGGTTCGATTCCCAGGGAACACACATACTGATAAAACATGTATAGCCTGAATGCACTGTAAGTCGCTTTGGATAAAAGCGTCTGCTAAATGCATAAATGTAAATGTAGTGTATGGCAGAGTTTGCATGCCGTTTTAGTAGCGCTGCTTTTCCCCGCAGTGTGTAAAATCCAAAGTGTTTCCACTCTTGGGATTTAAAAGGTGAAGGTGCAGAAAGAATTCTCAAAGGTTTGACCCTCTGCATGGTTTTGCTTTCTCGTGCCGGCTTGAAACGAATACGACGTCATCTAGTACAGATAAAAACAAATACATTTCGCCCTCTGTTGGAATAAAAGCGGTAACTTCTCCAGACCAACTCTTAGGAAAAGTAAAATAATTAAATATAAATAGATTCTGAGATAAACATATCGATTTTTAAATAATTTAAAAAAGAATCGTGATAGTTAGGTGAATCGATTCTTTCTTTTTTTCTGCCACCCCTACTGCATTCTGTGTTTTATGACTAAAACCAAATTTATCATCAAAAAAATGGTGTCTACTGGAATTAATTAATAAAACTTCAACAGTTTAATCAACTTTTTAAAGTGTACTCAAATTAATACATTACAATCTACAACAAAACATTGCATTTTTATAATTTTTGTCAAATAAGATGCTGCACATCAGAACTGTATACATAAAAAATGTCTCTATAATATTCCTTATAACTCTTATTCCTTGTAGAGGTAGGTGTTAGTATCCAGTGTAGATGTACAGAGTGGATGATGGTTGATCAGGTGTATTGATGATCTGATGTGTTTCTGTCCTCTCAGCTGTGTGCTGCTCACCACAGACGTCGCTGCTCGAGGCCTGGACATCCCCGGCGTCCAGCACGTCATTCACTATCAGGTACACCCTCGCTCCGCTCTCAGAGCAACCTGCTCTTTAGACTTTCACATTAACTGTTCCTCCTGATGACCTGAGTCCTGAGCCATCTTCAAGAAACGGCTAAAAACACATCTCTTCCATCTCTATCTGACCCTTCAACTGTGTGTGTGTCTCAGGTGTGTGTGTGTGTGTGTCTCAGGTGTGTGTGTTTGTGTGTCTCCGGTGTGTGTGTGTGTGTGTGTGTGTGTTTGTGTCTCCGGTGTTTGTGTCTCCGGTGTGTGTGTCTCCGGTGTGTGTGTCTCCGGTGTTTGTGTGTGTGTCTCCGGTGTTTGTGTCTCCGGTGTTTGTGTGTGTGTGTCTCCGGTGTTTGTGTGTGTGTGTCTCCGTGGTGTGTGTGTGTGTGTCTCCGGTGTGTGTGTCTCCGGTGTTTGTGTGTGTGTCTCCGGTGTGTGTGTCTCCGGTGTGTGTGTCTCCGTGGTGTGTGTGTGTGTGTCTCCGGTGTGTGTGTCTCCGGTGTTTGTGTGTGTGTCTCCGGTGTTTGTGTCTCCGGTGTTTGTGTGTGTGTGTCTCCGGTGTTTGTGTGTTTGTGTCTCCGGTGTTTGTGTCTCCGGTGTTTGTGTCTCCGGTGTGTGTGTCTCCGGTGTTTGTGTGTGTGTGTCTCCGGTGTTTGTGTGTGTGTGTCTCAGGTGTGTTTGTGTCTCAGGTGTGTGTGTTTGTGTGTCTCCGGTGTGTGTGTGTCTCCGGTGTGTGTGTTTGTGTGTCTCCGGTGTGTGTGTGTGTGTCTCAGGTGTGTGTGTGTGTGTGTGTCTCCGGTGTTTGTGTGTGTCTCCGGTGTTTGTGTGTGTGTCTCCGGTGTGTGTCTCAGGTGTGTGTGTGTGTGTCTCAGGTGTGTGTGTGTCTCAGGTGTGTGTGTGTGTCAGGTGTGTTCACGCTGTGCTGAATGTGCTCAACTCAATCCCAGCAACTGAGTCCTGAATCAGCTAAAAACACATCTCTTCCATCTTTATTTGAGCCTCTAACTCTAGCACGCTCTCTTCTAATTCTATTCTATCTACTTGTTTTTCTTTAAAAAAAAAAAAAAAAAATTAACACTAGCTTTCTATATTCTTTTTCTATTCTATCTACTTTTTTTGTGTATATATATATATATATATATATATATATATATATATTAGGGCTGTCAGTTTAAGGCATTAACTTAATTAGTTATGACAAAATAACACGATTAAAATATTTAAATGCTATCCCGCCCCAGACCTGTACGTCATCTTACATTACATACAGTGGACTGTTGACAAATATGATGCAGGGCAACAACTCCATAAATGCAGTTAGGCCCTAAAATTCAAGATATTGGGGCAAAAAAATGCCCCTGTATGAGTTTTTATCTCTTATTTATATCGTATGATAAGCGATATCACACAAGTGCTGTTTTTGTCACGAAGAAGACGAGTGCAAATATGATTTTATACAACAGTCCAGTAAAAAAGTTAATATTGTGTTATATTTTAAACACAATATTGTGTTTTTGTTCAGTTTTGCCCATGAAAATATGACCTATAAAGCCACCGCAGAACTGTGAGCTACACAGTGCTGTTTAGTTTCTGAATCTTTTTATGAAAGATATAATTTATGAATCCGTGTTTTAAACGAATCGATGATAAACTCATAAAGACGTTTACCGCCACCTGCTGGTAGTTTCAGCTTCTTCTTTAGAGTATCATTTCATTTATTTGAAAATAAAACATTAAAGGGATAGTTCATCAAAAATAAATTAATAAATAAATTCTGTTGTTATTTACTCACCCTCATGTTGTTTCAAACCTGACTTACTTTCTCTTGCACAACATAAAATAAGGTATTTTGTAAACTGTTGGTAAAAAAGCTGTTTTGGTTGCCAGTGACTTTCATTGCATGAACAAAAAATACTGAGATGTTTCTCAAATTATCATATTTTATGTTAGGCATTTCTAGTTTAAACATTTAACACAATAATAGCTTTACACTATTTTCACAGCCAAAATTAGTTAGATCTAATTAATTACAGGGTGCAGCGATTAATTAAAATTTGAATCGATTGACAGCCCTAATGTATAAATGTGTTATGTATATAAAAATTTTAATAAAAACTTGCTATGTGTACTGCGTTAAGCGAACTGAGACTTGTCATATCACTTGCATATCATTGCTCTTTTGTTGGTTCTGATTGCTTCTGTTGTCCTCGTCTGTAAGTGTGTGTGGATAAAAGCATCTGCTGAATGACTGAATGTGTCTCTGTCTGGACTCCAGGTTCCTCGCACGTCTGAGACGTATGTCCACCGCAGCGGACGCACCGCCCGCGCCGCCAGAGAGGGTCTGAGTCTGCTGCTCATCGGCCCCGATGACCTGATCAACTTCAGGAGGATCTGCAGGACCCTGGGGAAGAGCGAGGACCTGCCTGTGTTCCCCGTGCAGAACCACTGCATGAGCGCCATCAAGGTACCAGCACAACCAGCACCACCACAGCTCTGATCATAGCCACAGAGACCAACAACATCTCTCATACCCCCTTTCCACCAGCAGGAACCAGGTGCTAATTCAGAGCCAGTGCTACTGACCGTTCTTAGTTGGTTCGACTGGCGAGCCCTTTAAGAACCGGTTGCTTTTCCACAGAGCCAATACAGAGCCAGGACTTACGTCCATCCCGAACAAGCCTAAACAAACTATCAACAATGGCGGACGTTGCGTTGCTATTGATGTTCATGGCTTTGTGAACCTACATCATCATCCAAACACGGTGAATCCAATGTGTTCGTGTTTAGCTGCTATTTCAAATATGGCGGTCCACTGTTTCTGTGGTCTTGTTGGTCACGGTAACCCCAGGCCCTGATGCAAGCGGTTCTTTCTTCTAGCCCAGCAATGTTTTGGTGCTACTTACGAACCACTTTTCCTGGTTCGGAGCTGGTGCTTTGGGTGTTGAAAGACAAAGAACCGGTTTGAAACTAGGCTCTGAACCAGCACTGGAACTGCCTTGGTGGAGAGCCAATCAGAATCCAGCATTTAAAGTGACAGGAACTGTGGTGCAATTATAGTAAACACAGCCGTGTGGACGCTGATAGAGTTATCATTATGGTTATTGTTCTTGGTGTGAACAAACTGTATGAAGTGAACCTCACTGTGGAGGATATCACGTCTGTATGTCAGTAATCTCTGGGATCAGATCATATATAAATACACAGAATACTGAATATGATATTCCAGAATCACACTCAAGCTCTGCTCCTCGTCTCATATTCTACTCCGTTGTGCTGGTTAGGTTCTCTTAGTGAATTATATGATACCGCAAAGAAACTTAAAAACCTGATTTATGTTTTCAAATTGCTCTTTAATGCTATTTTAACTTGTTCCTCGCCACTATATAAACATGCTTTAACACACGTCTCATCAGCCACTGTACATTTCTGCGACAAACTAAAGATCTATAATGACATTATAATAAATATCATATTTACATTCACACCTGCCTCAACAACAAATCCACACCAGCTTTATACAGCTTTCCAAAATCATTTTGAACAACTTTAAAGATGATTTTCTAAATATTTAGATTTTTTTGCACCCTCAGATTCCAGATTTACAAATATTGTCCTATCATAACAAACCATACATCAATGTACAGCTATTTATTCAGCTTTCAGATGATGCACAAATCTCAGTTTCACTAAATTGACACAATTGGTTTTGTGCTCCAGGCTCACATATATCACAGTGTTTATTCTTAATGATTTATCAGTGCACATCATGTTTTTAAAATAAATCATGGGTCCTCGTTATCTTTACGCCATTCCTTCGAATATATAAGACGCTCATAATTCCCGCTTCACACGACCCCTCAGCGTGTTGTCCAGAGCTTTCATAACGACCTGAGCTGTGATGATACCGGTGTGTTTGTGCTCCGCAGGAGCGCGTGACTCTGGCCCGGAAGATCGAGAAGATCGAGTACTTCCACGGCCGGGAGAAGCAGCACAACTCGTGGGTACGACAGGCGTCCGAGGCGCTGGAGCTCGACGTGGATGATGACCTGCTGATGGGTACGAGCTGCGCCGCTCAGAACCGGATCTCACTCATTCAATTCAAGTGTATTTGTATAGAGCCTTTTACCATACAATCGTTGCAAAGCAGCTTTACAGGAAATTAGGTTTCTGCTATATATTTATATAACTTAATATACACTATATTGACAAAAGTATTGGCATCCCCTTCTAATGAACAGGTTTGACTACTTTAGTAATTTCTATGAGTACAAATCTTAATGTTAAAGCATATAATGATATTCTAGGAAATTGTGTGCTTCTAATATTATAGCAACAGTTTGGACTCTTTTCTATTCTAACATGACAATGTCTCTGTGTATAAGACAAGGTTCAAAAAGAAAATGATTGATTGAGTCAGTGTGGAAGAACTTGACTGGTCTGCATAAAACCAAGTCCTAATCCCAGTTTAACACCTCTGGTGTGACTGTAAATGCACAAAAACTCATCACCAAACACCAATGACTTGTACATACACTATATAGACAAAAGTATTGGCGCCCCTTCTTTAGAACAGATGCTCTTCCAAATCTGTGGCAACAACGATGGGAACATAATTCATGTATTTAAAAATTGTATTTCATCTCTGTTGCAACAGTTTTGTAAGTGTCTAAAATGACTGAACCCATATGTACAAGTCATTGGTGTTTGGTGATGAGTTGGATCCAGACAGAAGCGTGTGGCAGAAACAGAGAAACAAATAGAGACATAATTAGCGTAGCTGTTGTTCCATCCAAGCAAAGATGATTTGTTCAACCCAAGCTAAAGAATAATAATGTGCGTTTGATCAGATATAACTGCAGTACAAAATTATGAGATGCATTATGTGAATGCTTGGCTAAAGAGATGCGTCTTTAATCTAGATTTAAACAGAGAGAGTGTGTCTGAACCCTGAACGTTATCAGGAAGGCTGTTCCAGAGTTTGGGAGCCAAATATGAAAAAGCTCTCCCTCCTTTAGTGGACTTTGCTATTCTAGGTACTACCAAGAGTCCAGAGTTTGAGACCTTAGGGAGCGTGATGGATTGGAGCGAGATAGAAGACTAGTTAGGAGCTAAACCATTTAGGGCCTTATAGGTAAGTAGTAATATTGATACGGAGCTTAATAGGTAGCCAGTGCAGAGACTGTAAAATTGTGGTAATATGATCATATCTTCTTGAGCTGGTAAGGACTCTAGCCGCTGTCTATCTGTAGCTTGTTTATTGAAGCTCACGTGCTGTGCTTGTGCTCCAGGAGGAGTCCAGGACGAGCAGGAGGACCGAGAGAAGCAGAGGCTCATCAGGAGTCTGAAGAAGCAGCTGAAGCAGCTGATCTCACAGCCGGTGTTCACAGCGCAGATGAAGACCAGATACCCCACACAGATGGGGAAACTACAGCTGCCCCTCGCCCCGGCCGGCACGGCACTAGCCTCGCTCCAGCGCTGACCGTCTCATCTCTGTTTAAAGAAACACTCCAGCAGCACGAGACCTGATCTGAGATCAGTGTTGAGAAACACTGCCAATGCTGTAAACGTCCCAAACAAAGCAAAGCTGCATTTAAAGAAACACTGCTTTTTTTGGATATAGGCTCATTTTATATCTCCCCAAGAGTTGAGTTTCACCGTGTTTGACTCCATTCAGACGATGTCTGGCGGTAGCACTTTTAGCATAGATCATTGAATCTGATTAGACCGTTAACATCTCGCTCAAAAATGACCAAAGAGTTTCTGATATTTCTCCTATTTAAAGCTTGACTCTTCTGTAGTTACATCGTGTACTAAGACTGACGGAAAATGAAAAGTTGTGGTTTTCTAGACCGATATGGCTAGGAACTATACTCTCGTTCCGGCGTAATAATCAAGGAGCTTTGGCTCAATGATATGACGCAGCGCCTGAAAATAGTCCCCAGCTAGGTGACTAGTTATGATATACCTGGGGACTACTTTCAGGCGCTGTGTAATATCATTGCTACAGAACTACACAAGAGTCAAGCTTTAAATAGGAGAAATATCAGAAACTCTTTGGTCATTTTTGAGCGAGATGCTAACGGTCTAATCAGATTCAATGATCTATGCTAAAAGTGCTACCGCCAGACATCGTCTGAATGGAGTCAAACACGGTGAAACTCAACTCTTGGGGAGATATAAAATGAGCCTATATCCAAAAAAAAGCCGAGTGTTCCTTTAAATGCAGCTTTGCTTTGTGTGGGACGTTTACAGCATTGGCAGTGTTTCTCAACACTGATCTCAGATCAGGTCTCGTGCTGCTGGAGTGTCTCCAGAGACGGGGTTTATGGCACATTTAGTGACATCTCTATCAGTTTTCTATAATGTCAGTGCTTTCTGTTATCAGCACACATGCTTCATCTGTAAATGATTGTCGTTACAAATGTAGTGCGAACACAGACCTGATTATTTATAATGAACTAAAGAACTTTACTGTTGCATTGAGTTCTAAAGTGAAACATCTTTAATTGGATATCAGTTCATTAAAGGAAATTTGTGCATTCATTTCTTCATTTTAATGACTTGTTTTGTGTTAATCTGTCCATTTTTCTACACTCTAAAAAAAATGGTGCAATATAGCACTAAAAGTGGTTATTTGGCTCGTAATCATAGGGGAACCACTTTTGGTGCTGTATAGCACCATATCTTGGTTCTTCAGTGGTTCTTTGGCATGACTGAGGGACTATATAGCACCACTACTGTACAAAGAACCTGTTAAGCTCCTGTATGGTTCTTTACGAGCCAAAGAACCACTGTTGGTGCTGTTTAGCACCATTTTTGTTGAAGAAATACAATGCAATATGGCACCTCTTATGGTTCTACATAGCACCATTTGACAAAGGTCCTTTAAAGATATGCTATATAGCACCAAAAGTGGTTCCCCTATGATTACGAGCCAATAACCACTTTTAGTGCTATATAGCACCAATTTTTTAGTGTACTTGTGGCTTTTCACCCGAAGCATTTACTCTCTCTCATGTGCTTTGATTGAGTTTCTTCTCTGGACGGTCGAAGACTAACTTGTAGAAATGAGCTTCAGAGTGATTAAACTCAAACATTACACCGTCTTTATTAAATTATCATTATTGAAATGATTTCACAGAGTTGCTGATAAACCAGTTATTTTTCATGTTGAAGAATAAAAACATTTGAACAGCAGTGTTTGATGAACTCTTTAATGTGCAGCGTCTCTTCTTCATTCATCCAGAGCACGTGTGTGTGTGTGTGTGTGTGTGTGTGTCTCTCTCTCTCTCTCTCTGTGTGTGTGTGTGATCAGCAGATGTAATGAGCTGGATGTGTGTGTGTCTGTCTCTGTGCGTGTGTGTGTCAGTCTGTGTGTGTGTGTGTGTGTGTGTGTGTGTGAGAGAGAGATTGTGTGTGTATGTCTGATCAGATGTAATGAGCTGGGTGTGTGTGTGTGTGTCTCTCTCTCTCTGTGTGTGTGTGTGTGTGATCAGCAGATGTAATGAGCTGGATGTGTGTGTGTGATTAGATGTAATGAGCTGGGTGTGTGTGTGTGTACTGCTGTAGATCTATGGACGCGTCTGGAGAGCGGTCAGCGCTCCGCTCCTGCTCTTCTTCTTCTTTGGTGTGGTTCTCTTCACCGTCGCAGCGCTGCTGTCCATCAGTCTCATGGCTCTTCTCTCCAGGTCTGCTTTCTCCAGCATGAATTCCTTTGAAGACAGAGAAGTGTGTTCTTGACTGAGTTTCTGATCTCGTGCTGCAGGATGACTCTAATCAATCACCTTGATCATGTCCATCATGGTGTGTGTGTCCATGAGGTCCAGAGCTCCGTAGTGACCCAGGTGACACTGCTCCGCCAGGCTCTTCACCGCGATCCAGATGTTCCCGAGCTCCTCCAACTACCACACACACACACACACACACACACACAGAGATACACTCACACAGACAGACAGACACGCACACGCACACACACACACGCACAGACACACACACACAGAGACAGACACACACACAGTCAGACACACGCACACAGACACACACACACACACACAGACAGTCAGTCAGACACACGCACACACACACACAGAGACAGACACACACACAGTCAGACACACGCACACAGACACGCGCGCACACACACACACACACACACACACAGACAGTCAGTCAGACACACACAGACAGACACACACACACGCACACACACAGACAGACAGACACACGCACACACAGACACGCACACACAGACACACACAAACACACACACACAGACAGACAGACACACACGTACACACAGACACACACAAACACACACACACAGACAGACAGACACACACGTACACACAGACACACACAAACACACACACAGACAGACAGACACACACGTACACACAGACACACACGCACACACAGACAGACAGACAGACACACACACACGCACAGACACACACACACACACACAAGCGTCCAGATTCAACAGCTCTGTCCATCAACAGAAAACAAGGCTCAACCATCTTTAATTAAAGACTAGAGGCAAGTAAACGACTCGTTTCATTCCTTCTGCTGTTCTGATTCGACTGGACAGAAAGTGGACGTGATTCAGACTCTAATAACAACATGCTGTTAAACCTGTTACTCGAGACCAGAATTTAAACTAGAACTAGATCTCCAGCATGCGGCCTGCCAGAACAGAGTTGGATTTATTCTTGATTAAGTTTGCTTGTTAAAGCGTCTTAATGCTGGATTTCATCTTTTGTCTTCTCCAGATGTTAACTGATGGACTGGAGTGCTGTGGATTATTGTGATGTTTTTATCAGACTCTCATTCTGACGGCACCCATTCACTGCAGAGCATCCATTGCTGAGACACTGATGCAGAGACACATTTCTACAAACCTGGGCCCGTGTTCACAAAACATATTCATGCTAAAAGTAGCTCATAACTTGCCGATTTAAGAGAAGTCAGTCCTAAATGTTTGCTCTGAGTATTTCACAAAGTGTTTCAGCACTAAAACTATCTCCTAAATCTGTGAAAGGTTAGGAGTAATGAAGAGGAGACCTAAACCACAAACTATCCTAAAACAGCTGTTTCTGACAATCTGCCTCAGAACATAAACATTTGATGATAATGAGCTTTTATAAAGATCTCAGCTTTGGTTTTGGAGGTTATCACATCTCCAGATGTGTTCATTAATCAGCTGGACGAGAACTAACAGATGTTCTTGAGTCCAGTTTGGTTTTCTGTTACGTTTGCATGTCTTACTATCAGCCGTGATTATACTCTGTTAATTAAAAGGCTGTTTATATGCATATCCGCTACGAGAAGCACACATGTAAGAGGCTGACAATTAGCTGAACATATACTTGTTTAATTAGTGACACTTATCCTGTGTTTTAAAATCTTTATTTGAATGTGGCAACATAATATCGCACTCTATGAATAAATCTCTGATCTATCAGCCAATCACTGTGTGCATAGTTAATAAGCATGCTGACATCATCCATAGCAACGAGGTAAACCCCGCCCCCTTTACTCTGAGCTCAAGACTCCTCTCTGTTTCTCAGCAGCTTTGTGAAGAGCTTTTAAGAGAAGCTCTTACTGCTCTGCTCTTAGTGCTGAGATGAAGTGTGTAGTGATGGAGCGTGTTTCCAGCACACCTGGTCTCTGGACTGGCTCAGGTGCGTGTAGAGCATCATCTCCAGCTGTTTGTTCTTCTCCTTCAGGTGATCCAGCTGTGTCTGCCGCTCCGACAGCTCCTGGTTCATCATCTGCCTCAGCAACACAAACACATCAACACTGCAGGCTGAACTACAGGTGTATCGATTTTTCCCATAACGATAATTAGACGAGTGTGTTATTGTGCTGATATCTGTCTACCGTGGACAGATGCTGTTTCTGATATTCTTCATATTCTGTGTTTTCAGTTCACATCAGTGATTAATTAATCTTTTCATTGAAGTTTAAATAGATTTTTACCCTTTATGGGCAATTTTACTTTTAATAAAGCCATTTTTTTCCCCTAAAATGTGCATTTTTTGAGTCAAATCGTTACATATAATCAGCCAATTAGCATAATAAGACATTTAGGCTGTTACCAAACAAATGAAACCAGTATCAGCTAAATTAATCTTTGCAGAAGTTGCATTTGAATGTGTTTAGATGTATTTACACACCGTTTAATGCAGCTCAGAGTGCTTTAACCTGCAGTTACTAATGCATAATGTGTTCATATTTTAAACATAAAACATTGAATACTGATATTTGAAATTATTTTAAAATGAAAAGCTACTTTAAATGTGAAATTAAAACCTCCAGTAGGTGGCAGCAAGTCTCTGTTTATAAGTGAGTCATTGTGAGTGAACCGAATCTTTTAAACGATTGATTCATTCAGGAACGAATCACTGTCAAGTTGCTCAGAGACGCAACACAGTGCTGTGAATTATTTATTGTTGGCAAAATGGAGCAAAAACAGGCAATATTGTGTCTAAAACATAAGTCTCTTAATATTAACGTATTGTTGATTGAACTGTTGTATAAAATCAATAATCACATTTGTAATCATGCTTACTTTTGAAGAGAAAACAGCACTCTTCGTGTGATTTTAACTATATGAAATTATATATATACGCATTTTCTGCCCCATATCTTGAATTTTGTGATCCTTCTTAAAGGGACAGTACACCCAAAAATGAAAATTCTGTCATTTACTCATCCTCGCGTAGATCCAAACCTGTATGAATGTGTTTGTTCTGAACACAAAGGAAGATATTCTGAAGAATGAGGGAAACAGAGCAGTATTTTTCTCCTACTATTGAAGTCAATGGTGTCCCAAAACAGCCTGATTACACACTTTCTTCAGAATATCTTCCTTTGTGTTCAGAACAAACACATTCATACAGGTTTGGATCTACTTGAGGATGAGTAAATGACAGGATTTTTATTTTTGGGTGCACTGTCCCTTTAAGGTATTTTATTAGACTGAATCATGCAGTGAAAGAACACAATCTAGTCTAGACTTCATCATGTAGGCTAATGTATGCATGTAGCTGTTTTGTTTGGTTTTTGCAAAATACTAATAATGTCAAATTGCACATCGAATAAAACAACAATTATGATATTATCACTCTGAACATCTCTGAATGTTTCCATCATCACGCACCAGTTTGAAGGTGCTGTGCTGCTGTCTGCGGGTCTCCAGGCGGCTCTGGCTGGACTTCATCTGCTCCGTCAGGTCAGATAACTGCTGCAGGAGGTCCAGCCGGCTGACCGTCAGCGTCTCGTAGCGTCTGATGATCGGCGTCACCAGGTCTGTCCCGAAGCCCAGGTACTCTACAACACACCAGACACTGAGACTCCAGAGCAAACCCTGAAGACACACTGTGTTCAGATGCTCTTACTGTCTGGAAGTAACTCCAGAGTCTTCATCAGGAACTCCTCGAACTTCTTGTATTTGTTCACTCGCTCTTGTAAACACAGGCGCCTGGTGAAGAATAGAGTTATACACATCTGGACCCGTATTCATGAACAATCTTAGTGCTAAGAGTTGCTCCTAGTTTTAAGAAAATTCTCAGAAATGTGGGTGTTTCCTCTTAAATTTAAAGAAAAGATCCTAGTAAAGATAAAAGTAATTCAGAAAGCATCTTAACCCTTAAAAGAGGTCTTAAGGTCTGAAATCATTAGGAGTACGAACGAGGACTTTTAAGAGTTTCTTTAGCAGCGGAGAAAATGAACCAAACATGAAGAGATGTGTTGCAAACAA
>CM041808.1:39060178-39105178 GCA_023376895.1 Aspiorhynchus laticeps
CGAATCTAAACACACCAAACACCAGTTTTTGGTCATTGTGGGGACTGAACTCACACACTAAACACCAGTTTTTGGTCATTGTGGGGATCAAACACACACACCAAAAAACAGTTTCTGGTCATGGTGGGGATCGAATCTAAACACACCAAACACCAGTTTTTGGTCATTGTGGGGACTGAACTCACACACTAAAGAGAATCTACAGTACTTTAGACAAAACAGGAGCTCCATGCTTTATTAATTGACTCCGTAGATGTTTGTTTTATATGTAGAAACAACATTAAGTCTTAGTACTTTTACAGGTTTAGTAAAAAATAAAGTGTTACACAGTACATGACATACATTTTTAAAACTCATAACATCAGTATGTCAAGTCAACAAACATTAGAATAAAACTCTTTCGGAATTCAGAGTAAAAATAAAGAGTAAAAATTACTCTTTAAAAATGTTCAGAGTAAAAACTACTTGAGTTTAAAAAAGAAAAATATTAATTAAAACCCTTCATGACAATCACTGCATTCTAAAATTTCTGAAAACAAGTACAAGAACTTCGGCATGGAACTCTAGCATGCCTGCATTTATAGTAAACATTTAGACATTTGAAGCAGACAAGGATGAAAAAAAAAAATGACTCCAGTATAAAAGTTATTTAAAACACCTTGAAAAATTTCAAAACAACAATCCATATATCCATACAGTCTATTAAGTTTATAACCATGTGATTATGGAAGCTTGTTTTAAAACTATGGAAGCTTGTTTCTGCCGATGAACAATTAAATCTGCCAGTGAGTCAATTAATGTGCCAGATCTTTTCTGTTTAGAGCGGAGATTCGATTTTTGATATAAAATTTAAGTGCGGACCACTCCCTATTTTTAAGTGCAAGTGGTTCCGCTTCTTTGCACCTCGTGCAGTCTGCCTTTCCTGGAATTTTGCGGTTGTTAATAAACTTCATCATATGCTTCTCCACAGCCTGGATCTCATGTTTGTTCCAGACGGTCTTCTTAATGTGACCTGTGGGGGGAACAAATTAGCAAAATTAATCAATGTCATTCTTTATACTTGAAAAACCTGAAACACAATTTTTAATAAGTAATAAAAGTATGGAAAATGGTAAGTTTCACCCAAATTTATTTTGTCTTTTAATTAATCAAATTTACAAACATTTTATTTTTTGGTAAATAAAGGGGATCTACTATTACATTAAAACGTAGAAGTACTTTTGTGTGGTTATTTCTTTAAAAAAAAAAGTTATTAATTTTTGAAACCGTATTAGTAGTAGTAGTAGTAGTAGTAATAGTAGTAGTAGTAGTAGTAGTATCACATACATGCATTTCCAATACATATACAGATGGTACTCATCCAGAATAATACTTCTACCGCCTCCATTCCCGCGGCGGCAACATTAAAAAAGTGTATTTGCTGCCTTGTACCGCTAAGTGGCGCTTTAACCACAGACTTTGAAAAGTAAGAATATGAACACGTTGGAGCACATTCCCTCGCGTTTTGCATTGCACTCTGCCAAAACTGGTTGCAGTTGGTCTATAATCTAAGATAAACTAGTTAAAATAATTAATATTCACAAAACAAATTTAGTACTTTGGTGCATTTGTTATTCAGAACGAACTCAAGCAGCATAGTAAATGACAGTGTCACATTACTTAATATTTGTCACAAATACATATGTTTGAAATTTACATTTAATTCCTACAATAAACGTTACAGTTTCTACATGTCACGGACGTACTTTGTTATCTGTCCTTATTTAACAGGAACTAGCTACATTAGACAACTCCTGCACATGACATGCCCGAATTAGGAAATCTTAGAATTTTTTTTATTTTTATTAATTACTTCCTTAATTTTTGTGAAAACGTGAGCACATTGTATTATTTAATTCCTATTATTAAACAAGAAGTGAATAAATAAAACCTGGCCATGATTTAGCCAAAACAAGAAACAAAATAGCCTATACCGGACAAATTAATAAAACGTCTGTAAATTTAAACTCACAAGTTCTTTCATTATTCAACAAATGCATTATATAACGAAATAGTATTTGTAATATAAAAACTAATAAAGGGGTACTAAATTGTGTTTATTTTTATTCGTCAGGATACAATTCGTTTAACATTTACAACAATAGGAAAAAGTGTCGCAGAGAGAGAGAAAAGCTATTTTTATTCGTCTGGTCAAAATACTAAATTCGTTTGACATTTTTCTGCTAATACAGTAGGAAGAAGTGTCACAGAGAAAAATAAATAAATGTTAAACGAATGACAAGATGAATAGAAATAAATACAATTTGTGTAATATTTTTATTACAAAGCTCCGTCACCGTCACTCACAGCCAATTGCATGTGTTTTGCACAGGAGCCACACGCACCCCAAATTGGAACTAAAATCCCTAACTCGAAATTTGAACTCGCACATTCTCAAAATTGTTCTGTCACTTTGAGTGTCAAAAAAATTCATTACAAAAAAATTAATACTAAGGATGCACCGGAACAAAAATTCTGGGCTGAAACAAATGCACTTGGCTGAAAACCAAAACCAAAAATGCTTTTTAAAAATTTCTTATTTTAAAGATAGAAAGATTTTTTTGTACATTTGTATTAGGGATGTCAATGGTCACATAATTGTCGGTAAGAGATGCAATAAATTAAAAAGTTATCGATGGTTGATTAAGCAGGTTTATTTTGTGGTGTGTGCAGAACATGCGCAAAACAAACGCAAGCAGCTGAGTGATGGTGACAGGAATGGATCTTTTGAGAAAATAGATACAGATAAGAGTAATACGAATTTGTAAAGGAAATCAATCGCACCTGTAAAGGATCTACTTTTATTTGTATACACAATAACAACAAAACTTTGTGATTTTATATAATAAAGAAAACAAATAGGGTGCGCTGTCTGCCGTGTTGGTCTGCGTGATCTTCATTTAGAAACGCGTCATTAAAATGAACTGAAACTCAGCAAATACCCAAAGAGACATGAGATATATCTATAGAAAGCTTGACATGTCTACGTTTAAACTAAGCAAGTTTAATCGAAAACAAATGTACTGTGATAAAGTAATTCATATGAAACCAATGTGATGTCCAGTCTTTCCCATCTAATTCATCTCTAATGCAATCCTGCCCCCGCGTAGCTCGTGTCGTTGATATGTAAATATCCCCTTGAAACTCGCGCACATGTAAACGCCCAATGGAAACAAAGCGTGAGGAGATCGCAGCTACTGTTAGTTTCTGGAAGATGCGCTGAGTGAAGGCAAGATTTCCCTCAAAAGAACAACAAGATTTTATCCAGTAGAGGAGATCAATCTGATGAGTAAGTAATTTTTCTTTTTTACATTAGTTAACGTGTTATTGTGACAAACACATATACTAGTTGGGTTGTTCCCAAACTACAACATGATAAATAATACACGTCTAAGAATGTTTAGACCATGTTTATTATTAATACTCTGTTCACAAATATATTTAATAGCAGGCTAAACAATAATAATTTGTTTCTCAGATATAAAATATCCTTTTTTTTTTTTTTTTTTTTTACACAATAGTACAAAATTCTGTACAAGTACAAGATTATGTAGTATGGCTACAGAATCATATCAGGGTACTATAAAATCATACATGGGCTACTAGGCTGTATGACTACAAAGTCAGTTGGGTTTTTCCAAAACTATAATTCCTGACTAAAATGTTTGAAATCGAGTAAAACGTTTTGAATATGATCTGCAATTCATTGCATTTAAATTTCTTATGGCGCAATGATGTTTTCATGCTCTACATAAAACAAAAGTAATATGAATGTATACTGTAACACGATGAATGCTACGAGTACGTTTAGAACATGTTTATTATTAACAGCCTACTCTGTTCAAAAATAGATTTCAATAATGTGCTAAACAATTAGTTTCTCAGCTATAAAATGTATTTTTCTTATATGATAGTAGAAAGCATGCGTGAGTCTATGGCTAGAAAA
Organism: Aspiorhynchus laticeps; assembly: GCA_023376895.1. Taxonomy (NCBI): domain Eukaryota; kingdom Metazoa; phylum Chordata; class Actinopteri; order Cypriniformes; family Cyprinidae; genus Aspiorhynchus; species Aspiorhynchus laticeps. Next base: position 39,064,164 of record CM041808.1, read on the forward strand.
CCTATATAAATACAGATACTCCTGATATTAACATGCTCACAATTTTTTATTTTGGTTGTTTGTGTTTTATTGAATAAGATACCTGCAGATACCTGCTCTCCTCACATTCTTTCTTACCTGCCTCACAGTAACAGTCACACTAATGGGCCATTAGGGGAGGGCCCTTTGTCTCTCAGGTGAAAATCACTAAATATTAATGCCCATTGTCACTCCCTGGTATACAGGCTTTCAATCACAAAACATGTCTTTAAAAATTTAAATCAATATATTTGTTTTCTGTGGAGTAAGCAAGATGATTTTCACATCATTTTGACATGAATATTCTAGCCTACAAGAATGATTACTCCGAAGTCTTATTCAGAACTATTCATTATGTGATTTGAGGCCTTACTTGTGCTTATTTATTGGATGTGGCATTAAAGATAAGTACCACACAGGTCCTCCCTCTCTGTTGTAAACAAACACAGCATCAGCACATGTGTGAGTCAGCACATGCATCATTATGTAGCAGGAAGTTCACACTGCAGACAGTCATGAATATATTCAGAACCATGCGCCCAGGTTGTGGATTACAGTTTCGCTTCATAAGACCTCAATGTACCATCAGGAGCCACAGGTATTAATTTTGTTTAGTCTGTATACATTTGACTCTCAAAGTGACAGCACCCATTATATGAACCAGCAAGGACGGTTTCAGCTAAAATTCTTTACTGTTCCACTGAATAAAAAGAGTCACTTACATCTCAGATGACCTGAGGGAGAGTTACATGATTAGCGGTAAATCTCCATCACCTGCTTTCAAATGGAGTGGCAGTTAATACACAGCTGTAGTTCGCTGACAAGCCACGCAAAATCGAGTTCAATATCGAAGATGAATCACCTTCCGTCACAAATCACAAATCTGATGGAGATTTACCGCTAATCATGTAACTGGCTTTACTGACGAGATACGCGTGACAACCGCGGTCGATATATCGCCCAGGGTAAATCAACAGTACCTTTTCTAAAACTATCCCTTTAATTGGCTCATCCATAGTTAGAATATTAAAATGCTTTAAAAACATGTAAAAAGAATCCTGATGCAACAGGACAATTTTTTTTAGTTTTATCAGCAATAAGTGAGGTGTAAGTGAAATGATCATACCTCTCTTTTTTTTGGAGACTGGGTCTGCTGGAAGTGTGCTGTTCTCACAAACAGTGTGCTGTGGTGGTGATACTGTGGTGCACTCTGAAAGTAAAAATTAAGCCAGTCTTGAGTATTGACAAGTCTGTGCATAAAACTGGCAAAACCATCCCTCTCTTTTTTTTTTCCATTTAATTAAATTTGATTTATCATCAGTGCTGTTTTAAGTGCAGCCAAAAAGACGGTCATCACAAGAACAAAGTAAGTGCAGTGCAGTCGGGGATGGATGATATGGCCAAAATTTATCGCAATATATTTCTTAATTTAAGTCGATAAGATATCATTCCGATATCGATATTTGATTTTGAAATGTGCAGTAATCAAGTTTATTCAACAAAGTCAACCACCACAAACAAATCAGCGTATGGGAAAAACTGGTAATGTAATGTAGTCTTTATCGAAATATTGGAAATGTATTAAAAATCATTTTACCGTTACTGAAAAAAATTATATTGCAATATATACAGTATATTGATATTAAATTATTGTCCTGCACTGAGTGCCGCATTTCAAAATTTCAGTCCTGGGGGTCACCTACAAGAAGAATCTTTTAGGTGTTTTAGACATCTCACTATTTCAAACAGCAGTGTCAACTCAATTTTATACTACTAAAAAAATTGAATAGGTGAAATAGTCTGTAAATAAATTCTTTCCATATGAAATTTAATTTTTTCCATACTTATCCAGACCTAGAAATTATTTAAATTCCATACTGTGTAGGAACCCTGAGAAACACTGCTGTAATGGATAGTGGAGTTTTTTTTTTTCTCCACACACTAATTTAAACTTTAAATTCACGGGGAATCAGTGTTCAGGCAGTAATGTGTTTCTGCAGAATAACTGATGATGGCAAGCTTTGATCTTCGGCTGACCAATCAGCAGAAAGGGCTGTTAACATTCAAGCGGTTTATTCATTTTTCCACCCCTGCATGAAAAATCGGAACAACCCTACAAAAAAGTATTGTGCCCGTAAAAGTTACCTTTTAATACCTACATAATAAGATCACTCAATAAGGGCCATAATTAATGTGGATATATCTTTTCACTTTAGAACTTGTCTTTATTAGTACTGTATTAATGGCAGTTTATGCATAATTGTTGGCTTGTTCAAATCAATAAACTAGAATATCACTCAATAAGTGCCATAATTAATGTGAATTTAACTTCCACTTTAGAACAGGGCTCAAATAGTCTTACACTAATTTTAGCAATTTATAACTGTAAAACCAGCACTAATTAAACAGTTATAGCTTCATATCTTTCAGTTAACTTTAATATGGTGAATAACAAATATACTGTATACAAGTACACAAAACAATATATGGTTTACTAAGTTGTAAAATACTGTACATTCAGTTAATTAATTACTAGCATAATTTAGCTTAAATCACATGAATGTGGATCCTTCAATGGCTAATATGCCCTATCTATATAATTTTAAATTAATCATTAATTATTAGTATATTCATGTTTAACTAAAGCATAATTTTGGACCCTTAAAATTGTTACAAATGTTTTATATTCGGTTGTTTTGTTTGTATAAAGATTTGTTCAAACACTGCCGTTTCTTTTACTATAAATATTTTTTACATTTCATGATATAAAGAAATAATTCTGATAATTTTATTAATTATTTATAAAATAATTTATTTTAGAATATATACTTTATAAATGAAAAATAAATAAATAAAAAAAACTTGTGAGAATACCACTAAAGTACCGGATCAATTAGCAACTTTGGTAAGAATAGAAATACAAGTTAAAACTATAATACCCATTCCCAAATAGTTACAAGACTGTGCTCCTTGGATCAATTTTTTTTGGTTTTCCTGTGTTCAGACAGAATTCTCTTAGGAAACCTGTCGCCTCTCTCGGCATCTATTCTGAGCAGTAAGCGGCAGAGAAGCAGTGCTTTCAGTTGGCCGTACCACCAGCCAACGTCAATAAATCCTTTACAAAACAGCATTTCCAAGCACCTGTCCCTTACTGTTTGGACTTTTAAATATGAACATAATTTGTCTGTTAATATGTGCATAGTTTGTTACTCAGACACTAGCAGTGTGCTGAATGAGACAAAACAGTAGCCTAGCTAATATAGCCAAAGCCACCGCATATAGTCGCTTTTTAGTGTAAGTTATGCATCTTGATTTTATAAGACGATTTCACGATTATAAATCAGGATTTAAGGAGTATAGTGAGAGTGATTCCTGGTTAACGTAGTATTAAAGGGTTGCGTTTACCATTTATACTTGATTTATGTATGACAACATAAAATATAATGTGAGCAGCTTTATTGTATATTCAGTTGTATTACAGTATATCCATAGACTAACTTGATGCAATGACGTCATAAATATGCAAATTAATGTGTGACGTCACCTGCCGCCACAAGTATTACAAAATCCTGTGGGAAACACTGATTACCGAGGGAAATGTTCACAGGGCTATTGTAAACATGAATTAATCAATTAAGTTGTTTTGAGAGGTGAGAAAAAAAATAAATAAAATTTACATTTCACATTTCAAAACATTGACAATTTTGGTTAAACTTTTAATAAGCCCAGAAAATTTAAATGGAAAAAATGGAATTTGGAAAATAAAACAGAACTTGGGAAAAATCTAACGGATTTCATTGGCCCAACATGAATGACAGACATGGCTGTCACTTTAAGAGCTACCTGGATCCATGTCACACACGTTTTCTTTCTCAGCTGTTTGCTTTCACTTAAGACCTAAATTACTGTGTTTATGAGGATACTTGCAAATATGGGCATTTTGACAAAAAAAAAGTGTGTGTATTTAACCGTTCAAGGCCTATAAAGCAGCAAAAATAACTCTAGTTCAATACCCGTCAATTCTCTATGAGCAGCGCTCAGAAACTGTCTCTCAGACAATCCTAGATTAGGTAAAACATTTCACTTGAAATGTTTAGAATTTTTTGTCTCTCAGTCGAAAAAGTAGTCATATTTTGTCATTACAAATTTCTTATAAATAAAACAGTAAAAATATGGTAACACTTTACAATAAGGTGTCATTTGTTAATATTAGTTAATGTATTAACTAACATGAATAAACAATGAACAATACATTACACTAATTGTTAATCTTTGTTAATGTTAGTTAATGAAAATACAGTTGTTCATTGTTTATGTTAGTTCACAATGCATTGACTAATGTTAACAAACACAACTTGTGATTTTAATAATGCATTAGTAAATGCTGAGATTAACATTAACTAAGATTAATGAATGCCGTAGAAGTATTCTTCATTCTTAGTTCATGTTTACTAATGTAGTTAACTAATTAACCTTATTGTAAAGTGTTACCAAAAATATTGTCTCATTCTCATGAACCCACAGAGAAATTTTAACCAAAGTATTTTGCAGAGATTTCATGACGACCCTAAAGAATCAGTCCAACTCATGGAAAATGGGCATCCGATGTCCCTGTAAAGTATTAGGCAAAAATAAATGAAACAATATTCACCTTTCGGACTGGAAGTGGACTCCTCCAAATCACTGTCCACTGTAACTTTCTCTAAAGGTAGAAAATACAGAAATACATAATTTAAAACTCAGGTAATACATGTTATTCAAAGCATTCCCAAAATCCAATCCTATGTTAGAATTTGTATAAACCACCTATTACTGAATAAAAAAATAAAAAATTAAAGTTGATAAATAAAAGCTAACAGTGTATAGTACCTTCTGGATCAATGTTGATTTCATTAAGATTTTGGCCTTTAAAGTCTGCCAAGCGTCCTTTTTCGAGGGCCAGAAGAATTTTACTAATTTTGGCCAGTTGGAGGGTGCCTTCAGGTAACCTGTAAAATTGACGATGAACTCGAATGTCATGGCCTAGGAAGTCCGCCAACTGATCTAGCTCTGTGTTGCTTAGATTAAGAACTTCAGAAAGGGTACCAATCTGTTTCCTCAACTTTGTGGAAGTAAGAGTCTGAGGATTTTTAGCTTTGCATGCAACTGCAAATTCACGGATGCAATCAGAACCTCTGAAGAAGGTCATTGCAGACGGACGTGCAAAGAGGAACGGGTTCTCATTTGGTACTCCACACCTACTCCGATTTTCAATAAGCAGGCTGATTGACTCATGCATTGAAGGAGTGACAAGCACGGGAACCTTTCTGCCTCTTTTGCCTCTGATCTCTACACGCTTGAAGTACTGACACAGTTTATTTTCCAACTCTGTGAGGGCCATACTAATATCCGGATGAGCATCTGATTTGTTGCTGGAGATGTATGTGGACAAAGGCATTTGTGACACTTCCCCTTCTCGTCTCCGATTAAAAAGCATAACCTGAGTTAATGTGACCTTGGCCAGTTTTGACCAATGCTGAGATGATGGCTGTGTTGACAAGAGTCTGTGATACATTTTCTCTTGCTCGTCAAGATACACATGAAGACGCTTAACATCTTCAGTGAATGGAAGCAATTGTGGGGAATTCCACTTGGCTTCCTCAAGTGTTCGCCGGGCTGTTGAAGAAATGTATTCGGGCCATCGGGACTGATACAGCTGTTGGAAGCTTTTCGCAACTTTTCCTGTCTCTTCATCTCCAGCGATGGTGGAATGGCTCTCAATAAGCATTGCGATTTTGTTCAGACTATGTCCAAGTTTCATAGCCACACTAGCCTTTTCATACACATTGGTCTGTTCATTATATCCAGCGGCTCTTTTAACTGCATTGATGGTATGCATGAAGTTTGTGGGATGGATGAGCTCTTTAATGGATGTAAGGGGTGATACCTCTCTTGCACATATTAGGAGTCTTCCAAGCTCCCTCATCTTTTGGCGGATGTATTCGTGCATTTTAACTCTTGACCCATACTTGTTGTAAAGATGCTTTGCTAGTTCTAAAATGCACCAGTCATTTCTAGTTTCAAGTGCCACTTGGTCTTGGTTCATGGAATTTAAGAGCCTCCAAACACCATGAGTTACTCCTGGTGGGGGAGGCTGCGCAAAGCCACAAAGAACCTGGACACGGCTTTTTCCAGGTTTAGGCTTCTCATCACCAGGCTTGAATTTACAAACCTTCACATGTCGCCACAGAGTTTTCTTTAGGAAGAGTCCTTTGCAGTAAATGCAGTGCATAAAACTTTGCCCATCCAGGTTCTTTTTAGGCAGTTTCCGTGGAATCATCTCTCCTGCACCTGTATTAATAACAGTACTATTGAAAGCAAAGTTTCCTTTGTTACGTAGATACTCAAGCTGCATCCGCCTTTCTTTGGAGCCCTTTGGATGACTTAAAGCCTTTGCAACCTCTACCTCATTTCTATGCTTGCGTTCCAGGTGTCTAGAAATTTTCGTAAAAGCACCGTCACAAAAAAAGCACTGTTGTTTCTTGTTATACAATCTCAACCCATCTCTCTTTTTAACGATAGCTGGGATAACCACTGAAGTTGCGCTGTCAAGAATGGAAGATGTGTCAGAAACTGAGGCTACGCTGTGGATCTGGGAGCTCCCTAAGTCACCGCTGCATTGAGCAGTGAACTTTTTGATTCTGTTCACAGCTGAACTGCACTGGACTGGCAAAGTCTGGAACTTTTCTTTACCTTTTGGTGAAGCAGTAAAGCTTATGCTACTATCTGATGAGCTACTCTCTTCTGATGTGTCAGGAATGTACTCTTCCTCACTGACTTCAGATAACTCATCTTCACTCGAACCATCTGATTGCTCAGCAGTTTTCCCTCTAGCCTTGAAAGACAATGACCATTCAGTTCAGTTAATCCTCTAGAATAGAGAATAGCCTATGATAATATATTCTAGGGATGCACCGAATGTTCAGCAACCGAAATTGTTTGGCCGAATAAGCAAAAAGGCCGAATAAATTGTACCGAACAATGACGTGACGCGATTAAATAGAGGCATGCACTAATGCAGCAAACACGTCTGCAGTGTGAAAGTATTTAAAACGGTCTGCAAAAATCATTACAAGCACGAAGCACCGACAGCGAGAGACTGCTTAGCGCTGCATCTCATGTCTCCGATGAGAAGAGGAAGAGGTGGTTGATGCTGGTTACTATGATGATTGAAATAGTAAATAAACTGCAGAATGTTATGTTTTCTAATACACGCACGGATTGCATGTATTCAAACAGCGCTTCACAAGCTCACGGCGCCAGGGTTCAAAGTCCAAAGCGCGAGGAACATCTGCGCTAAAACACTGTTACTCATCATTTGCTCAGTAAAAATTATTATTTTTTTTTTTTAAAAGACACATGACAATGTGATAAGTGCGACAAACATCTTCCCAAATTCGTAATGAGAATCATTTAAATATCTGTATGCTGTTGTCAACAAAAAGAAGCAATAAGATCTTCCTGCTGGTTTCTGTCAAAATAAAGTCTAAGAAAAAGCAACAACTCCATCAACATTTTTTAACAACAGTAAAATTACAATACTAACATTTATGAATAAGACAATAATAATGATAATAATAATTACCCTACAACAGCTCTATACATTTATTATAACATTCACACCGTGTTCAAATTGGGATCAGTAATATGTTTGAAAATAATTATTTTCTGCTCAGCAAGGCTGCATTTATTTGTACAGTAAAAAATACATGCCTGATTCAAGAAGGTGGTCTCAAAAATGGCCAAAAAATATTATTTTAGTAACTTATTAATTTTAAGTTAAATTGTGCTTTGTTGGTATAATGTCTGATAGAATGTTAAAAAATGTTCAGTTTTAAGTAAATATTTTTAAATTGTTGTTTTGTAATTGATTTTTTTATTTATTTGAAAAGCAGGACAAAACAGTAAAAAGCACATTTTGGCTATTTAATTTATGCAGTGGTGAAAAAAAAATAAAAAAAAAAAAAAAAGGAAAAATAGGCCTACATTGGGGGGGTAGGGGGGGAGGATGCGCAAAACCGTGTTCGGTATTCGGCCCAGTGTTTCATTTTGTTCGGTTTCGGCCAAGAATTTTCATTTCGGTGCATCCCTAATCTATTCTATTCTATTCAAGCTATTAAAAAGTTATCAACACTTACTCTGGTGTTTTTTGCTCTTTTAAATGTTGTGGTACAAGTGGAATGTTGTTCACTCATTGCAAAAGGTGCATGCTTGCGTCTGATGTCATCTTGAATGTCTGTATGGTCATCTTTACTGTTTACACTGGAATTTTCAAAGAGATCATCCGAGTCATCATGAATCACAGATCTCTAAAAACAAACAAACAAAAAATCAGAATGGCAAGTTTTTGAATGATCTAGAAAAAATTATGCTTATGAGAAATAACTGTTGCATTTTTTACACTTTATAATTAAAGTGTATAATCTGCATCTATTAAATTAACATCTCTTAAGGGTTAAACTGCAGAAAAAAAATGCTCAATCCATGTCTTTCAAGTTAAAGGGATATTTCCCCCAAAAATGCAAATTTTACCTTGAATTACTCACCCTCATGTCCTTCCAAACAGGCAAGACCTTCATTCATCTTCAGAACACAAATTAAGATATTTTTGATGAAATCTGAGCTCTTTCCTACCGTTCTGGACCTTAAATTTGTAAGTTTCTTAGCTCCTGATGGAGGGACAGAAAGCTCTTGGATTTCATTAAAAAATATCTTAATTAGTGTTCTGAAGATGAACAATTGTCTTATGGGTTTGGAACGACGTAAAGGTGAGTAATTACTGACCATTTTCATTTGTGGGTGAACTAACCCTTTAACAACATACATCATGGACATGAACCATTACCAAACAATATCATAAAGCAAACAATATAGTCACCAAGCAGCTTAAGACTATCCTAGTGACATCAATTATACACCTATGACTATGAGGTAATATTGCAATATAATTGTAGTACTGACAAATCTTTTCTTTTCTATTGTGATGTACAGCAGAATTTTAGTTAGTTATTAATTGGATTTTGAGGAGTGTTGTATTTTATACAGAATAAACAACTGGAGAATTCCCACATCACTATAAAATTAATTTATAAAATTAAAAATACGACCAATGAAATAAAATAAATAAACAGCGCATGTATGGAAATGTTGAATTATTCACAATAGTAACATGCATTTAGAAAACAGATTTTAAGTTGGTCCAAAAGATGGTCCTCTTTCAACTTTTATTGGTAATTTTAAATTTTACTTTACTTAACATTATTCAGCTTTACAAAAAAATAATGCCATTTAAGTATGAGGCAGGTAAAAACAAATGGCAGTAGATTTCCGTAAAAGAACACCCAAAATCCAAAGAAAAACAAAACGCAGGGCAAAATAAAGCCAATACCCTCTCCTTCTCAACATCCAAAAAAGAGCCCTTAAATTCTGGAAACACTTAAAGACAAGGGACCCCAGCACATAACGTTTCAAAGCCCTAAAACACCAATAGCTGAACCTTACAAAGAGTCCCCTCCTTCAGCTAAACCTGTGAAGTGTGTGTGTTTAGTACCAAAGGGTTTATATGGCTTTCCTAAATCTACAGGTCCCCACTACGTACATTACACTAGAAACAGTGTGTAAAGCCCTATTCGGATGGGACTAGTTTTCTAAACTACGTTTGAGTTTCGATTCTTATCACCTGACGTCTGCGAGTTTCATGTACCAATTCGGACGGGACTAACATCTTCGTGTTTATTACAGAGGTGGGAGGGGCTGTTTTGTACATCTGGGTGTTTCAGAGATCACGTGCTCTGTATGCGTGCATTGCGCATGATTGACAGACAAGAGACAGACTGAAAGACAGACAGACAGACTGATAGAAACAGAGAGACAGACAGACAGAAAGACAAACAGACAGACAGATAGAAACAGACAGACTGAAAGACAGACAGACAGACTGAAAGACAGAGAGAGACAGACAGAGATAATAAATACACATACCTGAACTGTGAATTGTGAAGTGCCTGCAGTAGTTACAGAATCCTCAGAGCAGTTCTCTATGGCCGTCATGTTGTCATCATCCTTGCATGGAGGCTATAATAAAGTTTTTAAATAAAAAAGCAAATAGTTACAAGTCATCACTTATTAGACAAGGTCCCCACTATTCTAAACCTGTGAAGTGTGTGTGTTTAGTACCAAAGGGTTTATATGGCTTTCCTAAATCTACAGGTCCCCACTACGTACATTACACTAGAAACAGTGTGTAAAGCCCTATTCGGATGGGACTAGTTTTCTAAACTACGTTTGAGTTTCGATTCTTATCACCTGACGTCTGCGAGTTTCATGTACCAATTCGGACGGGACTAACATCTTCGTGTTTATTACAGAGGTGGGAGGGGCTGTTTTGTACAACTGGGTGTTTCAGAGATCACGTGCTCTGTATGCGTGCATTGCGCATGATTGACAGACAAGAGACAGACTGAAAGACAGACAGATAGAAACAGAGAGACTGAAAGACAGACAGATAGAAACAGACAGACAAGAGACAGACTGAAAGACAGACAGACAGACAGATAGAAACAGACAGACTGAAAGACAGAGAGAGACAGACTGAAAGACAGACAGACTGACAAGAGACAGACTGATAGAAACAGACAGACAAGAGACAGACAGACTGATAGAAACAGACAGACTGATAGAAACAGACAGACAAGAGACAGACTGAAAGACAGACAGATAGAAACAGACAGACAGACAGACTGATAGAAACAGACAGACAAGAGACAGACTGAAAGACAGACAGATAGAAACAGACAGACAGAGACAGACTGAAAGACAGACAGACTGAAAGAAAGACAGACAGACAGACAGACTGATAGAAACAGACAGACAAGAGACAGACTGAAAGACAGACAGACAGACTGATAGAAACAGACAGACTGAAAGACAGAGAGAGACAGACTGATAGAAACAGACAGACTGAAAGAAAGACAGACAGACAGACAGACTGATAGAAACAGACAGACAAGAGACAGACTGAAAGACAGACAGACAGACTGATAGAAACAGACAGACAAAGAGAGACAGACTGATAGAAACAGACAGACAACAGACAGACTGAAAGACAGAGAGAGACAGACTGATAGAAACAGACAGACTGATAGAAACAGACAGACAAGAGACAGACTGAAAGACAGAGAGAGACAGACTGATAGAAACAGACAGACTGATAGAAACAGACAGACAAGAGACAGAGACAGACTGAAAGACAGACAGACAGACTGATAGAAACAGACAGACTGAAAGACAGAGAGAGACAGACAGAGATAATAAATACACATACCTGAACTGTGAATTGTGAAGTGCCTGCAGTAGTTACAGAATCCTCAGAGCAGTTCTCTATGGCCGTCATGTTGTCATCATCCTTGCATGGAGGCTATAATAAAGTTTTTAAATAAAAAAGCAAATAGTTACAAGTCATCACTTATTAGACAAGGTCCCCACTATGCTAAACCTGTGAAGTGTGTGTGTTTAGTACCAAAGGGTTTATATGGCTTTCCTAAATCTACAGGTCCCCACTACGTACATTACACTAGAAACAGTGTGTAAAGCCCTATTCGGATGGGACTAGTTTTCTAAACTACGTTTGAGTTTCGATTCTTATCACCTGACGTCTGCGAGTTTCATGTACCAATTCGGACGGGACTAACATCTTCGTGTTTATTACAGAGGTGGGAGGGGCTGTTTTGTACATCTGGGTGTTTCAGAGATCACGTGCTCTGTATGCGTGCATTGCGCATGATTGACAGACAAGAGACAGACTGAAAGACAGACAGACAGACTGATAGAAACAGAGAGACTGAAAGACAGAGAGAGACAGACAAGAGACAGACAGACAAGAGTTAGACTGAAAGACAGAGAGAGACAGACTGAAAGACAGACAGACAGACAAGAGTTAGACTGAAAGACAGACAGAAACAGAGAGACTGAAAGACAGAGAGAGACAGACTGAAAGACAGACAGACAGACAAGAGTTAGACTGATAGAAACAGACAGACAAGAGACAGACTGAAAGACAGACAGACAGACTGATAGAAACAGAGAGACTGAAAGACAGAGAGAGACAGACAAGAGACAGACTGAAAGACAGACAGACAGACTGATAGAAACAGAGAGACTGAAAGACAGAGAGAGACAGACTGAAAGACAGACAGACAAGAGTTAGACTGAAAGACAGAGAGAGACAGACTGAAAGACAGACAGACAGACAAGAGTTAGACTGAAAGACAGACAGACAGACAAGAGTTAGACTGATAGAAACAGACAGACAAGAGACAGACTGAAAGACAGACAGACAGACTGATAGAAACAGACAGACTGAAAGACAGAGAGAGACAGACTGAAAGACAGACAGACTGATAGAAACAGACAGACAAGAGACAGACTGAAAGACAGACAGATAGAAACAGACAGACTGAAAGAAACAGACAAACTGAAAGACAGAGAGAGACAGACTGATAGAAACAGACAGACAAGAGACAGACAGACTGATAGAAACAGACAGACAGAGACAGACAGAAAGACAGACAGACAAGAGACAGACTGAAAGACAGAGAGACAGACTGAAAGAAACAGACAGACTGAAAGACAGACAGACAGACTGATAGAAACAGACAGACTGAAAGACAGAGAGAGACAGACTGATAGAAACAGACAGACTGAAAGAAAGACAGACAGACAGACAGACTGATAGAAACAGACAGACAAGAGACAGACTGAAAGACAGACAGACAGACTGATAGAAACAGACAGACAAAGAGAGACAGACTGATAGAAACAGACAGACAACAGACAGACTGAAAGACAGAGAGAGACAGACTGATAGAAACAGACAGACTGATAGAAACAGACAGACAAGAGACAGAGACAGACTGAAAGACAGACAGACAGACTGATAGAAACAGAGACTGAAAGACAGAGAGAGACAGACAGAGATAATAAATACACATACCTGAACTGTGAATTGTGAAGTGCCTGCAGTAGTTACAGAATCCTCAGAGCAGTTCTCTATGGCCGTCATGTTGTCATCATCCTTGCATGGAGGCTATAATAAAGTTTTTAAATAAAAAAGCAAATAGTTACAAGTCATCACTTATTAGACAAGGTCCCCACTATGCTAAACCTGTGAAGTGTGTGTGTTTAGTACCAAAGGGTTTATATGGCTTTCCTAAATCTACAGGTCCCCACTACGTACATTACACTAGAAACAGTGTGTAAAGCCCTATTCGGATGGGACTAGTTTTCTAAACTACGTTTGAGTTTCGATTCTTATCACCTGACGTCTGCGAGTTTCATGTACCAATTCGGACGGGACTAACATCTTCGTGTTTATTACAGAGGTGGGAGGGGCTGTTTTGTACATCTGGGTGTTTCAGAGATCACGTGCTCTGTATGCGTGCATTGCGCATGATTGACAGACAAGAGACAGACTGAAAGACAGACAGATAGAAACAGAGAGACTGAAAGACAGACAGATAGAAACAGAGAGACTGAAAGACAGACTGATAGAAACAGACAGACAAGAGACAGACTGAAAGACAGACAGACAGACAGATAGAAACAGACAGACTGAAAGACAGAGAGAGACAGACTGAAAGACAGACAGACTGACAAGAGACAGACTGATAGAAACAGACAGACAAGAGACAGACAGACTGATAGAAACAGACAGACTGATAGAAACAGACAGACAAGAGACAGACTGAAAGACAGACAGACAGACTGATAGAAACAGACAGACTGAAAGACAGAGAGAGACAGACTGAAAGACAGACAGACTGACAAGAGACAGACTGATAGAAACAGACAGACAAGAGACAGACAGACTGATAGAAACAGACAGACAAGAGACAGACTGAAAGACAGACAGACAGACTGATAGAAACAGAGAGACTGAAAGACAGAGAGAGACAGACTGAAAGACAGACAGACAAGAGTTAGACTGAAAGACAGAGAGAGACAGACTGAAAGACAGACAGACAGACAAGAGTTAGACTGAAAGACAGACAGACAGACAAGAGTTAGACTGATAGAAACAGACAGACAAGAGACAGACTGAAAGACAGACAGACAGACTGATAGAAACAGACAGACTGAAAGACAGAGAGAGACAGACTGAAAGACAGACAGACTGATAGAAACAGACAGACAAGAGACAGACTGAAAGACAGACAGATAGAAACAGACAGACTGAAAGAAACAGACAAACTGAAAGACAGAGAGAGACAGACTGATAGAAACAGACAGACAAGAGACAGACAGACTGATAGAAACAGACAGACAGAGACAGACAGAAAGACAGACAGACAAGAGACAGACTGAAAGACAGAGAGACAGACTGAAAGAAACAGACAGACTGAAAGACAGACAGACAGACTGATAGAAACAGACAGACTGAAAGACAGAGAGAGACAGACTGATAGAAACAGACAGACTGAAAGAAAGACAGACAGACAGACAGACTGATAGAAACAGACAGACAAGAGACAGACTGAAAGACAGACAGACAGACTGATAGAAACAGACAGACTGAAAGACAGAGAGAGACAGACTGAAAGACAGACAGACTGATAGAAACAGACAGACAAGAGACAGACTGAAAGACAGACAGATAGAAACAGACAGACTGAAAGAAACAGACAAACTGAAAGACAGAGAGAGACAGACTGATAGAAACAGACAGACAAGAGACAGACTGAAAGACAGACAGACAGACTGATAGAAACAGACAGACTGAAAGACAGAGAGAGACAGACTGAAAGACAGACAGACTGATAGAAACAGACAGACAAGAGACAGACTGAAAGACAGACAGATAGAAACAGACAGACTGAAAGAAACAGACAAACTGAAAGACAGAGAGAGACAGACTGATAGAAACAGACAGACAAGAGACAGACAGACTGATAGAAACAGACAGACAGAGACAGACAGAAAGACAGACAGACAAGAGACAGACTGAAAGACAGAGAGACAGACTGAAAGAAACAGACAGACTGAAAGACAGACAGACAGACTGATAGAAACAGACAGACTGAAAGACAGAGAGAGACAGACTGATAGAAACAGACAGACTGAAAGAAAGACAGACAGACAGACAGACTGATAGAAACAGACAGACAAGAGACAGACTGAAAGACAGACAGACAGACTGATAGAAACAGACAGACAAAGAGAGACAGACTGATAGAAACAGACAGACAGAGAGAGACAGACTGATAGAAACAGACAGACTGATAGAAACAGACAGACAAGAGACAGAGACAGACTGAAAGACAGACAGACAGACTGATAGAAACAGACAGACTGAAAGACAGAGAGAGACAGACAGAGATAATAAATACACATACCTGAACTGTGAATTGTGAAGTGCCTGCAGTAGTTACAGAATCCTCAGAGCAGTTCTCTATGGCCGTCATGTTGTCATCATCCTTGCATGGAGGCTATAATAAAGTTTTTAAATAAAAAAGCAAATAGTTACAAGTCATCACTTATTAGACAAGGTCCCCACTATGCTAAACCTGTGAAGTGTGTGTGTTTAGTACCAAAGGGTTTATATGGCTTTCCTAAATCTACAGGTCCCCACTACGTACATTACACTAGAAACAGTGTGTAAAGCCCTATTCGGATGGGACTAGTTTTCTAAACTACGTTTGAGTTTCGATTCTTATCACCTGACGTCTGCGAGTTTCATGTACCAATTCGGACGGGACTAACATCTTCGTGTTTATTACAGAGGTGGGAGGGGCTGTTTTGTACATCTGGGTGTTTCAGAGATCACGTGCTCTGTATGCGTGCATTGCGCATGATTGACAGACAAGAGACAGACTGAAAGACAGACAGATAGAAACAGAGAGACTGAAAGACAGACAGATAGAAACAGAGAGACTGAAAGACAGACTGATAGAAACAGACAGACAAGAGACAGACTGAAAGACAGACAGACAGACAGATAGAAACAGACAGACTGAAAGACAGAGAGAGACAGACTGAAAGACAGACAGACTGACAAGAGACAGACTGATAGAAACAGACAGACAAGAGACAGACAGACTGATAGAAACAGACAGACTGATAGAAACAGACAGACAAGAGACAGACTGAAAGACAGACAGACAGACTGATAGAAACAGACAGACTGAAAGACAGAGAGAGACAGACTGAAAGACAGACAGACTGACAAGAGACAGACTGATAGAAACAGACAGACAAGAGACAGACAGACTGATAGAAACAGACAGACTGATAGAAACAGACAGACAAGAGACAGACTGAAAGACAGACAGACAGACTGATAGAAACAGAGAGACTGAAAGACAGAGAGAGACAGACTGAAAGACAGACAGACAAGAGTTAGACTGAAAGACAGAGAGAGACAGACTGAAAGACAGACAGACAGACAAGAGTTAGACTGAAAGACAGACAGACAGACAAGAGTTAGACTGATAGAAACAGACAGACAAGAGACAGACTGAAAGACAGACAGACAGACTGATAGAAACAGACAGACTGAAAGACAGAGAGAGACAGACTGAAAGACAGACAGACTGATAGAAACAGACAGACAAGAGACAGACTGAAAGACAGACAGATAGAAACAGACAGACTGAAAGAAACAGACAAACTGAAAGACAGAGAGAGACAGACTGATAGAAACAGACAGACAAGAGACAGACAGACTGATAGAAACAGACAGACAGAGACAGACAGAAAGACAGACAGACAAGAGACAGACTGAAAGACAGAGAGACAGACTGAAAGAAACAGACAGACTGAAAGACAGACAGACAGACTGATAGAAACAGACAGACTGAAAGACAGAGAGAGACAGACTGATAGAAACAGACAGACTGAAAGAAAGACAGACAGACAGACAGACTGATAGAAACAGACAGACAAGAGACAGACTGAAAGACAGACAGACAGACTGATAGAAACAGACAGACTGAAAGACAGAGAGAGACAGACTGAAAGACAGACAGACTGATAGAAACAGACAGACAAGAGACAGACTGAAAGACAGACAGATAGAAACAGACAGACTGAAAGAAACAGACAAACTGAAAGACAGAGAGAGACAGACTGATAGAAACAGACAGACAAGAGACAGACTGAAAGACAGACAGACAGACTGATAGAAACAGACAGACTGAAAGACAGAGAGAGACAGACTGAAAGACAGACAGACTGATAGAAACAGACAGACAAGAGACAGACTGAAAGACAGACAGATAGAAACAGACAGACTGAAAGAAACAGACAAACTGAAAGACAGAGAGAGACAGACTGATAGAAACAGACAGACAAGAGACAGACAGACTGATAGAAACAGACAGACAGAGACAGACAGAAAGACAGACAGACAAGAGACAGACTGAAAGACAGAGAGACAGACTGAAAGAAACAGACAGACTGAAAGACAGACAGACAGACTGATAGAAACAGACAGACTGAAAGACAGAGAGAGACAGACTGATAGAAACAGACAGACTGAAAGAAAGACAGACAGACAGACAGACTGATAGAAACAGACAGACAAGAGACAGACTGAAAGACAGACAGACAGACTGATAGAAACAGACAGACAAAGAGAGACAGACTGATAGAAACAGACAGACAGAGAGAGACAGACTGATAGAAACAGACAGACTGATAGAAACAGACAGACAAGAGACAGAGACAGACTGAAAGACAGACAGACAGACTGATAGAAACAGACAGACTGAAAGACAGAGAGAGACAGACAGAGATAATAAATACACATACCTGAACTGTGAATTGTGAAGTGCCTGCAGTAGTTACAGAATCCTCAGAGCAGTTCTCTATGGCCGTCATGTTGTCATCATCCTTGCATGGAGGCTATAATAAAGTTTTTAAATAAAAAAGCAAATAGTTACAAGTCATCACTTATTAGACAAGGTCCCCACTATGCTAAACCTGTGAAGTGTGTGTGTTTAGTACCAAAGGGTTTATATGGCTTTCCTAAATCTACAGGTCCCCACTACGTACATTACACTAGAAACAGTGTGTAAAGCCCTATTCGGATGGGACTAGTTTTCTAAACTACGTTTGAGTTTCGATTCTTATCACCTGACGTCTGCGAGTTTCATGTACCAATTCGGACGGGACTAACATCTTCGTGTTTATTACAGAGGTGGGAGGGGCTGTTTTGTACATCTGGGTGTTTCAGAGATCACGTGCTCTGTATGCGTGCATTGCGCATGATTGACAGACAAGAGACAGACTGAAAGACAGACAGATAGAAACAGAGAGACTGAAAGACAGACAGATAGAAACAGAGAGACTGAAAGACAGACTGATAGAAACAGACAGACAAGAGACAGACTGAAAGACAGACAGACAGACAGATAGAAACAGACAGACTGAAAGACAGAGAGAGACAGACTGAAAGACAGACAGACTGACAAGAGACAGACTGATAGAAACAGACAGACAAGAGACAGACAGACTGATAGAAACAGACAGACTGATAGAAACAGACAGACAAGAGACAGACTGAAAGACAGACAGATAGAAACAGACAGACAGACAGACTGATAGAAACAGACAGACAAGAGACAGACTGAAAGACAGACAGATAGAAACAGACAGACAGAGACAGACTGAAAGACAGACAGACTGATAGAAACAGACAGACAAGAGACAGACTGAAAGAAACAGACAGACTGAAAGACAGAGAGAGACAGACTGAAAGAAACAGACAGACTGAAAGACAGACAAGAGACAGACTGAAAGACAGACAGACTGATAGAAACAGACAGACTGAAAGACAGACAAGAGACAGACTGAAAGACAGACAGACAGATAGAAAAAGACAGACAGAGACAGACTGAAAGACAGACAGATAGAAACAGACAGACAGAGACAGACTGAAAGACAGACAGATAGAAACAGACAGACAGACTGATAGAAACAGACAGACAAGAGACAGACTGAAAGAAACAGACAGACTGAAAGACAGACAGACAGACAGACTGATAGAAACAGACAGACTGAAAGACAGAGAGAGACAGACTGATAGAAACAGACAGACAAGAGAGACTGAAAGACAGACAGACTGATAGAAACAGACAGACAGAGACAGACAGACAGATAGAAACAGACAGACTGAAAGACAGACAGACAGAATGAAAGAAACAGACAGACAGAAACAGACAGACAAGAGACAGACTGAAAGACAGACAGACAGACTAATAGAAACAGACAGACAACAGACAGACTGAAAGACAGAGAGAGACAGACTGATAGAAACAGACAGACTGAAAGACAGACAGACAGACAGACTGATAGAAACAGACAGACAAGAGACAGACTGAAAGACAGACAGACAGACTGATAGAAACAGACAGACTGAAAGACAGAGAGAGACAGACTGAAAGACAGACAGAGATAATAAATACACATACCTGAACTGTGAATTGTGAAGTGCCTGCAGTAGTTACAGAATCCTCAGAGCAGTTCTCTATGGCCGTCATGTTGTCATCATCCTTGCATGGAGGCTATAATAAAGTTTTTAAATAAAAAAGCAAATAGTTACAAGTCATCACTTATTAGACAAGGTCCCCACTATGCTAAACCTGTGAAGTGTGTGTGTTTAGTACCAAAGGGTTTATATGGCTTTCCTAAATCTACAGGTCCCCACTACGTACATTACACTAGAAACAGTGTGTAAAGCCCTATTCGGATGGGACTAGTTTTCTAAACTACGTTTGAGTTTCGATTCTTATCACCTGACGTCTGCGAGTTTCATGTACCAATTCGGACGGGACTAACATCTTCGTGTTTATTACAGAGGTGGGTGGGGCTGTTTTGTACAACTGGGTGTTTCAGAGATCACGTGCTCTGTATGCGTGCATTGCGCATGATTGACAGACAAGAGACAGACTGAAAGACAGACAGACAGACTGATAGAAACAGAGAGACTGAAAGACAGAGAGAGACAGACTGAAAGACAGACAGACAGACAAGAGACAGACTGAAAGACAGACAGACAGACAGACAGACTGATAGAAACAGACAGACTGAAAGACAGAGAGACAGACAGACAGATAGAAACAGACAGACTGAAAGACAGAGAGAGACAGACAGAGATAATAAATACACATACCTGAACTGTGAATTGTGAAGTGCCTGCAGTAGTTACAGAATCCTCAGAGCAGTTCTCTATGGCCGTCATGTTGTCATCATCCTTGCATGGAGGCTATAATAAAGTTTTTAAATAAAAAAGCAAATAGTTACAAGTCATCACTTATTAGACAATGTCCCCACTATGCTAAACCTGTGAAGTGTGTGTGTTTAGTACCAAAGGGTTTATATGGCTTTCCTAAATCTACAGGTCCCCACTACGTACATTACACTAGAAACAGTGTGTAAAGCCCTATTCGGATGGGACTAGTTTTCTAAACTACGTTTGAGTTTCGATTCTTATCACCTGATGTCTGCGAGTTTCATGTACCAATTCGGACGGGACTAACATCTTCGTGTTTATTACAGAGGTGGGAGGGGCTGTTTTGTACATCTGGGTGTTTCAGAGATCACGTGCTCTGTATGCGTGCATTGCGCATGATTGACAGACAAGAGACAGACTGAAAGACAGACAGATAGAAACAGAGAGACTGAAAGACAGACAGATAGAAACAGAGAGACTGAAAGACAGACTGATAGAAACAGACAGACAAGAGACAGACTGAAAGACAGACAGACAGACAGATAGAAACAGACAGACTGAAAGACAGAGAGAGACAGACTGAAAGACAGACAGACTGACAAGAGACAGACTGATAGAAACAGACAGACAAGAGACAGACAGACTGATAGAAACAGACAGACTGATAGAAACAGACAGACAAGAGACAGACTGAAAGACAGACAGACAGACTGATAGAAACAGAGAGACTGAAAGACAGAGAGAGACAGACTGAAAGACAGACAGACAAGAGTTAGACTGAAAGACAGAGAGAGACAGACTGAAAGACAGACAGACAGACAAGAGTTAGACTGAAAGACAGACAGACAGACAAGAGTTAGACTGATAGAAACAGACAGACAAGAGACAGACTGAAAGACAGACAGACAGACTGATAGAAACAGACAGACTGAAAGACAGAGAGAGACAGACTGAAAGACAGACAGACTGATAGAAACAGACAGACAAGAGACAGACTGAAAGACAGACAGATAGAAACAGACAGACTGAAAGAAACAGACAAACTGAAAGACAGAGAGAGACAGACTGATAGAAACAGACAGACAAGAGACAGACAGACTGATAGAAACAGACAGACAGAGACAGACAGAAAGACAGACAGACAAGAGACAGACTGAAAGACAGAGAGACAGACTGAAAGAAACAGACAGACTGAAAGACAGACAGACAGACTGATAGAAACAGACAGACTGAAAGACAGAGAGAGACAGACTGATAGAAACAGACAGACTGAAAGAAAGACAGACAGACAGACAGACTGATAGAAACAGACAGACAAGAGACAGACTGAAAGACAGACAGACAGACTGATAGAAACAGACAGACTGAAAGACAGAGAGAGACAGACTGAAAGACAGACAGACTGATAGAAACAGACAGACAAGAGACAGACTGAAAGACAGACAGATAGAAACAGACAGACTGAAAGAAACAGACAAACTGAAAGACAGAGAGAGACAGACTGATAGAAACAGACAGACAAGAGACAGACTGAAAGACAGACAGACAGACTGATAGAAACAGACAGACTGAAAGACAGAGAGAGACAGACTGAAAGACAGACAGACTGATAGAAACAGACAGACAAGAGACAGACTGAAAGACAGACAGATAGAAACAGACAGACTGAAAGAAACAGACAAACTGAAAGACAGAGAGAGACAGACTGATAGAAACAGACAGACAAGAGACAGACAGACTGATAGAAACAGACAGACAGAGACAGACAGAAAGACAGACAGACAAGAGACAGACTGAAAGACAGAGAGACAGACTGAAAGAAACAGACAGACTGAAAGACAGACAGACAGACTGATAGAAACAGACAGACTGAAAGACAGAGAGAGACAGACTGATAGAAACAGACAGACTGAAAGAAAGACAGACAGACAGACAGACAGACAGACTGATAGAAACAGACAGACAAGAGACAGACTGAAAGACAGACAGACAGACTGATAGAAACAGACAGACAAAGAGAGACAGACTGATAGAAACAGACAGACAGAGAGAGACAGACTGATAGAAACAGACAGACTGATAGAAACAGACAGACAAGAGACAGAGACAGACTGAAAGACAGACAGACAGACTGATAGAAACAGACAGACTGAAAGACAGAGAGAGACAGACAGAGATAATAAATACACATACCTGAACTGTGAATTGTGAAGTGCCTGCAGTAGTTACAGAATCCTCAGAGCAGTTCTCTATGGCCGTCATGTTGTCATCATCCTTGCATGGAGGCTATAATAAAGTTTTTAAATAAAAAAGCAAATAGTTACAAGTCATCACTTATTAGACAAGGTCCCCACTATGCTAAACCTGTGAAGTGTGTGTGTTTAGTACCAAAGGGTTTATATGGCTTTCCTAAATCTACAGGTCCCCACTACGTACATTACACTAGAAACAGTGTGTAAAGCCCTATTCGGATGGGACTAGTTTTCTAAACTACGTTTGAGTTTCGATTCTTATCACCTGACGTCTGCGAGTTTCATGTACCAATTCGGACGGGACTAACATCTTCGTGTTTATTACAGAGGTGGGAGGGGCTGTTTTGTACATCTGGGTGTTTCAGAGATCACGTGCTCTGTATGCGTGCATTGCGCATGATTGACAGACAAGAGACAGACTGAAAGACAGACAGATAGAAACAGAGAGACTGAAAGACAGACAGATAGAAACAGAGAGACTGAAAGACAGACTGATAGAAACAGACAGACAAGAGACAGACTGAAAGACAGACAGACAGACAGATAGAAACAGACAGACTGAAAGACAGAGAGAGACAGACTGAAAGACAGACAGACTGACAAGAGACAGACTGATAGAAACAGACAGACAAGAGACAGACAGACTGATAGAAACAGACAGACTGATAGAAACAGACAGACAAGAGACAGACTGAAAGACAGACAGATAGAAACAGACAGACAGACAGACTGATAGAAACAGACAGACAAGAGACAGACTGAAAGACAGACAGATAGAAACAGACAGACAGAGACAGACTGAAAGACAGACAGACTGATAGAAACAGACAGACAAGAGACAGACTGAAAGAAACAGACAGACTGAAAGACAGAGAGAGACAGACTGAAAGAAACAGACAGACTGAAAGACAGACAAGAGACAGACTGAAAGACAGACAGACTGATAGAAACAGACAGACTGAAAGACAGACAAGAGACAGACTGAAAGACAGACAGACAGATAGAAAAAGACAGACAGAGACAGACTGAAAGACAGACAGATAGAAACAGACAGACAGAGACAGACTGAAAGACAGACAGATAGAAACAGACAGACAGAGACAGACAGACTGATAGAAACAGACAGACAAGAGACAGACTGAAAGAAACAGACAGACTGAAAGACAGACAGACAGACAGACAGACTGATAGAAACAGACAGACTGAAAGACAGAGAGAGACAGACTGATAGAAACAGACAGACAAGAGAGACTGAAAGACAGACAGACTGATAGAAACAGACAGACAAGAGACAGACTGAAAGACAGACAGACTGATAGAAACAGACAGACAGAGACAGACAGACAGATAGAAACAGACAGACTGAAAGACAGACAGACAGAATGAAAGAAACAGACAGACAGAAACAGACAGACAAGAGACAGACTGAAAGACAGACAGACAGACTAATAGAAACAGACAGACAACAGACAGACTGAAAGACAGAGAGAGACAGACTGATAGAAACAGACAGACTGAAAGACAGACAGACAGACAGACTGATAGAAACAGACAGACAAGAGACAGACTGAAAGACAGACAGACAGACTGATAGAAACAGACAGACTGAAAGACAGAGACAGACTGAAAGACAGACAGACAGACTGATAGAAACAGACAGACTGAAAGACAGAGAGAGACAGACTGAAAGACAGAGAGAGACAGACTGATAGAAACAGACAGACTGAAAGACAGACAGACAGACAGACAGACTGATAGAAACAGACAGACAAGAGACAGACTGAAAGACAGACAGACAGACTGATAGAAACAGACAGACAAAGAGAGACAGACTGATAGAAACAGACAGACAACAGACAGACTGAAAGACAGAGAGAGACAGACTGATAGAAACAGACAGACTGATAGAAACAGACAGACAAGAGACAGAGACAGACTGAAAGACAGACAGACAGACTGATAGAAACAGACAGACTGAAAGACAGAGAGAGACAGACAGAGATAATAAATACACATACCTGAACTGTGAATTGTGAAGTGCCTGCAGTAGTTACAGAATCCTCAGAGCAGTTCTCTATGGCCGTCATGTTGTCATCATCCTTGCATGGAGGCTATAATAAAGTTTTTAAATAAAAAAGCAAATAGTTACAAGTCATCACTTATTAGACAAGGTCCCCACTATGCTAAACCTGTGAAGTGTGTGTGTTTAGTACCAAAGGGTTTATATGGCTTTCCTAAATCTACAGGTCCCCACTACGTACATTACACTAGAAACAGTGTGTAAAGCCCTATTCGGATGGGACTAGTTTTCTAAACTACGTTTGAGTTTCGATTCTTATCACCTGACGTCTGCGAGTTTCATGTACCAATTCGGACGGGACTAACATCTTCGTGTTTATTACAGAGGTGGGAGGGGCTGTTTTGTACATCTGGGTGTTTCAGAGATCACGTGCTCTGTATGCGTGCATTGCGCATGATTGACAGACAAGAGACAGACTGAAAGACAGACAGATAGAAACAGAGAGACTGAAAGACAGACAGATAGAAACAGAGAGACTGAAAGACAGACTGATAGAAACAGACAGACAAGAGACAGACTGAAGGACAGACAGACAGACAGATAGAAACAGACAGACTGAAAGACAGAGAGAGACAGACTGAAAGACAGACAGACTGACAAGAGACAGACTGATAGAAACAGACAGACAAGAGACAGACAGACTGATAGAAACAGACAGACTGATAGAAACAGACAGACAAGAGACAGACTGAAAGACAGACAGATAGAAACAGACAGACAGACAGACTGATAGAAACAGACAGACAAGAGACAGACTGAAAGACAGACAGATAGAAACAGACAGAGACAGACTGAAAGACAGACAGACTGATAGAAACAGACAGACAAGAGACAGACTGAAAGAAACAGACAGACTGAAAGACAGAGAGAGACAGACTGAAAGAAACAGACAGACTGAAAGACAGACAAGAGACAGACTGAAAGACAGACAGACTGATAGAAACAGACAGACTGAAAGACAGACAAGAGACAGACTGAAAGACAGACAGACAGATAGAAACAGACAGACAGAGACAGACTGAAAGACAGACAGATAGAAACAGACAGACAGAGACAGACAGACTGATAGAAACAGACAGACAAGAGACAGACTGAAAGAAACAGACAGACTGAAAGACAGACAGACAGACAGACTGATAGAAACAGACAGACTGAAAGACAGAGAGAGACAGACTGATAGAAACAGACAGACAAGAGAGACTGAAAGACAGACAGACTGATAGAAACAGACAGACAAGAGACAGACTGAAAGACAGACAGACTGATAGAAACAGACAGACAGAGACAGACAGACAGATAGAAACAGACAGACTGAAAGACAGACAGACAGAATGAAAGAAACAGACAGACAGAAACAGACAGACAAGAGACAGACTGAAAGACAGACAGACAGACTAATAGAAACAGACAGACAACAGACAGACTGAAAGACAGAGAGAGACAGACTGATAGAAACAGACAGACTGAAAGACAGACAGACAGACAGACTGATAGAAACAGACAGACAAGAGACAGACTGAAAGACAGACAGACAGACTGATAGAAACAGACAGACTGAAAGACAGAGACAGACTGAAAGACAGACAGACAGACTGATAGAAACAGACAGACTGAAAGACAGAGAGAGACAGACTGAAAGACAGACAGAGATAATAAATACACATACCTGAACTGTGAATTGGTAAGTGCCTGCAGTAGTTACAGAATCCTCAGAGCAGTTCTCTATGGCCGTCATGTTGTCATCATCCTTGCATGGAGGCTATAATAAAGTTTTTAAATAAAAAAGCAAATAGTTACAAGTCATCACTTATTAGACAAGGTCCCCACTATGCTAAACCTGTGAAGTGTGTGTGTTTAGTACCAAAGGGTTTATATGGCTTTCCTAAATCTACAGGTCCCCACTACGTACATTACACTAGAAACAGTGTGTAAAGCCCTATTCGGATGGAACTAGTTTTCTAAACTACGTTTGAGTTTCGATTCTTATCACCTGACGTCTGCGAGTTTCATGTACCAATTCGGACGGGACTAACATCTTCGTGTTTATTACAGAGGTGGGTGGGGCTGTTTTGTACAACTGGGTGTTTCAGAGATCACGTGCTCTGTATGCGTGCATTGCGCATGATTGACAGACAAGAGACAGACTGAAAGACAGACAGACAGACTGATAGAAACAGAGAGACTGAAAGACAGAGAGAGACAGACTGAAAGACAGACAGACAGACAAGAGACAGACTGAAAGACAGACAGACAGACAGACAGACAGACTGATAGAAACAGACAGACTGAAAGACAGAGAGACAGACAGACAGATAGAAACAGACAGACTGAAAGACAGAGAGAGACAGACTGATAGAAACAGACAGACTGATAGAAACAGACAGACAAGAGACAGAGACAGACTGAAAGACAGACAGACAGACTGATAGAAACAGACAGACTGAAAGACAGAGAGAGACAGACAGAGATAATAAATACACATACCTGAACTGTGAATTGTGAAGTGCCTGCAGTAGTTACAGAATCCTCAGAGCAGTTCTCTATGGCCGTCATGTTGTCATCATCCTTGCATGGAGGCTATAATAAAGTTTTTAAATAAAAAAGCAAATAGTTACAAGTCATCACTTATTAGACAATGTCCCCACTATGCTAAACCTGTGAAGTGTGTGTGTTTAGTACCAAAGGGTTTATATGGCTTTCCTAAATCTACAGGTCCCCACTACGTACATTACACTAGAAACAGTGTGTAAAGCCCTATTCGGATGGGACTAGTTTTCTAAACTACGTTTGAGTTTCGATTCTTATCACCTGACGTCTGCGAGTTTCATGTACCAATTCGGACGGGACTAACATCTTCGTGTTTATTACAGAGGTGGGAGGGGCTGTTTTGTACATCTGGGTGTTTCAGAGATCACGTGCTCTGTATGCGTGCATTGCGCATGATTGACAGACAAGAGACAGACTGAAAGACAGACAGACAGACAGACTGATAGAAACAGAGAGACTGAAAGACAGAGAGAGACAGACTGAAAGACAGACAGACAAGAGACAGACTGACTGATAGAAACAGACAGACAAGAGACAGACAGAAAGACAGACTGATAGAAACAGACAGACAAGAGACAGACTGATAGAAAGAGACAGACAAGAGACAGACTGAAAGACAGACTGATAGAAACAGACAGACAAGAGACAGACTGAAAGACAGACAGACAGAAACAGACAGACAAGAGACAGACTGAAAGACAGACAGAAACAGACAGACAAGAGACAGACTGAAAGACAGACAGACTGACTGATAGAAACAGACAGACAAGAGACAGACTGAAAGACAGACAGACAGACAGAAAAAGACTGACTGATAGAAACAGACAGACAAAGACAGACAGACAGACAGACAGACTGAAAGACAGACAGACTGATAGATAGATAGACAGACAGACTGATAGAAACAGACAGACAAGAGACAGACTGAAAGACAGACAGACAGACTGATAGATAGATAGATAGACAGACAGACTGATAGAAACAGACAGACAAGAGACAGACTGAAAGACAGACAGACAGACTGATAGAAACAGACAGACTGAAAGACAGACAGACAGACAGACTGATAGAAACAGACAGACTGAAAGACAGAGAGAGAGACAGACAGACAAGAGACAGACTGAAAGACAGAGAGAGACGGACTGAAAGACAGACAGAGATAATAAATACACATACCTGAACTGTGAATTGTGAAGTGCCTGCAGTAGTTACAGAATCCTCAGAGCAGTTCTCTATGGCCGTCATGTTGTCATCATCCTTGCATGGAGGCTATAATAAAGTTTTTAAATAAAAAAGCAAATAGTTACAAGTCATCACTTATTAGACAAGGTCCCCACTATGCTAAACCTGTGAAGTGTGTGTGTTTAGTACCAAAGGGTTTATATGGCTTTCCTAAATCTACAGGTCCCCACTACGTACATTACACTAGAAACAGTGTGTAAAGCCCTATTCGGATGGGACTAGTTTTCTAAACTACGTTTGAGTTTCGATTCTTATCACCCGACGTCTGCGAGTTTCATGTACCAATTCGGACGGGACTAACATCTTCGTGTTTATTACAGAGGTGGGAGGGGCTGTTTTGTACAACTGGGTGTTTCAGAGATCACGTGCTCTGTATGCGTGCATTGCGCATGATTGACAGACAAGAGACAGACTGAAAGACAGACAGACAGACTGATAGAAACAGAGAGACTGAAAGACAGAGAGAGACAGACTGAAAGACAGACAGACAGACAAGAGACAGACTGAAAGACAGACAGACAGACAGACAGACTGATAGAAACAGACAGACTGAAAGACAGAGAGAGACAGACAGAGATAATAAATACACATACCTGAACTGTGAATTGTGAAGTGCCTGCAGTAGTTACAGAATCCTCAGAGCAGTTCTCTATGGCCGTCATGTTGTCATCATCCTTGCATGGAGGCTATAATAAAGTTTTTAAATAAAAAAGCAAATAGTTACAAGTCATCACTTATTAGACAAGGTCCCCACTATGCTAAACCTGTGAAGTGTGTGTTTAGTACCAAAGGGTTTATATGGCTTTCCTAAATCTACAGGTCCCCACTATGTACATTACACTAGAAACAGTGTGTAAGACTTCTAAAAACAAGACCAAATATAATAAATTAATAGATAGTAGGGCTGGGTATCGATTCAGATGTGCCGATTCCATTCGATTTCGATTCGCAAGCTCTCGATTCGATTCTCGATTTTTTGATTACATTCAGTGAATATAGTTAAGACAAAAGCTATTGATATTTCTAAAAAAAATGAACAGTAAACATCAGTTTACAAATGGTAAATTAATAAAAAGAAATTAAGAACCATAGGCCTGTATTTTAAACCTATTCTTTTTTTCTATAGGGTCCTTTCTTAAACAATAATAGGGCCCTATAAAATGTTCTTAATTTTTCTGGTAATCAGATGAAGGCATAAAACATTAATATAATTTATCCTAATCAAATGAAAATTAAACCCTTTTATTTTTTGGCAAACAAAGTGCTGCACAACAGAGGTTTACTGTTAAAATTAAAAAGAAAACAAAAGGGATTATTCCTTTAAAAATAAAGATGTATTAATATTTATTAGTAGTAGTAGCATTGAGTCTTAAGACTGCTCTTAACGTTAAACTAAACTTATTTTGACAGGTTGCTGCGAGGAACCTGCAGCTGCTGTGTATCATGTGATATGACGGTAGTTTTCTCAAATTAAACTGTAAAATGCTACTGAAATGACTCTCAGAGCAGCAGTGTGTTAATATCATCATATAGTGAGACGGCAGAAGATGAAAACACCGCGAGCATCGTCCGCACATTTAGTATGTGTGTTGTAAACAAAACTGTGTCGCGCCATTCATTCATTCATTGCTGAAATCATGGCGCCTTATGCGTGATATCAAATGCTTCCACAGATTTATAGTATTACAATAGCATTTCACCTGAGCATTATGAATCACGCGTATGGCTTTGTTCTTGGTTCTCATCAACAGTATCTCCGCCATAAGCTCTGAATGAATGACAGGCTTTCTGTTGTAACATCGAGCAAGGTAAATAAGGGTGTCATCTAGTGGAGAAGACTAATGATAAGAATCACATTAATCAGATCTTGTTTTAAATGCGTGCTGAAATAAATACCGGAAAAGATCGATTCGCGGCTTTTGAGAATCGATATCGAATCGACATCATTAAAAAAAACGATTAATCGAAAAATCAATTTATTTTTTTGCCCAGCCCTAATAGATAGACAGACAGAGAGACAGACTGATAGACAGAGAAACACAGACAGACTGAAAGACAGACAGACAGACAGACAAGAGACAGACTAATAGACAGACTGATAGAAACAGACAGACTGAAAGACAGACAGACAGACTGATAGAAACAGACAGACTGAAAGACAGAGAGAGACAGACTGATAGAAACACAGACTGAAAGACAGACAGACAGACTGATAGATAGATAGATAGATAGATAGACAGACAGACTGATAGAAACCGACAGACAAGAGACAGACAGACTGATAGAAACAGACAGACAAGAGACAGACTGATAGACTGATAGAAACAGACAGACTGAAAGACAGACAGACAGACTGATAGAAACAGACAGACTGAAAGACAGAGAGAGACAGACAGAGATAATAAATACACATACCTGAACTGTGAATTGTGAAGTGCCTGCAGTAGTTACAGAATCCTCAGAGCAGTTCTCTATGGCCGTCATGTTGTCATCATCCTTGCATGGAGGCTATAATAAAGTTTTTAAATAAAAAAGCAAATAGTTACAAGTCATCACTTATTAGACAAGGTCCCCACTATGCTAAACCTGTGAAGTGTGTGTGTTTAGTACCAAAGGGTTTATATGGCTTTCCTAAATCTACAGGTCCCCACTACGTACATTACACTAGAAACAGTGTGTAAAGCCCTATTCGGATGGGACTAGTTTTCTAAACTACGTTTGAGTTTCGATTCTTATCACCTGACGTCTGCGAGTTTCATGTACCAATTCGGACGGGACTAACATCTTCGTGTTTATTACAGAGGTGGGAGGGGCTGTTTTGTACATCTGGGTGTTTCAGAGATCACGTGCTCTGTATGCGTGCATTGCGTATCATTCGGATTGATTACCATAATCACACAAATACCATGGTGAAGCTAAATGGCTAGTATAGCAAAACCATGTTAATGTGTGGTTACATTACTTTTACTTTAGTTATTTATTTGTAATAAACCCATGTTTAATTTTCATAAAGGTACATATTTAATTAAAACATTATGTAAGTGAGTGCAGAAATTAACGCGAATAATTTTACCTGACGCTGATATTACAATAGCCAGTCTTAACAGTGATCTGACCGTGATCTGGCTCTTGATTTTTTTTTATTATTATTATTATTTCTTCTTTGCAGGGAGGCAAGCGTGCGAGGTAAGAGCATCTATGGTAATTCACGTTGGCCAAAACACACAAGGAAACGCATTGTGGGAAAAAATAAAAATAACAAATTTGCCCGCAATCACAGATATAGCATTCGGACGGGATTAGTTTTCTCAGAGGATCACTGAGTTTGCTGAAAAACAGTAGGTAATTTGCTCTGGAATTATTAAAGAGGTTGTGTGAGAAAAACACAGATATGGCAGATTCGGACAGGATTAAAATCACCAAGTACGTGTGTGAAACACAAATTTCTATAAATATTTTGGAATATTTTAATCTAAAAATGCACATATTGAGTCTTTAATTAAAAACTTTCCATTCCCTCTACTGTACAAATTATAAAAGTAGTCAAATTTTGCCAAACCTTTCTCCAAGGCCAGTCACTTCCTCCATAGTCATATGTGAGTTCCTCTCCAGGAATGATATTTCTTGCAGCGAATAGGCACAATCGGGGTTTTCCCTCAACGACAATCCTTTTCATTGTACAATTTGGATTTATGTGATCATCATTTATAAGGCGGCCAAGGGTGCCATCCTCTTGAGTTGCATCAATGCTTCAGGAAACAAAAATGAAAATTTAGCTTAAACCATAACAACACAAATCTGGACTTGAACAAAAGAAAATTGCTCTTTTATTTTTTTAATTGTAATTTTAAAATGTATTGATAAAAAAAAATTAAAAAAAAAAGGTACCACCACTTCTTGTTCTGCCAGATGAAGTCGAACATAAAAAAAGTGTCTTGATTGGCTTCTCTTCGTAGTTCGGCTTCAATTAAGGTGATCATTTCTCCCCTATATTCGACTACAAAATCTCCTTTAATAAGAGGAACTAAGGCAAACACTCCACGACCTGAAAGGGGGTGGAGGGTAAATACAATTGTTAATACAATCCCTTGTAGACATGTAACTAATACATTTATAGTTAGCCAACTATATATAACTTTTATGCTTTGTAATAGTTTAACCAGTGTATTCTACACCCTTTGACAATATATCTTCATGTTAACTCTTTCATGACTACTGAATTTTAAAATAAATGTATTGATACTATCACAAAGAGCAATTTAAAACTGCTAAAAAATAAGCATTTATGAATGAGCAAATATAATATGACAGCTAATCTGATATCTAGTAAACACAATATCCCTCATATTCAATGGACCCAGATCCCTTACTTACGAAAATAATCATGGTTACTTACTACAGTATTTTTTACACTTGAAGTTTTTTTAAATCACTTAATATCATATTTAAAAATCTGTGATAATTGTGAATTTAACACAAATACCAGTTAAAACACGAGCCCTGCTGGCACTACCTAGGTTAGGCCTTTACTATACAACACTGTTAGGCCCTATGCTCCATCGTGGTAACAAAAACTAGAAATCATTCGATGCCTTGTTTATTCGTGGCCACAATTAACTATTTTATTCCCTGGTGTTAATAATTTCACAATTCATTCATGGGAACGACTTCCCAATTCATGGCCATGATATGTAACGTATAAGGTTATAGTGCCCTAACGTTAGAGGTTAATCACGATAATTAGCTTTCAGCAATCCAGTCACAACAACATCTATACGTTTTCTACCAACCTACCTTTACAATCGTTTATGTGTTTGGCCTCCAGTGCGTCGGTCTTGTCACTGCAACGGACAACATGATCTTCCGCTTCTTTTAACGGTTTTATTCTTCTCCGTCTCATTTGTGCAGGTCGTCTCTCGTCGCTCCTCCGGTTCCAGTGATTCAGAGAGGTCACGCGGTCTCACAATTTCCCGCCACAGCAGTTTAACACAATTTAATTAGGACACTTTACCGTACGCAGTAATAACACGCACAAGTAAACACTTTAAATTATATAACGACGTGTAATTTAAATTCAATAGTATATTCGCCACATTCAAAAATTATGATTCTGATAACAACATTAACGTTAATTAATCTCATTAGAAATCTCCATCACCTTAATATCCTTAAAAATAATTCGAATTTGTGATGTATATTTATTGAATTATCTAATATAATATTTACAAGTAGGATAATTATCTGTAAACAGTGTCTGTTAACGGGATAGTACATTCTTAAAGTTGTTTTTTGTCATTAGATTTAGCGATTTGCGCATGAGCAGTTGATAATGTGTGTATCTTCATATATGACGTCATATGTGTGTGTAAAGCTGCAGTTCCGCGGCCAGGCTACAGGGGCGCTGTAGAGCAGCGCTGCCACACACACTCACACACAGAAATCCGGTTTTTGTTCATGGAGGGGATAAAGAAAAAAACTGCACTAGGCATATCAGCAACGCCTCCTGAGCCTATTTCAAGCAAAACATTGTGGGGACCGGGGATTTGGTCCCCACTATGTTTTTGGTCCCCACTATGTGAGTGTGCTAACCTGTTGAGGACCCCACCATGTAATAAAAACAAACACACACTCACACACGCTCACACACACGCTCACACACACGCACACACTCACACACACGCACACACTCACACACACGCTCACACACACACACACACTCACACACACACACACACTCACTCACACACACACTCACACACACACACGCTCACACACACGCACACACACACACACACACACACACACACACACACACACACACTACTGCTCAAAATTTTTAATAATTAAGTTTTAATGTTTCTGAAAGAAGTCTCTTCTGCTCACCAAGACTGCATTCACTTACAGTAAAAACCCTGAAATATTATTATAATGTAAATCATCTGTTTTCTATGTGAATATGTGTTAAACTGTAATTTATTTCTGTGATCAAAGCTGTATTTTCAGCATCATTACTGCAGTCTTCAGTGTCACATGATCTTCAGAAATCATAATAATATGCTGATTTGCTGCTCAAGAAACATTTCTGATTATTAACAATGTTGAAAACAGTATGTTGAAACAATATTTCTGTGGAAACTGTGACACATTATCATTGAAACGCTTTTTTTATTTTTAGAAATTGCTTTTCTTCATCAAGGATACATTAAATTGCTCAAAAGTGAGAGTAAACACATTTCTAATATTTTCAGATGAATTCTGTTCTTTTGAACTTTCTATTCATTAAAGAATCCTAAACAATAAAATATATTTAATACATGCAGTCTTGATGAGCAGAAGAGATAAAAAAAATAAAAAACATCTTAATTATTCCAAACTTTTGACCGCTGGTGTATTTGTAGTCTTTCTCATAATAAAATATATAAACGTATGATGATTAATCCTGCACTACACAGATTCATGCTTCATGGCTGTGCTGTAGATACATTATACTGTAAATCCATCTCAAAACAGAAAATGTCAAACCCTTTCATAGGTCTTTATGTAAAACGTACTGTCAGTGTTTCACATGTAGAGCTCAGTTTCAGATGTCAACCCTTACATGTGTTTTAATAGAAATATAACAGTGCTGAAAAATGTCTTGCCACTTCATCAATCCTGCTGTAATGAGAGTAAGTGAAGCTGAACAGAGTGGAGTGTGTCCATAAAAGGCATCAGCTGGAGGATCTGTACATCACACACACACACACATTCACACACACACACACACACACACACACACACACACACACACACACACAGAGAGAGACACACTCACTCTCTCTCACACACACACACACACATAGACTCTCACACACACACACACACACACACACACACACACACACAGACTCACACACACACACACACACACACACGCACACACACACATGCACACACACACACAGAGAGACTCTCTCTCTCACACACACACACACACACACACACACACAGAGAGACTCTCTCTCTCACACACTCACACACACACACACACGTTTACTTAGCGATCTAAATGGGGACATTCCATAGGCGTAATGGTTTTTATACTGTACAAACGTCCCAGGTTATGTATGTAACCAACGAGACGCTGCGTTGGAAAACGCTAGGGGAATGCCTTCAGTGATATCAAGCTCTGAATCATATGTGTACTCAGTCCAATTGATGGCGAGACGTCAGGTGCGGGTGATGTCATGACCAGGAAGCTTAAAAGCACGTGAGGTGCAGTCGGCATCAGCTTCTAGGAATGAAGCATAGCCCTGGTAGGGATGCCGGAAGTATGGCCCTGCAACGCAGCGTCTCGTTCCCTCGGGGAACCATGGTTACATACATTGCAAATCCCTGCCTAGTGTGGAAGAAAACAGCTATGGCAAGAGAACAGAAGAGCCTGGAGCGGCTCGCAAATCTAGGTCATATAACCTGACGAAGGTGAGGGGCGTAGACCATCCCGCAGCGTTGCAGATGTCCTGCATAGGCACACCTGCTAGAAAGGCCTTGGAGGCCGCCACACTTCTAGTTGAGTGAGCCTTGACCCCCAATGGTGAGGGGAGATCAGAGGACTCCAGGCTATAGAATAGCATCCTGATCGACCACATAGCATAAGCTTCTCTGGCCGGAGGCCTCAGCCTCAGCGCACCATGGAGGACACATGTAACTAGGGGGTGTCTGCCCACTGACTGACCACCAAGAGGGGCGTGGTAGGCCGCTATAGCCGCCACGTAAACCTTCAGGGTGGAGTGGGTTAACCCGCTGGAGAAACGGGCCTGCAAGAACTCCAGCACTGTACCAATCGGGCAGTTAACTGGGTCAAGCTGGCGATCTCCGCACCATGAAGTGAAGAGTCTCCGCTTCAGGACGTACAGTTTCCTCATTGAGGGAGCTCTAGATTGGAGGATGGTCTCAACACCGTCGGTTGAGAGACCAGAGGCTATGAGTTGTGCCCCCTCAGGGGCCACACCCACAGCTTCCACAACTCCGGGCGGGGGTGAAGGAACATGCCCTCCGCCTGTAAGAGGAGATCCCCCCTGACGGGAATCTCCCATGGAGAGCCGTCGAGGAGAGAAATCAGGTCCGAGAACCATACTCAACCCGGCCAGAACGGGGCTACTAGCAACAGACGGACCCCGTCCCGGCACACTCTCTCTAGAACTCCCGGGAGCAGAGCGATCGGGGGAAAAGCGTACAGACGAAGCCTCGGCCAAGTCTGTACCATAGCATCCAGCCCCAGTGGAGCTGGATGAGTCAGAGAGAACCAGAGGGGACAGTGCGATGTCTGACGAGTCGCAAACAAATCCACCTGAGCCTGGCCAAAAACTCTCCATATCTGCTTCACCACCTCGGGGTGAAGCATCCATTCCCCGGGCCTCGGTCCCTGCCTCGACATGATGTCTGCTCCCATATTGAGATGCCCAGGAATATGAACTGCTCTCAGCGAAAGGAGCTTGTCCTGGGACCACACAAGGATCCGGTGCGCCAGTCTGTAAAGGGGGCGTGAACACAGACCTCCCTGGTGGTTGATGTAAGAGACCACCGCTGTGTTGTCGGTGCGCACCAACACATGGTGATCTCTTAGGTCCGGGAGGAAGTGTTTCAGTGCTTGAAACACGGCCAGCATCTCCAGGCAGTTGATGTGCCACGTGAGATGGCGACCGCTCCACAGACCGCGGGCAGGGTGGCCACTCATGACCGCCCCCCAACCGGTGAGGAATGCATCTGTCGCTAGCGTTACGCGGCGACAAGGAGCTCCTAGCACCGGGCCCTAAAACAAGAACCAAGGTTTCCTCCATCTGTCTAAGGCATGTAGGCATGTAGGGAAGAACCTGATATTGGTACGCTTCGCCCCCAAAGCAAACCTCAGGAACTTCCTGTTATGGGGAAGGATGGAGATGGTAAGTATGCATCTTTTAGATCGATCGTGACAAACCAGTCCTCGAACCTGGTCTGAGACACGACCTGCTCGAAGAGAGCATCCTGAACTTCAGTCGCATGACTGAGCTGTTCAGTTGACACAGATCTAAAATAGGACGCAACCCTCCATCCACCTTGGGAATGATGAAGTACCGGCTGTAGAACCCAGACTCTCTGTCAAGAGGAGGGACCACCTCGATGGCCTCCTTCCTCAAGAGAGCATTCACTTCTTGTTCCATTACCAGCGCCTGCTCGGGACCCACTAGTGTGGGAATGACCCCGTTGAAAGGCAGCGGCGGAGCACCGAACCGAAGTTTCCACGCTGCCAAATAGTCTACTAAGGGAACCAGTCTCTCGAGACTGGCCTCTGGTGCGCTTAGAGCTGCTAGCTCGGTGCCCTGAAGCGGAGGACCGGCAGGGGACGGCCGCTTTAGCTGCTCTAGAGACCTCTCAGTTGGCCTCTCAGCACCGCTATGTTTTCGGGCGGAAGAGACTGATAGAAGCGCTCGCTGGAGACCGCCACGCCCTGGAACACGGGCAGGGTTGGCAGACCGATCTCCTGAGGGCACTGAGGAGAGACGGGCACCGTGTGATGCGGTGGGCCATAGGCATCAGGACGTTCTAGCCGAAGACTATCCAGTGAGAATGACGGTCCGCAGATCCGCCTTCTGCTAGAAGCCTTCGGCCCGGGAGCGCTACTCTGACTCCAAAATTCTAGGGAGTACGAGAAGTGACGTTCCCTAAATGAGGAGCTGGAACACGATTGGGGCTGCTCCCACCCAGCAGCCCCTGCTGACCACCTCAACCTCCTCGGAGGAAGAGAGGTAAACATTGTGCTCTCACTCGAGAAATTATCCCAAGAGGCTTCTGTATACCATATATATACAGTATATATATAGTTTCAAGTTTCAAGTTTTATTTGTCACATACACGACTATACAGAGATTGTATAACCAGCAGTGAAATGTGAGTCGGGTCTGCTCCATGGACAGTGCAAATATTGAAAAATACAACACAAGGGAAGTATACATAAAATAAAATGAATAAAAAATAAGATATAAAGAATAAAAT
The DNA here is from genome assembly GCA_023376895.1 of Aspiorhynchus laticeps. NCBI lineage: Eukaryota > Metazoa > Chordata > Actinopteri > Cypriniformes > Cyprinidae > Aspiorhynchus > Aspiorhynchus laticeps. Next base: position 39,102,580 of record CM041808.1, read on the forward strand.
ATAAAATATAAGGTATAAAAGAATGTGCATGACAGTATGCTGTAGAATTAAATATTAAGGTAAGCATGACTGTACAGAGAGGAATGTACAAACAGGTTGAACATGGTTGACATGAAGCAGCCAATCACAAAAAAATATATATATATAAAAAATAAGATAAGATATCAAGACACAGAAAGTGTTGTGTGCAAATGTGCAAATGACACTGTCAGTATGAGGTAGAGAATAATGAGTGTGTGATTAGTGATTATGAAGTAAGTCAGATGATGTTAAGAGGCTGAGTTTGAGTTCAGGAGTCTGATGGCCTTGGGGAAGAAACTCCTCCTAAGTCTCTCAGTTTTTGCCATCAGGCTGCGGAAGAACTGGAACTGAATAGACAGTTTCCAGGGTGATTTGAGTCCTTGGTGATTTTGACAGCTCTGCTTCTGCAGCGTTTGAGGTAGATGTCCTGCAGAGAGGGGAGAGCCGACCCAGAGATACGCTCAGCTAAGCGCACAACTCTCTGCAGGGCTTTGCAATCTTGACTGGAGCTGTTTCCATACCACACTGAGATGCACTGAGTCAATACATTTTCTATGGTCCCTGCATAGAACGTTTTCAGGATTGTTGGTGAGACCCTGAATTTCCTCAGCTGTCGCAGATGGTACAGACTTTGCCTGGCTTTCTTCACCTGTGTGTAGTCCAAGTCAGGTCCTCGGAGATGTTTACACCGAGGAACTTGAAGCTGCTCACCCTCTCCACAGGGGTCCCGCTGATCATAAGAGGAGTGTAGGGCAGCAGGTGTCTCTTTCTGAAGTCCACAATCAGCTCTTTAGTTTTGCTCACATTCAGAGAGAGACAGTTGTCCTGGCACCATGATGTAAGTCTCACCACCTCATCCAAGTATGCGGTCTCATCATTGCTGGAAATGAGGCCCAGAACCACAGTATCATCAGCAAATTTGATAATAGATGTGGATCTGTGAGAGGACACGCAGTCTTGTGTGTAGAGAGAGTAGAGCAGGGGACTCAGGACACAGCCCTGCGGGGCTCCTACGTTCAGGGTGATGGAGTTTGAGGTGAACTGGCCTACCTTCACCACTTGAGGTCTGCCGGTGAGGAAATCTTGAATCCAGTCGCAGAGTGAAGTGTTTAGGCCGAGGCCTGTGAGTTTGGAAGTCAGCTTGATGGGGACTATGGTGTTGAAAGCTGAGCTATAGTCTATGAATAGCAGCCTTGCATAGTTCCCATTGCTGCTGTCAATGTGTGTGAGGGAGGAGTGGAGAATGTGAGAGATGGCATCATCAGTTGATCTATTGGGGCGATAAGCAAACTGAAGAGGGTCCAAAGTAACAGGGATGGATGAGCTAATGTGGCTCTTAACAAGTCTCTCAAAAACCTTCATGACTATAGATGTGAGGGCCACTGGTCGATAGTCATTCAGGCAAGAGGGTTTATTGTTCTTAGGCACAGGGATGATGATGGATTTTTTAAAGGAGGTGGGAACTACAGAGGTAGCAAGTGACTCGTTGAAGATAGAAGTGAACAAACCAGCAAGCTGATCAGCGCATGATCTCAGAACCCGGCCTGTGATCCCGTCAGGTCCAGCCGCTTTCCTGATGTTCACTCCCTTTAGTGCCCTCCGAACCTCGTCCTCCGACACGGTGATCACATGATTCTCGCTTCTCTGCCTGCTGCTTCCTGACGCGCTGCTCGGCAGAGCTGCGCTGCCGCCATTGCATTCAAAGCGGCCGTAGAAGGTGTTTAACTCGTCGGCCAGCGACGGATCTGCACTCACCTCCGCGGAGGATTTGTTTCCAAAGGCACAGATGGTCCTTAGTCCCTGCCACATGCGTCGAGAGTCATTGAGCTGAAAATGAGACTCAATTCTCTCTTTGTAACGATGTTTGGCGGCACTTACTGCTCGTCTGAGAGCATAACACGATGCTTTGTACATGCTCATATTCCCAGATAAAAGAGCCTCGTTGTATGCAGCAGTGCGTTTGTTAACCGCATCACGGATTGTTCTGTCCACCCACGGTTTCTGATTAGGGAAGGTCCTTACAGTAATCGTTTCTGTAGCTTGTTCGGTAAGTGTGTTTACAAAGCTCACTGCTACATCCGTGAACTCACTGACGTCAGATGAGCTCGCCCTGAACATGTCCCAGTCGACGTCATCAAGAGCCGCCTGTAGCATAGCTTCAGAGTGGGAGGACCAACGCGTCACTTCCCTCTTCACCGGGGGCTCCTGTGCGAGCCTTTGTTTATATTCCGGTGTGAGGAAAATGGCGGCGTGGTCCGATTTACCAAAAGCTGGTAGTGAGCGGGCCTTGTAGGCATTCTTGAACTGAGAGTAGCAGTGATCCAGTGTATTCGGTCCTCTAGTTGGACAGGATACATGCTGGTGGAAGTTCGGCATGACCTGCCTGAGGTTGGCTTTGTTAAAATCCCCCGCGATGATAAAGGCAGCGTCAGGATGTTTGTTAATGTAGCCGCTGATCACGTCGTGAAGTTTAGACAAAGCCAAGCTGGTGTCTGTCTGAGGTGGAATGGAAGCAGCAGTAACGATGACCGCGGAGAACTCGCGGGGTAAATAGAATGGGCGGCAAATAATGGATAGA
>CM041808.1:39110178-39115178 GCA_023376895.1 Aspiorhynchus laticeps
TTCTACAAACCTGACGAAGAAACAATCTCGGATGGCCTGATGGTGAACACATTTACAGCTCATTTCCATGTTATGAAACAAATTTGAATCAGCTGTAAAGCAGCTCTATAAAACAGTATTGTAATTATGCAGCTCAGTTCAGTTATAGTGTTTTAATCCTCGTTCTCCTCGGTGTCTGGTGGTGTTTAGCGTGTGAGCAGGAGAGCATCAGCGCGGTGGAGCTGCTGCTGGCGTTCGGCGCGGCGGTGAATCAGCGCTGTTATCGCGGCTGGACCGCGCTGCACGAGGCGGCGAGACGAGGCAACGCTACGCTCTGTGAGACGCTCCTGCGGGCCAGAGCCGCTGTAGACGCCCGCAACGCCAGCGACATCACACCCGCCATAGAAGCGGCTCGACACGGACGCACTGAAGCGCTGGAGCACCTGATCCGGAGCGGTACTCAACGCCGTGTTTACTATATATTCTGATTCTCTCTAACATGCAGTCATTTGGGATCATCTGTTAGCATCAGTAGAAGTGGTAGTTCACTTTGCTGTCCTGTGACTGTTTTTAAAGGGGTCATCGGATGCCTATTTTGCACAAGTTGATGTGATTCTTTAGGGTCTTAATGAAAAGTCTGCAACATAGTTTGGTTACAATTTCTCAATGGTAGTGTAAAAAACACCCTTTTTATCCTGTCAAAATCAGCTCTGTTTTTAGCAAGCCGTTTATTAGTCCATGTCGCTTTAAATGTTAATGAGCTCTGCTGACTCCGCCCCTCTCTTCCGTGGAGTGACGAGCAGTACTGTTTACTTTAGCCGTGAAACTGGCTAACTAGCACATTATTAAGAAAGGCGATTTGCAAAGACTCATAAAAACCCTTATACTCACTTCTTCTGTAGATGAAGCTGGATCACGCATGATTCGTGTGAACATAAACACATTTATGTAGATCGGGGATCAGCGCATTCCCTTAAAAACAAAAGTAATGTTAATCCTCTGTGTCTTCAGCGGCTCAGATGTCGAGAGTAAATGACGACTGCTATATTCATTATTACATCCAACAACAAAACACCTCAATCGCTTAATCTGAGACATCTTGTCTTCCCTGCACCGGAGGCGGAGCTCTCAGCTCACTCAGGGGGGTGGGGCTAGGTAAGATGGCCCTGTCAATCAACTATCGTGGGAGGGGCCTGTACAGAACTACCTCATTCTGACAGAAATCTCAGAACAGCCTGATTTGAGAGAGGATTTAACAAACCACTGGGTGGATTTTTATCATTATAGGATGGATGTGTACACACACTTCCAACACACATTTATGTTCAAACAACTTGTAAGTGAATTTTGCATCCGATGACCCCTTTAAAAAACTTCACTGCAAACTGTGTTTTTTTGTATTAAGAGCTGTGTTATAAACTATTCTCCAAAAATAGCTAGTTTTAGACATGTCAGATGTCTGTTTGGTGATTTTTTTACACATTTTGTAAGCTGTGAGGAAACATTTACTACTCCATGCCAAATACAGTCATCGGATTGTTTGATCCATGAATATCTTACAACCCGAATTCTGGAAATGTTGGGATGTTTTTTTAAATTTGAATAAAATGAAAACTAAAAGACTTTCAAATCACATGAGCCAATATTTTATTCACAACAGAACATAGATAACATAACAAATGTTTAAACTGAGAAATTTTACACTTTTATCCACTAAATGAGCTCATTTCAAATGTGATGCCTGCTACAGGTCTCAAAAAAGTTGGCACGGGGGCAACAAAGGGCTGAAAAAGCAAGAAATTTTGAAAAGATTCAGCTGGGAGAACATCTAGCAACTACTTAAGTTAATTGCCATCAGGTCTGTAACATGATTAGCTATAAAAGGGATGTCTTAGAGAGGCAGAGTCTCTCAGAAGTAAAGATGGACAGAGGCTCTCCAATCTGTGAAAGAGTGCGTAAAAAGATTGTGGAATACTTTAAAAACAACGTTCCTCAGAGTCAAATTGCAAAGACTTTGCGAATCTCATCATCTACAGTGCATAACATCATCAAAAGATTCAGAGAAACTGGAGAAATCTCTGTGCGTAAGGGGCAAGGCCGAAGACCTTTGTTGGATGTCCGTGGTCTTCGGGCCCTCAGACGACACTGCATCACTCATCGGCATGATTCTGTCATTGACATTACTAAATGGGCCCAGGAATACTTCCAGAAACCACTGTCGGTAAACACAATCCGCCGTGCCATCTGCAGAGGCCAACTAAAGCTCTATCATGCAAAACGGAAGCCATATGTGAACATGGTCCAGAAGCGCTGTCGTGTCCTGTGGGCCAAGGCTCATTTAAAATGGACTGTTTCAAAGTGGAAAGACGAGTCCAAATATGACATTCTTTTTGGAAACCACGGACGCCGTGTCCTCCGGGCTAAAGAGGAGGGAGACCTCCCAGCGTGTTATCAGCGTTCAGTTCGAAAGCCAGCATCTCTGATGGTATGGGGTGCATAAGTGCATACGGTATGGGCAGCTTGCATGTTTTGGAAGGCACTATGAATGCTGAAAGGTATATAAAGGTTTTAGAGCAACATATGCTCCCCTCCAGAGGACGTGTATTTCAGCAGGACAATGCAAAACCACATACCGCAGCTATTACAACAGCATGGCTTCGTAGTAGAAGAGTCCGGTGCTGAATTGGCCTGCGGTCCAGATCTTTCACCTGTAGAGAACATTTGGTGCATCATTAAACGAAAAATACATCAAAGACGACCACGAACTCTTCAGCAGCTGGAAACCTATATCAGGTAAGAATGGGACCAAATTCCAACCAAAACTCCAGAAACTCATAACCTCGATGCCCAGATGTCTTCAAACTGTTTTGAAAAGAAGAGCAGATGCTACACCATGATAAACATGCCCCCGTCCCAACTATTTTGAGACCTGTAGCAGGCATCACATTTGAAATTAGCTCATTTTGTGCATAAAATTGTCAAATTTCTCAGTTTAAACATTTGTTATGTTATCTATGTTCTATTGTGAATAAAATATTGGCTCATGTGATTTGAAAGTCTTTTAGTTTTTATTTTAATCAAATTTAAATAGTGTCCCAACATTTCTGAAATTCGGGTTGTAAATTGAGTTTTAAATTGAAGTTAAAATTAATATTTTACCGTGACATGAATAAATAAATGAATATGATAGCTAACTAAAAAAATAAGAATTAGATGAAGACAGAAAGCCGCTACAACAGTAGATATAAAACACAAAACAATAAATAATTTGTGTTTATAAGACATTTATTTCAAGACATTGAGGATGGCTTTGAAAAGCAGAACAGTAGAAACACTAGATTGGTTGTGTTTGTCCCGTCAGGTGCTGGTGTGAACGCTCAGACGTGTGACGGGAACACTGCTTTAACTGAAGCCTGCAGACACGGTCACACAGAAACAGTCAAGCTTTTGCTCAAACATCACGCCGACGCCAACAAAGCCACCGACGCCGGCCTTCTGCCACTGCACATCGCCAGCCAGCACGGACACGATGAGTAAGACTTCAGTCTGATCTAGAGAACTAATGATCTGTGCTGTGTGCGGTACAGCAGCTGCGACAGCTGGACACAGACACCACTGACCACGTGATCACTGCAGTCCACAGCTGTGCTTTAAACCTACAGCTCACACAAACATGAGAACTTGATGAAGATGTGTTCACCCTCAGTTCCTCCGAGATTAGGATGAGTTTGTTTCTTCATCAGGTTTGTAGAAATGTGTCTCTGCATCAGTGTCTCAGCAATGGATGTTCTGCAGTGAATGGGTGCCGTCAGAATGAGAGCTGATAAAAACATCACAAGTAATCCACACCACTCCAGTCCATCAGTTAAAGGGGTCATCAGATGCCCATTTTGCACAAGTTGATATGATTCTTTAGGGTCTTAATTAAAAGTCTATAACATACTTTGGTTAAAATTTCTCAATGGTAGTGTAAAAAACACCTTTTTACCCTGTCAAAAACAGCTGTTTTCAGCAAGCCGTTTTTTAGTCCATGTCCCTTTAAATGCAAATGAGCTCTGTAGACCCCGCCCCTCTCGACGAGCAGTACTGTTTACTTCAGCCGTGAAACTGGCTAACTAGTACATTATTAGGAAAGGCGATTTGCAAAGATTGATAAAAACCCTTATACTCACTTCTTCTGTAGATGAAGCTGGATCATGCATGATTCGGGTGAACATAAACACATTTATGTAGATCAGGATCAGCGCATTCACTTCAAAGCGAAAGTAACGTTAATCCTCTGTGTCTTCAGCGGCTCAGATGTCTGGAGTAACTGACGACTGCTTTATTCATTATTACATCCAACAACAAAACACCTCAATCGCTTAATCAGAGACATCTTGTCTTCCCTGCACCGGAGGCGGAGCTCTCAGCTCACTCAGGGGGCGGGGCTAAGGTAAGACCGGCGTGTCAATCAACTATCGTGGGAGGGGCTTGTACAGAACTACATCATTCTGACAGGAATCTCAGAACAGCCTGATTTGAGAAAGAGGATTTTAAAATAAGGATTTAAAAAAAAGCACTGGGTGGATTTTTATCATTATAGGATGGATGTGTACACACACTTCCAACACACATTTATGTTCAAACAACTTGTAAAGTGAATTTTGCATCCGATGACCCCTTTAACATCTGGAGAAGACAAAAGCTGAAACAAATCCAGCATTAAGATGTTTTCAAATAAAATACCATAGAGTCCATAATCCATAATAAAGCTTCCTCCAGTGAAAAACTGTTCTTGTCTGACGGCACCCATTCACTGCAGAGCATCCATTGCTGAGACACTGATGCAGCGACACATTTCTCCAGAACTGATGAAGAAACAAACTCATCCTCATCTATATTTATTTTTTTTTTAATTCCTTTGTGACAATTAATAGTGTCTTGATGATTGCTCTGTAGGCTAAGCTCTGAAATGGTGTGTTTCTCAGGATAGTCTCCTCACTGCTCCCGGTCAGCAGCCGGTTGAGGGTCCGGCGGAG
>CM041808.1:39122678-39165178 GCA_023376895.1 Aspiorhynchus laticeps
ATATTCCTCCTCCTTTTCCTCCTCCTCCTCATCTTCCTCCTCCTTTTCCTCCTCCTCATCATCTTCCTCCTCATCATCATCTTCCTCTTCCTCATCATCTTCCTCCTCCTCATCATCATCATCATCCTCTTCCTTTTCCTCCTCTTCCTCCTCCTCATCCTCCTCCTTTTCCTCCTCTTCCTCCTCCTCATCCTCTTCCTTTTCCTCCTCTTCCTCCTCCTTTTCCTCCTCCTCATCATCTTCCTCCTCCTTTTCCTCCTCTTCCTCATCCTCCTCCTCATCTTCCTCCTCATCCTCTTCCTTTTCCTCCTCTTCCTCCTCCTCATCCTCTTCTTTTTCCTCCTCTTCCTCCTCCTCATCCTCCTCCTTTTCCTCCTCTTCCTCCTCCTTTTCCTCCTCCTCCTCCTCTTCCTCCTCCTCATCATCATCATCCTCTTCCTCCTCCTCATCCTCTTCTTTTTCCTCCTCTTCCTCCTCCTCATCCTCCTCCTTTTCCTCCTCTTCCTCCTCCTTTTCCTCCTCCTCCTCCTTTTCCTCCTCCTCATCCTCTTCCTCCTCCTCAGGTGAGACTCAGAGCAGTGTTCAGAGCTCTGTATGACGGTCTGTCAGCATCAGTCAGGACCAGACGCCTCAAAATGATGTAAAATAAGACAAAACAAAACAAAAATCAAGGTGTCTTATTTTAATGAGTTTTCAGAAGAACCAGGGCTTCTTTTATAAAGTTGTACACAGAATGATCCTAAATGCAAAAGTTTCTTAAACTATTTCTGATCAAATCCATACTGTACGCTCAGAAAATGTTTATAACGCTCAGTTCATCTTATTCAAGAGCAAAGTGAAAAAGTGCATCAATTCCTCCACAAATATGCCTTTATTATTCAGAGAAAACATTTGTCATCATAATTAATTAATCTCAGTGATGTAATTCTTACAAAAGCAGTAGTTTGGTTGAAGGTCTGTTCTGTCCACATGTTCCAGGTTTGATCTGAGCAGCTCTTCTGAAGCGTGTGAATGATGAAGAAGAGCTGATGATGAAGAGCTGATGATGAAGAGCTGATGAAGAAAAGCTGATGAAGAAGAGCTGATGATGAAGAGCTGATGATGAAGAGCTGATGAAGAAAAGCTGATGAAGAAGAGCTGATGATGAAGAGCTGATGATGAAGAGCTGATGAAGAAAAGCTGATGAAGAAGAGCTGATGATGAAGAGCTGATGATGAAGAGCTGATGAAGAAAAGCTGATGAAGAAGAGCTGATGATGAAGAGCTGATGATGAAGAGCTGATGAAGAGGAGCTGATGATGAAGAGCTGATGAAGAAGAGCTGATGATGAAGAGCTGATGACGAAGAGCTGATGATGAAGAGCTGATGAAGAGGAGCTGATGATGAAGAGCTGATGACGAAGAGCTGATGAAGAGGAGCTGATGATGAAGAGCTGATGATGAAGAGCTGATGATGAAGAGCTGATGAAGAAGAGCTGATGAAGAAGAGCTGATGAAGAGGAGCTGATGACGAAGAGCTGATGACGAAGGGCTGATGACGAAGGGCTGATGACGAAGAGCTGATGACGAAGAGCTGATGAAGAAGAGCTGATGACGAAGAGTTGATGAAGAAGAGCTGATGACGAAGAGCTGATGATGAAGAGTTGATGATGAAGAGCTGATGATGAAGAGCTGATGAAGAAGAGCTGATGATGAAGAGCTGATGATGAAGAGTTGATGATGAAGGGCTGATGATGAAGGGCTGATGATGAAGAGCTGATGATGAAGAGCTGATGACGAAGAGCTGATGACGAAGAGCTGATGAAGAAGAGCTGACGAAGAAGAGCTGATGAAGAAGAGCTGATGACGAAGAGCTGATGACGAAGAGCTGATGACGAAGAGCTGATGATGAAGAGCTGATGATGCTGATGATGAAGAGCTGATGATGAAGAGCTGATGACGAAGAGCTGATGACGAAGAGCTGATGACGAAGAGCTGATGATGAAGAGCTGATAACGAAGAGCTGATGATGAAGAGCTGATGACGAAGAGCTGATGAAGAAAAGCTGATGAAGAAGAGCTGATGATGAAGAGCTGATGAAGAAGAGCTGATGACGAAGAGCTGATGACGAAGAGCTGATGACGAAGAGCTGATGATGAAGAGCTGATGATGAAGAGCTGATGGACTGATAACAGACTCAAATCAAGCTCCTGCAGGCTTACGTCAAGCTTTCAAGAGAACCCTAGTAAAAAATAATATATTTAAAATACATTTCATAATAACTATAGTTCAAATCTATTAACATATTTACTGACAGATAACTTGAGTTACTGATATAAAAATTATAATTAAACTTTACTTGGCATATTACTTGTGCACAATGCACTTTTCTTAATATTAAGCCTAAAATGTCTTTTAATGACACTTTTGATGAGGATTGTATGATCTTTGAATAATAATGCAAAATATTTAAAGTGTACCTGAAGTATACTTGCAATATTTCCACTTTAGCACGATCACATATACTTCAGTGTATCTTTAGTTGGACTTCAGCACAATTAAAGTGCATTAAGTACAAAATTAGTTGTTACAATTTAGCAGACTTTAAGTATACCAAAAATACAATTGCAGGACATTTTATTAAATACATAAATATAAAAATTATTTCTAGTAACTTAGCATGAAATAAATGCATTTCAAATTGTAAATGTATTAATGTATCAGCTCTATTATTCCCTTAAAACTTGACGTGAATCACGACTCGATCATTATGAAAAGTACACAAATTATACTCAGTGAAAGTTTGTCTCAATTAAAAGTACACGTATCTGGACAAAACCATGCTTGAGTAAAAGTTAAAATGTACCACTTTAATTTGTACTCAAGTATTAAAGTAGAAGTAACCTGGGAATAAAAGGAAGGAGATAGTTTCATCACATTGAACCATCTTCTCAATGCATGGATAAAATGCTTAAAAAACTGCACGAGATGTTTTTATCAGACAAAGTTTTGGCTAAAGGGAGAAAACAAGAAATGCATCTGTCTAGTGCAAGAACAACAATTAAAACACAGCTCAATGAAACACAAGAATCCATCCTTTACACCCTCGTGCCGTCCCAGACTTTCTGGCTTCAGATGAACACGAACTAAGTTAAGTCTGCTTTATTGTCAATTCTTCCACATGTACAGTACATACATACAGAGAATTGAAATTGCGTAACTCTCAGACCCTTGGTGCATACAGTCAGGGCTGTTGCTAGTGGGGTGAAAGGTGGGGACAATTCTAGGGGCCCCCACTGCCCAGGGGGCCCCACAAAATCCAGGAATTATACTATATAGGCCCATGTTCTGTGAATAATTCTAATATTTTATTAGTTGTATAACTGAGATATTATGAAAACCACAAAAAAGCATGCAATTTGGTTCCATGCTTGTATATTGTACAGTATATAATATGTGTGTGTGGGGGGGCCCACATCAATATTTTTTCAAGGGGCCCCCAATCCTCTAGCTACGGCCCTGCCTACAGTTAACATTAAACACTGACAGTAGACGTTCAAATGCAGATAAATACAGTTTAACCATATGTACATACAAACTATACAGATATACAAATGAGGACATTGTAGAAAAATAAAAAAGAGATTGATAAAGTGGCATAAGGCACATGGCAGATAGAGTGCAAACCAGTTAAATAAAACAAAACTGTGCAGATATATGTGTAGTGCAAAAAAAGAACAGTCTTTTATCAGACTGTCAGAAGAGGTAAGCATAAGCAACTAAGCATATAGTGCATATAATGCAAGCGTACAGCACACACAAACATAACACCTCAATAACAGTGACTCAATGTATACAACTTATCTACTTCCTCATAATAACTAAACATCAATTACAATTAATTTGACATGCAATGTTCTGGTAAACAATTTTTTTGGAGATTTGTAACATTTAATTTAAAACAGCAGTCAGTCCCACCAAAATATGAATTGTAGAAATTCTCATTGATTTTGTTTGCATTCAATCTCATCTGTTCTTTTGAATTTTTTTTAATAATAAAATAACTTATTTAAAAAAAAAAAAAGCAACTTAGCTACCTCAATATGCACATGAAGCCAGAAATACAATGTAATGAAGTAAACTACAAGTAGTCCGTTTAAATTGTACTTTAATAAAGTAAAACAAATCCCCCAAAATAATACTTAAGTACAGTAATCAAGTATTTTACACCCCTGGACTCTATTGTCTTCTATAGAGCTGCTTTACAGTCGGAATTGATATTGTTTTATAAATGATGCTATTTTCTTGTCAAGCTGCTTTTGAAACAATCTGTATTATATTAATCACTATAGAAATAAAGCTGACACTGTAAATTCAGTGTACAGTCACTAGATTGCTATTAATTGCTCATGTTCACCATTAAAGTCATTATAGCATCGATGCACACATGCAGGGCTTCATGCAGATTCTGTAGACCCGGTACAACCCGAGCCAGAGCTTTGAACCACAACAGAAGATCTGAAATATTAAGATATTAATATTAATTCTGCTGTGAGCTGAAACATGCCTCATTCTTCCATCCATCCGGAGCATGTCTTGACTGTAGCGCCCCCTGTGGGTTTAGTCTGGACTGACTCACAATCAGGACACAATGAAAGAAGACAGAGCAAAAACATGCTTTTTAATTCTTCACACTATGAACAAACCAGCAGCAACGTGACAGCTTTACATGTAACACAAAAACACTCTTCACACGTTACAGCAGAGGAAAGAAACAGAGAAACTCCAACAAACTGCACATAAACAAAAATCTGTCTTCTAAACAAAATTCAGACAGAGTTCAAACAGGTTTTTAACTGAACTTGCTGCTATTTGGACTCGGTTTCATCTGATGTCAGACGCAGAGTCGGTGTGAGTGTTGAAGCTGGAGCGTCTCAGCAGACCGGCGTCGGTCAGAGAGTACCGTCGAGCCGCCCAGTCCATCCTCTCCTGACGCACCCCCAGCAGCTCCTCCGCTTCTGCAGGGAGCGTCCACTCACTCTGATACAACACACACACACACACACACACACACACACACACACTATTACACAGAGAGCGTCCACTCACTCTGATACAACACACACACACACACACATTATTACACAGAGAGCGTCCACTCACTCTGATACACACACACACACACATTATTACACAGAGAGCGTCCACTCACTCTGATACACACACACACACACACATTATTACACAGAGAGCGTCCACTCACTCTGATACACACACACACACACACATTATTACACAGAGAGCGTCCACTCACTCTGATACACACACACACATTATTACACAGAGAGCGTCCACTCACTCTGATACACACACACACACACACATTATTACACAGAGAGCGTCCACTCACTCTGATACACACACACACACACACATTATTACACAGAGAGCGTCCACTCACTCTGATACAACACACACACATTATTACACAGAGAGCGTCCACTCACTCTGATACCACACACACACACACACACACACTATTACACAGAGAGCGTCCACTCACTCTGATACACACACACACACACACATTATTACACAGAGAGCATCCACTCACTCTGATACCACACACACACACATTATTACACAGAGAGCGTCCACTCACTCTGATACCACACACACACACACACATTATTACACAGAGAGCGTCCACTCACTCTGATACAACACACACACATTATTACACAGAGAGCGTCCACTCACTCTGATACCACACACACACACACACACACACTATTACACAGAGAGCGTCCACTCACTCTGATACACACACACACACACATTATTACACAGAGAGCGTCCACTCACTCTGATACACACACACACACACATTATTACACAGAGAGCATCCACTCACTCTGATACAACACACACACATTATTACACAGAGAGCGTCCACTCACTCTGATACCACACACACACACACACACACACACTATTACACAGAGAGCGTCCACTCACTCTGATACACACACACACACACATTATTACACAGAGAGCATCCACTCACTCTGATACACACACACACACACACTATTACACAGAGAGCGTCCACTCACTCTGATACACACACACACACACACTATTACACAGAGAGCGTCCACTCACTCTGATACACACACACACACATTATTACACAGAGAGCATCCACTCACTCTGATACAACACACACACATTATTACACAGAGAGCGTCCACTCACTCTGATACCACACACACACACACACACACACACTATTACACAGAGAGCGTCCACTCACTCTGATACACACACACACACACATTATTACACAGAGAGCATCCACTCACTCTGATACACACACACACACACTATTACACAGAGAGCGTCCACTCACTCTGATACACACACACACACACACTATTACACAGAGAGCGTCCACTCACTCTGATACACACACACACACACACACTATTACACAGAGAGCGTCCACTCACTCTGATACACACACACACACACACATTATTACACAGAGAGCATCCACTCACTCTGATACCACACACACACACACATTATTACACAGAGAGCGTCCACTCACTCTGATACACACACACACACACACTATTACACAGAGAGCGTCCACTCACTCTGATACACACACACACACACACTATTACACAGAGAGCGTCCACTCACTCTGATACACACACACACACACACATTATTACACAGAGAGCATCCACTCACTCTGATACCACACACACACACATTATTACACAGAGAGCGTCCACTCACTCTGATACCACACACACACATTATTACACAGAGAGCGTCCACTCACTCTGATACACACACACACACACACACACACTATTACACAGAGAGCGTCCACTCACTCTGATACCACACACACACACACACACACACAGCAGCTCCTCCGCTTCTGCAGGGAGCGTCCACTCACTCTGATACCACACACTCACACACACACACACTGTGTCCACTCACTCTGATACCACACACACACACACACACACTATTACACAGAGAGCGTCCACTCACTCTGATACACACACACACACACACATTATTACACAGAGAGCATCCACTCACTCTGATACCACACACACACATTATTACACAGAGAGCGTCCACTCACTCTGATACCACACACACACATTATTACACAGAGAGCGTCCACTCACTCTGATACACACACACACACACACTATTACACAGAGAGCGTCCACTCACTCTGATACACACACACACACACACATTATTACACAGAGAGCGTCCACTCACTCTGATACCACACACACACATTATTACACAGAGAGCGTCCACTCACTCTGATACACACACACACACACACTATTACACAGAGAGCGTCCACTCACTCTGATACAACACACACACACACACATTATTACACAGAGAGCGTCCACTCACTCTGATACCACACACACACACATTATTACACAGAGAGCGTCCACTCACTCTGATACCACACACACACATTATTACACAGAGAGCGTCCACTCACTCTGATACCACAGACACACACACACACACACAGCAGCTCCTCCGCTTCTGCAGGGAGCGTCCACTCACTCTGATACCACACACTCACACACACACACACTGTGTCCACTCACTCTGATACCACACACACACACACACACACACACACTGTGTCCACTCACTGTGATACCACACACACACACACACGAGGAAACCTTTTCCGTATAATATTAAATATGAGGAATCAGAAACAAAGTCTAAAGTGTGAGTAAAGCTGGATTTGGTAATCCTTTCTATGGATTACACTGGACTGAGTAAAACACAGCTGCTCTCTGTTATATCATTAATATTAATCAAACAACAAATATAACTATGACTGGATAACAGTGTAGACGACTCGTTAAAGAGATAGTTCACCCAAAAATGAAAATTAGCCCATGATTTACTCATCCTCAAGGCATTCTAGGTGTATATGACTCTTCTTTCAGACCAATCCGATCGGAGTTAATTTTAAAAACATCTTGGCTCTTCCAAGCCTTATAATGGCAGTGAATGGGTGTTATTTTTCAACAGTCCAAAAGAAGTCCAATAAAGCGCATCCATCCATAATAAACAGTGCCTCACACGGCTCCGGGGGAGAATAAAGGCCTCCTGTAGCGAATCTATGCATTTTTGTAAGAAAAATATCCTTTATTCACCCCCCGGAGCCATGTGAGGCACTGTTTATTATGGATGGATGCGCTTTATTGGACTTCTTTTGGACTGTTGAAAAATAACACCCATTCACTGCCATTATCACTGCCAAGACATTTTTAAAATATAACTCCGATCATTTGTAAACCATATTTTTGGAATTCATAAATTCAAACATTTATGAATTGTATTCACTTAACATCATTTTTTTTTTTGTTAAAACGAAGAGTTCAGCCAAAAATGAAAATGCTGTAAATGTGTTCATCCTCAGGTTATCACAGATCAGGATGAGTTTGTTTCTTCGTCAGGTTTGTAGAAATGTGTCTCTGCATCAGTGTCTCAGCAATGGATGCTCTGCAGTGAATGGGTGCCGTCAGAATGAGAGTCTGATAAACACATCACAATAATCCACACCACTCCAGTCCATCAGTTAACATCTGGAGATGTTTGGACTCTCATTCTGACGGCACCCATTCACTTTGCTGAGACACTGATGCAGAGACACATTACAAATCTGATGAAGACACACACTCATCCTGATCTGTGATAAACATTTGGTGAAAATGTGTTCATCCTCAGGTTATTTTTGTGTGAACTACTCCTTTTATTAGCTTACCTGTTTATGAATCATATTAGTAAACAGCTCTGATATTAAAGCATGCGTGCATGTTCTCACCTGCTCAATGTGAAGAGACTGGTTGTGGTAGCTGCTCATATAAGCATCTACCAGAACGGTGTAATCTGACATCAGTGCGTCCAGAAGCACGAGGCGCAGCGGGAGAAGATGACTGACCGAAGCGGTCATGATGTTCATCAGGGCAGGTGGAGCCGGACGGACGTACCACACGTCAGGACACTCCTGCGAGAGAAGAGCACCGTCTTACAGCACGGCTGACAGGATTAGCCCTCAGACAATCACCAATGAAACAGAACAAAGAAGAAATCAACAAGTATTGTTATTATACTACTGAATGATAAAACATTTCATATATATATATACTGTATATATACACTGCTGGTCAAAAGTTTGAAGATTTTTAATGTTTTTTTTAAAGATGTTTCTTCTGCTCATCAAGGATGCATTTATTTTATTAAACATACAGAAAAAAAAAGTAATATTGTGCAATATTATTACAATTTAAAATAACGGTTTTCTATGTTAATATGTGTTAAACTGTCATTTATTTCTGTGATCAAAGCTGTATTTTCAGCATCATTACTGCAGTCTTCAGAGTCACATGATCTTCAGAAATCATAATAATATGCTGATTTGCTGCTCAAGAAGCATTTCTGATTATTATAAATGTTGAAACAGTTTTTGCTGCTTAATATTTTTTGGAACCTGTGATACTTTTTTCAGGATTCTTTGATGAATAAAAAGTTAAAAAGAACAGCATTTATTCAAAATATAAATATTTTCTAACAATTTAAGCCTTCACCATGACTTATTAATTTCTCTCATAAAAAAAAATTACCAACAACAAACATTTGAACGGTAGTGTATATTATTACAAAAGATTATTATTATTTTTTTTAATAAATGCTGTTTTTATTTTTTTTATTCATCAAAGAATCCTGAAAAAAGTATCACAGGTTCCAAAAAATATTAAGCAGCAAAAACTGTTTCAACATTGATAATAAATCAGCATATTATGATTTCTGAAGATCATGTGACACTGAAGACTGCAGTAATGATGCTGAAAATACAGCTTTGATCACAGAAATAAATTATAGTTTAAAGTATATTAATATAGTAAACCATTATTTTAAATTGCAATAATATTTAATAATATTACTGTTTTTTCTGTATTTTTTATCAAGTAAATGCAACTGTGATGAGCATAATAACTTCTTTTAAAAAAAAAAAAATTCCCAAACTTTTTAACATTAGTGTATGAAATATAAATGTTTGAATTTACAGTACAGATGTATTACAACAACAATGTATTTCTGTATCAGACAATAATAAAGAAATTAATAAATATTACTATTATCACTCAAATTGTTTGGCTTCTAAATAAACACCAGTGTGAGACAGTCACAGCTAAACAGAGGTTTGAGTCCATTTTAAATCCAGCTACAAAAGAAATAAGGGTTTGAAGCTCATTGTGTCCCAGAGAGATGTGTTTGAATTCTCCGTCTGAATCCTAGACGTCCATCAGGACAAGACCAGACGAGTCCTCTGCACAATCTGACTCTGCTGCAGCCGAGACTTGAAGTCCGTGTAAAGAGAATTGTTTCTAAACACATTACAAAGACTCTGAACTAGGTAGTACTGAATTGTGGAGTTAAACCGTTAAACAGTTTTTCACCAATTCTGTGTTCAGGATTTTTTGGGGCGGGGCTAAAACGGTGTCTCGATGATGCAATGTAGCCACCGAGCGTGGCCCCGCCCCTAACACTATAATAACTATGTTGAGAGCTCTTAGTTTGTCTTTTTGAATGTCTGTGATGTTAGATATACAGATTCTAGGCAGGGTGGGACGGTTCTAGGATGAATGATACGCGGGTCTTAGCCCAGAGACATCAATATGTGCCAGAATACATACAATTTAAACACAATTCGCATCTAGAAACGCGAGCTGAACGCTTTCTCTTCTTTCAAAGCGCACCGGAGCTTGCCCTCTCGTGGTGTTTGCCGTTGCTAAGCAACTATGAGCCGCGCTCGCCATTCAGGTTGTAGCGGTATTTGACATTTGAGAGAGACGGGTGCTTTCCCGCGAGTGGGCGTGGTTTCAGCGAGTGGGCGTGGTTTCAGCGCCCGCCGGCGGACACGCCCCCAGCGTTTGAGAGCAGAGTCCTGCTTATTTTTCAAAGACTTTGATAACTTATTTTAGTTACTTGGCGGGTTTTTTAATCATTCAAATTTGGCCGGGTGGTTAATAACACATTTTTCTGTTGTGTGACAAACTCAGAACACATATTTTAATATCACTTTACACGGACTTTAAACTGCTGGTCTCGTCTAAATACTGTAAAGCTGATGTAAAGCTGCTTGGACACAATTTGCATTGTTAAAAGCGCTATACAGATAATAGTGACTTGACCAGCGCAAACACTGCTAATGAAGCCGGTCAAACCTCATCAGCAGCTCGTAACAACGCAGTCTTAAAGGAACACTCCACTTTTTTTGGAAATAGACTCATTTTATATCTACCCAAGAGTTAAACAGTAGAGTTTTACTGTGTTTGAATCCATTCAGTCGATGTCTGGCGGTAGCACTTTTAGCGTAGCTTAGCATAGATCATTGAATCTGATTAGACCATTAGCATCTCGCTCAAAAATGACGTAATAATCAAGGAACTTTGCTGCCGTACCATGAATGATACGACGCAGCACCTGAAAGTAGTCCCCTGCTCAGTAGCCTATGATATAGCTGGGGACTACTTTCAGGCGCTGCATCGTATCATTCATGGTACGGCAGCAAAGTTCCTTGATTATTACGTCATTTTTGAGCGAGATGCTAACGGTCTAATCAGATTCAATGATCTATGCTAAGCTACGCTAAAAGTGCTACCGCCAGACATCGACTGAATGGATTCAAACACGGTAAAACTCAACTGTTTAACTCTTGGGGAGATATAAAATGAGCCTATTTCCAAAAAAAGTGGAGTGTTCCTTTAATACTGCTCTTCTAATGACACACGGTTTGGTTCGGGACCTTGCGGTGGCGCTCTTTGGAGCACAGAGGTGTCAGGTCAGCGGCGGGGAGCTTGAGGTGAAGCCGGAGCACCTCCTGGAGAGAGCTGACCCGGTCCGGGAGAAAGCCTCCGGTCTCATTGTAGAAGAGCATGAGATCAGCCACCTGCGGAGCAGCACACGGTCAGCACTACTGAGGGAGCGTGGAGAGCGCTGAACACACGATCACACTACCGTCAGCGCTTTACAGCTCAAACTCACCATTAACTCTTACACGGTTATATTCAGCAGAAGCACAGCGAGCTGCGAGTCAGATGAGATCCTGCGTTATACTGAGCTCGTAGCACTCGTATCACTTCATATTAAAGCGTGAATGAAACTGCGTTTCAGTGCCCGGTTGCATAAAGCACCTTAAGTGAAATTTTCCCTTAATATCGCCCTTAAGTTTCTCTTACAATTAAGGACGTTGCATACAATATCCCTTAAATGACACTTAAGGATTTCTTTAGGTGAAACGTCATAAACCCTTAGAATTTATCTTAAGTATCCCTTAAAGTGTTGCATAAAGCCCCTTAACTGTCATAGTATATCATAATGTATGGAAAATGTCACTTTAAGTGTTACACAGCGAGCAGATTCAATCCTAAAGTCTTCTACAAGACACAATCGGCCACTTTATAACAGATTTTAATTAAGGCATTCATTCACATTAATCAAATTACATACAGCTAATAACTCAAACGTGAGTGCGTCATGT
Organism: Aspiorhynchus laticeps; assembly: GCA_023376895.1. Classification (NCBI taxonomy): domain Eukaryota; kingdom Metazoa; phylum Chordata; class Actinopteri; order Cypriniformes; family Cyprinidae; genus Aspiorhynchus; species Aspiorhynchus laticeps. The sequence continues at coordinate 39,135,284 of CM041808.1, forward strand.
GAGAACACATTTATATTCTATAATATTTTATTCCTGTAATTTCCTACATATTACCTGCGTGATGACTTGGAAAAACACACATAAAAAAAAAAAAAATTTATGTATTCCATCATAAAATACTTCTATGAGTCCGTAATGTTCATATCGCCACGTTTTGGTACGAATAAAATGACTATATTGTCTCTTTACACTTAAATATAGATTTATTCATATTAGTCCCTGAAAATGTTATGTTTCTGTGAAAACTTACACCGCTATCTGCATTAACACATAACGTTTCCATGGCAACAGTAGATTTTTTTAACGGCAAAACCTGGTCGCTGTCGTGAAATACTTAAAGGTTTCCCTTAACTAAGAGAATGGTTTAAGGGATTGTATGCAACACTCTTAAGTCATTCCCTTAGGTAAGGAGAGATAACGCCTTAAGTGTCATACTTAAGGGAAAACCTTGAGGTGCTTTATACAACCGGGCACAGATCCTTGTCATGTTCAGCAGCGGCAGCTCTTAAAGTAACAGCAGCCTAATAACCAGCTGCTGTGATGTCTGTTCATCAAACACAAGAAAAAAGAGGGAATCAATAACTGCTGTAGCTTTAAGAGTTCATCTATATTTAATTTAGAATTTAGTGTAATTTCTGTATATTTCCTACTTGCTGAAGGGCACAGGTAACTAAATATGACATTCATTATAATGGGTTTATGAAGATTAAGTTCACTTAAATTAGAAGTTGTTATTTTTTAAAGTCTAATAAATGTTAAAATTAATAGCTCTCAATTATACTGTAATATTGAATGGCTATAGTCAACGATTAAATATTTAGGAAAAAAAATTTTTTATAGAGGCACCAGAAATATTGGTATCAGTGATACTCGCGCCTTCAGTCATAAAAAAGATGTCATTAAGCAAATATGTGACCCTGGAGCACAAAAGCAGTCATAAGTAGATTGCATAAGTACATTGTATGAGTCAAAATTATCAATTTTTCTTTTATGCCAAAAATCATTAGAATATTAAGTAAAGATCATGTTCCATGAAGATATTTAGTAAATTTCCCATCGTTAATATCAAAATTTAATTTTTGATTAGTAATATGCATTGCTAAGAACTTCATTTGAACAACTTTAAAGGTGATTTTCTCAATATTTAGATTTTTTTGCACCCTCAGATTCCAGATTTACAAATAGTTGTATCTCAGCCAAATATTGTCCTATCATAACAAACCATACATCAATGGAAAGATTATTTATTCAGCTTTCAGATGATGCATAAATCTCAATTTCACAAAATGTACACTTATGACTGGTTTTGTGCTCCAGAGTCACATATTAAAAAATATACTGTCTTTATGTTGTTTCTTCATTAACTTGAAGATTGAATGTGAAATTATTGCAATATAAAAGTAGAATTTAAAAACTTTAATGTTAGGTGGGATTAATCGCGATTAACATGTTTGATTAGTTACTTTTATTTTAATCGATTGACAGCACTAGCTCTGAGACGATCTGTAGAATTAAACTTCTTGAAGCAGGAGTCGTGAACCTCATCTTGCTGTCTGTGGGTTATTAATGTATGATCTGTCTCAGGTGTGTATCTCCAGACTCAGACGCACCTGTGTGTCAAAGACATTGCTGAGGTTGACTCTGAACTCTGCTCTCAGGCATCGTGTAATGCAGCGGCAGTCATGCACCACCTGAGGAGTCAGAAGATCCAGTAAACCTCGGCTCCTCGGACACACTTCTGCGGACACTAAACATCACCTGACCTTCAGGATGTGAGGATTCTCCAGAATCATGCACAGGCCGTTTTTAAACGCCTGCCCGCCGAGCAGGAGGATATCAAACAGATACACTACCTTCTTAGTGGCAACCTGTCAAATCATTCACAAGGGTTTAAGAGAGTTAATAATCAGTATTGATTTAACTGAATAAGAACAAAACAGAATTGAGCTGAATGACAACATTATTGCCTTCTGACCCTAACACCAGTCATAAAAATGCAATTTACTGTAAAACATGAAATGTCATTGAATTGGGCAAATTCTGGATGAATAAATCAAAATCATGCTTTTTTATTAATAAAATAGACCATGTGATTCTTATAAAGCAGTTGTCCCATTTAGTTGGAATTTGTGGGATGGTTTTAGAGTGGTTCAAGTCTTATTTGTCACATATATCATCCTCTGTAAAGTATGGCAACTTTGTTTCAACGACAGCGCCTGTTACTTGTGGTGTCCCCCAGGGCTCTGTTATTGGCCCTATTTTATTTTCATTGTACATGTTGCCCCTTGGCTCAATTTTTAAAAAATACGGCATGTCGTACCATTTGTATGCGGATGATACACAGATCTATTTACTTATGAGAGTGGGAGAGAATAATGGTTCCAATTTGCTATTTGCATGTTTAGAGGAGGTTAAGATCTGGATGACTCAAAATCTGCTTCAGATGAACCAGAGTAAAACTGAGATTATGTTTTTTGGCCTGCTAGAGGATGTTTAGATATGTCCACATATCTGGGTTCATGGTCCGATTATTGCCATGACCAAATAAAATCTTTGACCCAGAGCTGAAATTTGACAAGCAGGTTAATGCTGTAGTAAAGAGTTGTTTTTTCCAGATTAGGTCTATTACTCGACTAAAGCCTATTCTGTCAAGAAAAGACTTAGAGAAGGTTATTAATGCCTTTGTTTTGTCTCGTCTGGACTATTGCAATGTGTTGTATGTGGAGTCACGCTTGCAATTGGTTCAGAATGCAGCAGCTAGGCTGCTAATGGGTACTAAGAAAAGTCATCATATCTCTCCTATTCTAGCTTCTCTCAAATGGCTACCAGTGAACTACAGGATAAAATATAAAACTCTTTTATATGTTTTTAAAGCAGTGCATGGGATGGCTCCTGCTTACGTGTCTGAGCTCATTGCTGTTCGTCAAGCACCTAGGTCTCTAAGATCCAATAATAAGTTATTGCTTACTGTCCCTCGTACTCATTTAAAGTTAAAAGGGGATCAGGCCTTTGCTGTTGCAGGGCCGAAGCTCTGGAATAGTCTTCCTCAGGTATTTAGAGAGGTCTCATTTTTGAATGTTTTTAAAGATGAAGTCAAAAACTACCTCGTCTTTAGCCTTTGAGAGTGTGGGCTAGTTTTTGCTGTTTAGTAGAATGTGTGTTGTTTTAAGTTGTGTGTTTTAATGAGTGTTTCTTGATTGTACAGCACTTTGGTCTGCAGGTGCAGCTGTAAAGTGCTCTATAAATAAAGTGAAAAATAAAATTTCAGAGAATCCAGAGAAATTAAGATGAAACACAAAATTTGGAAAAAAAAATATATTTTTTTAAACAACAATCTGTTTTTAAAATTAATATGTTTCATGATTTCAGTTAATTAGACATTCTTTGAGTACTAACATTTAATTTAAGCATTAAAACGAAGACTAGAAAAATTTAAATGGAAAACACAGAATTTGGGTAAAAATGAAATGGATTTCATGGGGCACCAGTAGAATTTTTTTTAATGTTAACATTGTTATTTTCCTGTTTATTAATGTGAAGCCGTTTTGTATAAAGCTGTACTATTCCACTAAACCTGCAACCAGCAAAGTCTCTCTTGTGCAATCTGTCCAAAAACATCAGCACCGATGCCAATGACTTTCTGCTGTTGGATGTGCATAACCTGAAAAGCAAAGATATTAGATATTATGCATATGCAGATTAGACATGGCACAAACTCTATAGGAGCACTAAACTCACGGCTGGGCCGAACTTCTCATGAAGCTCATCTATCAGCACATAACTCACACCGTCCTCATCTACATCATCTGAGGAGGAGAAGAAAGACAGATGATGATGATGATGATGATGAGTTAACATGAGGAATATTACCTGCTATCTTCTTCCTGAACGAGTGCAGTTCAGATTTGTGCTCTTGGTTAACACTGAAAACACAACAAATAAACAACTTTGACAAACTCTTATGATCAGTAACATTACTAATGACTCAATCAAACACATGCTATAAAAAACAATAGAAGCATCACAGAAATTCCAATGGTTTCCATTAAAATACCATTCGCTTTTTCCAGTAAAACCATTACAAAATTCCTTTTTGTAGTGTGTTTTGGGCATTTTTCCAATAGGATTAAACATCCCACCAATAGAATCCATCACATACCAGTAGACACCATTATAGCTTCCATTAAAACCAATGTTATTCCATTATAACCATTAAATCATTCCTTTTTGTAGTATGTTTTGGGCATTTTTCCAATAGGATTAAACATCCCACCAATAGAATCCATCACATACCAGTAGACACCATTATAGCTTCCATTAAAATCAATGCTATTCCCAGTATAACCATTAAATCATTCCTTTTTGTAGTGTGTTTTGGGCATTTTTCCAATAGGATTAAACATCCCACCAATAGAATCCATCACATACCAGTAGACACCATTATAGCTTCCATTAAAACCAATGCTATTCCCATTATAACCATTAAATCAGTACATTTTCTAGTGTTTTTCAGCAGGGAATCAGTATAAAGACACTCACTGGTTGTCTTGATTGGCAGAACTGTTAAATTCCACTATAAAAAGAAAGAAAGATGATTTCGGCTGGAGCAACACAAACTACACAGTTGTTTTATTTGCTAAAATGTTTTTATGAATAAATATCATAGTTTACCTTTAAGAACCTCGTGTCCGAAAATGATCTTGACGCCTGGAAATTTCCGCCCGGCTTTCACTTCAGATACTTGACGGAGGAGAAGGAGCAGATGTAAGTCATATGAAGGTGTTGTTATGAAACAGATATGAGTTATGATAATGTTATCCTGACCGTCCTCTAGTATCAGGGTCTTCTTCTGAGAGATGCGCTGGATCACGCCGCTGATCTGTGTGTCTGACAGACTGATTCTAACACGAGTCCTCTTCAGATCATCCAGAAACCTGCACTCCTCCGAGGATGAAGCCATGACGGTCTGTTAATGAACTAATCAAGCTCCGAATGAACCGCTTCATTAACTCTGCTTGTGTGAATAACGAGATGTTTCTCCCACCAAACTAGTTAAACACAAACCCCGCCCCGCGGGCGATTCTGAGGATTTGATTGGTCACGTAACTCACAAGCTGATTCGCTACACAACGCGCAGCATAGTACTACTCTATCTATCTATCTATCTATCTGTCTGTCTGTCTATCTATCCATCCATCCATCCATCCATCTCTCTCTCTCTCTCTCTCTCTCTCTCTCTCTCTCTATCCATCCATCCATCCATCCAACCATCCATTATCTATCTATCTATCTATCTATCTATCTATCTATCTATCTATCTATCTATCTATCTATCTATCCATCCATCCATCCATCCATCCATCCATCCATCCATCCATCTCTCTCTCTCTCTCTCTCTCTCTCTCTCTCTCTATCCATCCAACCATCCATTATCTATCTATCTATCTATCTATCTATCTATCTATCTATCTATCTGTCTGTCTGTCTGTCTGTCTGTCTGTCTGTCTATCTATCTATCTATCTATCTATCTATCTATCTATCCATCCATCCATCCATCCATCCATTCATCCCTCTCTCTCTCTCTCTCTATCCATCCATCCATCCATCCATCCATTCATCCCTCTCTCTCTCTCTCTCTCTCTCTCTATCCATCCATCCATCCATCCATTCATCCCTCTCTCTCTCTCTCTCTCTCTCTCTATCCATCCATCCATCCAACCATCCATTATCTATCTATCTATCTATCTATCTATCTATCTATCTATCTATCTATCTATCTATCTATCTATCTATCTATCCCTCTCTCTCTCTATCTATCTATCTATCTATCTATCCCTCTCTCTCTCTATCCATAATATTGGTCTTATGAGGAAAGCATTACTCAGACATTAAAATATCAATACTCAAACGCAAGACATATTACTTTCACGAAACCTAAACTCTAAACCTACAGAAAATAGGCTTTACTAACATAAATAGCAACAAAAATACTTATTATGAAAAGCACTTTGTCAGAGATTTTTTTATTTATTTTTTCTGGAAACACTATTATTTTCGAAGGGAAAAAACTGAACATTTAATATGTTTCACTCACAGGAATCATATTTGTAATAAAATGCCACCCGAGGGCGCACTTCTCCATCATAATGTTATTCCCTTAAAATATATCTTTAGTTAATATGAGTCTAAGTGTGCTTCAGTGAGATGATTTAGTTTTATTGTCTCTCATAATTTAATTAGTAAAACAAGTTCTGTTCGTGCCCTAAAAAATAAATATTCATATGTCACATCGGGCTATTAACCTTATAAAAGTAGGTGGAATTTTTATGTGACATATTTTTCACATTAAGAAAAATGGTAATGAGCTGCTCAATTAATTTAGCTGATTCAATTATTTTAGTGTTATATATTTTCTGCTGTTCATTTCAAAGCATATTTTAACAAATCTACGTGTACGTTTAACACATTGACCTCCAGTGTGAGGTAGTTATTTATTTTATTCAGTTTGCACATTTTCTAAAAAAATCTAAATATTAATTTCTGGTTAAACCATATACCTGAAAAGGTAGAATATGATATGTTACAAAAGAGTTGTTGTAAAATATAATGATCACAGTTATGTGCTTTTGAAATATGTTGCGGCAAAGCAAATAAAAAGCAAAAACTGCATTACTTCTAAAAAAAAAAAAAAAAAGGTTTTTGTTTTATCTTCCCAGAAAAGTAATAATTTTTATATGTGTTGTGGAGAAGCAAATAAACAGGAAAAATTTAACATATGGTATATGTAACATGAAAAATGTATCATAAACGCACAATGTAACATATGTAACATGAAAAATGTATCAATATATGTAACATGAAAATGTATCATAAATGCACAATGTATCATATATGTAACATGAAAATGTATCATAAACGCACAATGTAACATATATTTAACATGAAAAATGTATCATAAACGCACAATGTAACATATATTTAACATGAAAAATGTATCATAAACGCACAATGTATCATATATGTAACATGAAAAATGTATCAATATATGTAACATGAAAATGTATCATAAACGCACAATGTATCATATATGTAACATGAAAATGTATCATAAACGCACAATGTAACATATATTTAACATGAAAAATGTATCATAAACGCACAATGTATCATATATGTAACATGAAAAATGTATCATAAACGCACAATGTAACATATATGTAACATGAAAAATGTATCATAAACGCACAATGTAACATATATTTAACATGAAAAATGTATCATAAACGCACAATGTAACATATATTTAACATGAAAAATGTATCATAAACGCACAATGTAACATATATTTAACATGAAAAATGTATCATAAACGCACAATGTATCATATATGTAACATGAAAAATGTATCAATATATGTAACATGAAAATGTATCATAAACGCACAATGTATCATATATGTAACATGAAAAATGTATCATAAACGCACAATGTAACATATATGTAACATGAAAAATGTATCAATATATGTAACATGAAAAATGTATCATAAACGCACAATGTATCATATATGTAACATGAAAAATGTATCAATATATGTAACATGAAAAATGTATCATAAACGCACAATGTATCATATATGTAACATAAAAATGTATCATAAATGCACAATGTATCATATATGTAACATAAAAAATGTATCATAAATGCACAATGTAACATATATGTAACATGAAAAATGTATCAATATATGTAACATGAAAATGTATCATAAACGCACAATGTATCATATATGTAACATAAAAAATGTATCATAAACGCACAATGTAACATATATGTAACATAAAAAATGTATCATAAACGCACAATGTAACATATATGTAACATGAAAAATGTATCAATATATGTAACATGAAAATGTATCATAAACGCACAATGTATCATATATGTAACATGAAAATGTATCATAAACGCACAATGTAACATATATTTAACATGAAAAATGTATCATAAACGCACAATGTATCATATATGTAACATGAAAAATGTATCATAAACGCACAATGTAACATATATGTAACATGAAAAATGTATCATAAACGCACAATGTAACATATATTTAACATGAAAAATGTATCATAAACGCACAATGTAACATATATTTAACATGAAAAATGTATCATAAACGCACAATGTAACATATATTTAACATGAAAAATGTATCATAAACGCACAATGTATCATATATGTAACATGAAAAATGTATCAATATATGTAACATGAAAATGTATCATAAACGCACAATGTATCATATATGTAACATGAAAAATGTATCATAAACGCACAATGTAACATATATGTAACATGAAAAATGTATCAATATATGTAACATGAAAAATGTATCATAAACGCACAATGTATCATATATGTAACATGAAAAATGTATCAATATATGTAACATGAAAAATGTATCATAAACGCACAATGTATCATATATGTAACATAAAAATGTATCATAAATGCACAATGTATCATATATGTAACATAAAAAATGTATCATAAATGCACAATGTAACATATATGTAACATGAAAAATGTATCAATATATGTAATATGAAAATGTATCATAAACGCACAATGTATCATATATGTAACATGAAAAATGTATCATAAACGCACAATGTATCATATATGTAACATGAAAAATGTATCATAAACGCACAATGTAACATATATGTAACATAAAAAATGTATCATAAACGCACAATGTAACATATATGTAACATGAAAAATGTATCATAAATGCACAATGTATCATATATGTAACATGAAAAATGTATCATAAACGCACAATGTATCATATATGTAACATGAAAAATGTATCAATATATGTAACATGAAAAATGTATCATAAACGCACAATGTATCATATATGTAACATGAAAAATGTATCATAAACGCACAATGTAACATATATGTAACATGAAAAATGTATCATAAACGCACAATGTATCATATATGTAACATGAAAAATGTATCATAAACGCACAATGTAACATATATGTAACATGAAAAATGTATCATAAACGCACAATGTATCATATATGTAACATGAAAAATGTATCATAAACGCACAATGTAACATATATGTAACAAGAAAAATGTATCATAAACGCCAATGTAACATATATGTAACATGAAAAATGTATCATAAACGCCAATGTAACATATATGTAACATGAAAAATGTATCATAAACGCACAATGTATCATATATGTAACATGAAAAATGTATCAATATATGTAACATGAAAATGTATCATAAACGCACAATGTATCATATATGTAACATGAAAAATGTATCATAAACGCACAATGTATCATATATGTAACATGAGAAAGTATCATAAACGCACAATATAACATATATGTATATGAAACATGTTATAAGTGGTCCATTTGGTCTGTTTTATATGCCCCATAATTTTCCTATAAGGAGAAATTGGTCCGTGTTCTTACTCTTACTAGAGAACTAGAGCACTAGAGAGAAGAGAGCAGAGAGGGAGGAGTGTGTCTGAGAGACTCAACAACACAACAGGGTTTCTGCAGAGATCTGAGCAGCTTTATTCATACTCCAGAGAGAGGGATGACCATGGGTTTCTCTGTCCGCTGGAGGCTCTGCTGCTGCTTTTAGGGTCATCTCTGGAGTCAGACAGTCTTCTAACATCGACAGCGATGACGAGCGTGTTTCTGGTCCTGAGCTGGAGCAGGTGCATGCAGCAGGTAACTCAGCTACAGTCACCGAATGCAAATAAAGCGTCTGCGGCTGAATGCAGTTGGAGGCATGCTTCAGAAAGCAAGGCGTTGAGTGAAAGTGCGGCTGTGCTTGTGTTGTCCAGGCTCCTCCAGATCTCCTCAGTGCCTCGGGGTCTCCGCAGGAGTGAAGGAGGGATGCTGGACCTCTGGTCTCTGGTGTTTGGTCACTGTTTGCTCTCCTCGTGTCTTCTCTTGTGTCAGGTACGTCTGAATGAAGCATCCGCATCCCGTGCTGATTATTCAGAGTTTAGGGGGTAATTAAAAGCAGACCCTGTTTATTACTGGGTCAGGATCTCAGTCAAATACTCCAGTAGGCTAAATTTGGTGCATTTCTCAAAACAGTTTGTATAAACAGCACCACATAATAGATTACCTGCAAAGCCTGTAACTTACTCAAAATCGTTCTCAAAACTAAGTATGTCAATGAACCGTGCCATCAGAATGAAAAGTCCTTGTGTCATTGTTCACAAACAAGATAGTCAAAATGCTGTCATGTTGTCAATATAACACTGCGCTCTGTTAGTATTACCTGAACAGTTTGGATGACAGTCACTGTATTGAAACACAGAAGGCTGCACTTCTTACGTATGCCATATATTCATTTAAAAAGTAGAAATTTACACATTACTGTATATGGGATATTGATTAAAAGAGACTGGATAGGATTCACAGATACACTTTTACTAGTGGTCTGACCAAAAAAACACATTACAACATCATTGTGATATAGAAAAGAAAAAGAAATATGGGCACAAACTCAAAAATAAAAAATGACTGTAATAAGGCTTTGCTTTTGCATGCAGCACTGTACGAGGAATTACAGAGAACTGGGTTATCATCAGTTGATCGACATTCTCTTCATTAGTGAAACTCAAGATTTATCTGCACAATCCATGGCTAATTTACAAAAAGTCTAATAGAAATTTATGACAACTAGATCAACCATTTTGCATTTAATGACTTGTATGATGAACTAATGACTAGATGTTTTGAGGGGCACAGAGAACTATATAATACATCTTGAGCAACATGACAAATATAAATTTACATGCAAATGTACATAATCAATTGCATGAATGTACCAAAGCAATCACAACTTGTTTAAAAGAATGAGAAACTGCTTTTATGATGTGCACAAGTGATGAGATGATGTGGAGGTTGAACAAGTAGTTTTGAGAATTTAATATCTGATCTGAGAAATGCACCAAAGCCACTGAGAAAAACTGTATTTCTGATAAATCCTTATCTGACGGTGATGACAATAACGACCAGAGAATCATTTCCCAGTCATGTGTTTATTATATCAGCTGTTTAGCATCAGAATTAATGAATCACACTTTGAATGAGATGGTAAAAAACTCTGATTCACTGGACAGTTCACTCACGCACTGATTCGTGGTTTCTCACAGCGTTATGGGATGATTTGTAAGTCAGAAAACAATAAACAGGTGCTGAAGGAGGTCGATATTCATCTACGACCTTTTAAATGTTCGTCAGTTATCAGCGATAAAGCCGCAGGTAAAGATCATTTATTTAAGACACTTTTTAATGGAGGCCTCTAGTACTGATGAAAGGCTAGAAACGCTCCTGAATCAGAATCAGAAAGAGCTTTACGTGTTTACACACACACACACACACACACAGACACAGAGACAGAGACACACAGACACACACACACACACACACACACACACAGACACAGACACAGACACAGGCACAGACACAGACACACAGACACACAGACACAGACACACAGACACACACGCACAGACACAGACACACACACACTCACAGACACACACACAGACACAGACACAGACACAGACAGACACAGACACAGGCACACGCACACACACACACACACACACACACACACACACAGACACAGACACAGGCACAGACACAGACAGACACAGGCACAGACAGACACATACAGACACAGACACATACACATACACATACACATACAGACAGACACAGACAGACACAGACACACACGCACAGACACAGACACACACACACACACACACACACACACACACACACACACACACACACACACACACACACACACACACAGACACAGACACAGGCACAGGCACAGACACAGACAGACACATACACATACACATACACATACACATACAGACACAGACACAGACACATACACATACACATACACATACACATACAGACAGACACATACACACACACACACACACACACAGACACAGACAGACACAGACACAGGCACACACACACACACACACACACACACACACAGACACAGGCACAGACACAGACAGACACAGACACAGACAGACACAGACAGACACAGGCACAGACACAGACACAGACAGACACAGGCACAGACACAGACACAGACACAGGCACAGACACAGACAGACACAGGCACACGCACAGACACAGACACAGACAGACACAGGCACAGACACAGACACAGGCACAGACACAGACACAGACACAGGCACAGACACAGGCACAGACACAGACACAGACACAGACAGACACAGGCACAGACACAGGCACAGACACAGACACAGACACAGGTACAGACAGACACAGGCACAGACAGACACAGACACAGACACAGACAGACACAGGCACAGGCACAGACACCGACACAGACAGACACAGACACAGACAGACACAGGCACAGACACAGACACAGACACAGACACAGACACAGACACAGACACACGCACATTGAAGACCAGTCGTGCCGCTGCATTCTGAATCATTTGTAGAGGTTTGATTGTGTTTGATGGAAGACCAGCCAGAAGAGCATTGCAGTAGTCCAGCCTAGAAACGACAAGGGCCTGGACAAGAAGTTGCGCAGCATGCTCTGTCAGAAAGGGCCTGATTTTTCTGATGTTGTGTAGGGCAAACCTGCAAGATCGAGCAGTCTTTGCAATGTGCTCTTTGAAGGTCAGCTGGTCATCAAAGATTACACCAAGATTTCTGACCGAAGTTGATGGGGTAATTATTGATGTGCCTAATTGAATCGGGAAGTCATGCTGTAGGGTCGGAGTGGCAGGGACGACAAGAAGCTCAGTCTTTGCCAGGTTGAGCTGTAGGTGATGTTCTTTCATCCATGCCGAGATGTTCTCCAGGCAGCCTGAGATCCGTGCAGCTACCTTTGGATCATCTGGTTGAAAAGAGAGATAGAGCTGTGTGTCATCGGCGTAGCAATGGTAGGAGAAGCCATGTGCCTGTATGATGGGTCCCAGTGATGTAGTGTATGTGGAGAAGAGGAGGGGTCCAAGAACCGATCCCTGAGGAACCCCAGTGACCAGTTGATGTGCTTTGGATACCTCCCCACGCCAGGCCACCCTGAAAGACCTACCGGTGAGATAGGATTCAAACCAGTGAAGTGGAATCCCAGTGATGCCCAGCGATGAGAGGGTGGACAGGAGGATCTGATGATTGACAGTGTCAAAAGCAGCAGAAAGATCCAGCAGAATGAGGACTGATGATTTGGAATCGGCCTTTGCGACTCGCAGGGCTTCCGTGACTGAGAGTAGCGCAGTCTCTGTTGAATGGCCACTCCTGAAACCTGACTGTTTAGCATCCAGTTTGTTGTACTGTGAAAGAAACAGTGAGAGCTGGTTGAAGACAACTCATTCGAGTGTTTTCGCTACGAATGGAAGGAGAGAGACAGGTCTGTAGTTTTCTAAAAGAAATGTATATGTTTATACATACATATAAAGAATAGACAATACATTAAAAATAATAATAATTAGATGGTAATAAATATATAGAGGAAAAAGTAATAATAGACAGAATTATAAAATGTGCATATGTGCTATTTACAGATGAAGAGTTTTTTTTTAATTATATTTCTTGAGACATTTTTGGATTTTCAGACACACACAAAAAACAATCATAAAACACACCTGCACAGGTATGAGATGAAAGGGGAAAAAACAACAACAAAAACAAACAAACATCTCCTTCAGATTCAATTTAGTAGTTAACCACAACACCGGGTAGAGAGGTCAAAACAGACTTTTCCTCAATGTGACATTATAGACAAGTTCAAATAATAATAACAATAGAATAAAAATTATAATAAATAATCACCTAGATATTTTAGCTTTAAAGCAAGCAAGGCTGATAGGGAAAGTGACACTAAAAATAGAGAGCAGATAGAGTTGCAAGTGTCAACATTGTCGCTAGCTTTGACAAGCAATTGAGAGAGAGAAAAAAATCATAGAAAGATTCAAATATTCAAATGTGGTATTTAAGAAAAAACACACCCACACACATGTGTTTTAACATTGACACAGAAATTAAACAAAATTACAATTTAAAAGTTTCAAGTGGTGTCATGGTTATTGGAAATTTTTAACAGGTGATTGAAGAGAGGCCTATATTTCCAGACATACTATATCTAAGCCTTTCTACATGAAGGGTGGAAGAAAGTTCAGACAACCATATCTTGAATAGTGGCCTCGATGTTTTCTTCCAAATGCAAAGAATGGATTTTTTTGCGATCATCATACCATATAGGCACTCGGAAAGCGTGCTGCAAGGAGGCTGATCAGCCAAAAACAGCACAGTTGCAGGATCTAAAGGAAGCTCACATGCATAAGCTTCTGAAAGAAACTGAAAGACTTCTGACCAGAATTCACCAAGTTTAGGGCATGCCCAGAAATATGACCAAGAGAACCCTCCGCAGATTCACACTTATTGCAGATAGAGGAAATAGTAGGTAAGTTTAACCCTTGAGTAATGCAATCTGTGCAACTCCTTGTACTGAATAAGCTGATGCCTGGCGTTAATAGAACAGGTGTATATATATTTTAAGACATTTTGCTCGACAGATGAACAGTTTTGAGAAGTTATGACCAGATGTGCAGTCTTGAGGTGTGTTAAGTGTTGTTCAGGTCTGAGAGAAAACGCTGTTCTGGTGCTCAGTGCTGTGTTTGAAGAGAGAGTGTGCTGGATGTGTGGCCCAGAGTGATCCGAACAGGTTCAGATGAACACAGACTCGAGTAGAACTGTTTCAGCAGGACTGAACCTCCTCAGCTGGTGGAGGACATACAGTCTCTGCTGGGTCTGTTTCACCATGGAACCGATGCGATTGTCCCACTGAAGAAAACATCTGACACTTACAGAACAACTTGAGTGTTCGGCGTTAAAATATTGAATGACTTATTTTGCAAATTGCAACTGCGATGCAACAGGGAGAGTGACTGGAGCTGTGTGAAGCCACTGCAGATTATTGATGGCAAACACCACCTCTTCATGTTCTCCATAAGGATGAAACAAACACACGTGAACGAATCACTGAAGTCAGTGGTATTAGTGAGCTCCGAAGCTTGTTTTAAAGCTGCAGCTGTGTACTGTAGATGTGTTTCTACCTTATTTCCATACTGTATATTATCACCCACACAGCCCATAGGAAGCAGCTGAGGATCAGCGGTAATGTCTCAGAGCCTCCCACTTCAGCGCTGAAGGAGGTGGGCGACTTCTGCTGCTCTGAATCCTGAGCGGCCGTGTTGGTTAAAGGGATAGTTCACCCAAAAATGAAAATTCTGTCATCATTTACTCATCCTCAAGTATTTCCAAACCTGTATGAATGTGTTTGTTCTGAACACAAAGGAAGATATTCTGAAGAATGAGGGACACAGAGCAGTATTTTTCTCCTACTATTGAAGTCAATGGTGCCCCAAAACAGCCTGGTTACAAACTTTCTTCAGAATATCTTCCTTTGTGTTCAGAGACATTCATACAGATTTGGATCTACTTGAGGGTGAGTAAATGATGACAGGATTTACATTTTTGGGTGAACTATCCCTTTAATGTAGGGTGGCCATTTATAAAACACCAGAAAGGAGGACACTTAGCAGGATACAGTGAAGCCAAGATAAAAACTGGAAAATAATCCCAAACATATCCACCCGTAAGGCCATTTGTAAATGTTATGCATCTGGCTTCCGATGTCATCCAGCTATTTTTAGCTGTACAAAACCGCTCGTTTTGCTGCTTGATATTGCAAACTAGTGTGTCTTACCATATTATTTTAATGTATTATCTTAATTATGAACACACTGGTTTGTAGTGCAAAGAGTTTTACCGTTTATTGTGCTTTGTTATTCTCCTCGTTATTTCCCCACAGCGCCTAATGAACTGAAAGTCTCGCACATTCACAGAAAATAGCTTACTTATGCATTGAAAAATAAGGAGGAGTAACAAAACCTCTTCCAGAACCTCTCTATTAAGGGGTGATATTTACGTAAATCTTACATTTGCCTTTATAAAGGCAGCTTTTCTAAGCTGTTGGGCCCTCTTTCATTTGTATTGTTTTAGCTTATTCGGTAAATACAGTCATTTTATTCAGTATAAGACGAGGAGAAGCAGCATTGTTTACTTGAACAACCAGAAACAAGGCAGAGAACACAGGTAAGAGACATACATGAAGTAAGGCAAACGACCGACAACTAGTGATGTGTCGTTCAATTTGAAGGCATCTTTAATATGACTTGGGAACATTGAGTCGTCTCAGCGAGGGATTCGTTCAGTTCGTGCTGACCGAACTCATGGTTCTTTACAGGGAACAGAAATGATTAGTTCACCTCTCGAGGTTTCGGGTCTTTGAGTCATTTGCTCTTTTGTCATGTTATATCGCAGCTGTATTGGATACAGAAATTCTGCTGCATTCACGCCATATCGTAATTACCGTAATTTCGAGATGATAAAACGTGATGTTCTACTCGGAGCTGTTTGCGTCCTCGGACTCTGAGTTATGCTTTTCTATGGCAACACTATCAACACCTAAACAGAGCCTTCGGCGGTCACATGGTACAAGTCGTAGCTCTCAGAAAACTCCCAGTTCGCAAGTTGTAAGTACGAGGACGTGAACGCTTTTTACAAGTTGGAATCTCGTAATCTCCGATATGGCGTGAACGCACCTTTAAATTCACCTGGGCCCCTGCGTTCCGGGGGGGGGTCCCCCTAGGTAGAAATCACGTTTCTACCTGGGGGCCCCCTCCATTGTTGGGCCCTTGGAATCATCCTAACCTTCCCCCCCTTACGGCTCCGTGTCTACACCTACCCCAAACCTAAACCGACCACTAATGCAAATACAATAATTATCATTGTACAGCATGAGAAAAATGTCAATATTGATGTGTGCATGTGCAGTAAGCCCTGGTAGGACAATCTGACAGGTAGAATAAAATGTCAGGACACCGGGACAGCAGCATTACCTTGAAGCTGAACACTGTGTGATGTATTCGTGTGTGCATGATCTGGTGTTGTGCTGGCCGGTGACTCAGTGAATCAGCCGCTGACCCTGCAGGAAGACTGAGCCTGTGTGAGTCGCTTTGGATAATCGGCATCAGCGGCTTCTCTCTCTTCCAGGCGGAGCTCCAGAGGTCTTGCTCTCAGCACAGCATAAACAGAGGAGCTGAGGGCTGCCAGCTGCTGTGCCCCTGCTGGACGTACCCTCCTGTACCTCCTCCACCACCTCCTCCTCCTCCACCGCGAGGACTGACCGCTGCGGGTAAGCCATCACTACACATCAGTCTGAGAGGACTCTTCTCCAAAGGTCAGATGGACACATGTGTCTGAACAATTTTTGGTTCAGTCGGACTGAATTCATTCCGATTGATGAATCTGAATGTAGTGTTTACATGAACGCTAGATAAAGTGATCGGGTTGATGTCAAGTCACTATTATCTGTATAGCGCTTTTAACAATGCAAATTGTGTCAAAGCAGCTTTACATCAGCTTGATATAAAGCTGGGTGGCTTTACATCAGCTTTACAGTATTTAGACGGGGAAATAGTGTCATTCTCCTCTGGCCAGACAAAATCAGCAGTTTAATTCTAGTCTGCAGCAGAGTCAGATTGTGCAGAGGACTCATCTGGTTTCTGTGGTCTTGTCCCGATGACCGTCTAGGAGACGAGGTCTTCACTGGGGGTCTGTCTCTGGGGCTCATCTAGGTGTCGTTCAGGGCTGTAGAGGTCGTCTCTAGGTGCTGATCCACCATCTGATCTGTATACGGACTGGATCTGGTGACTACGGTGACCTCGGAATAAGAAAGAAACAGACTAATATTAGCGTAGATGCCATTCTTCTTATGATGTAACAAGTACATCGTGTGTTATGGGAAGTGTTCCCGGTTCCGGTTGATCTAATTAATGCAGCCTAACAATCCTTTAACGGATTTGAATAATAGAAGTGTATTAGTGTGTTATGTGTACACCAGGTTAAAGAGATGGGTCTTTAATCTAGATTTAAACTGACAGAGTGTGTCTGCCTCCCGAACAGTGTTTGGTAGATTGTTCCAGAGTTTGGGCGCTAAATAGGAAAACGATCTGCCGCCCGCAGTTGATTTTGATTTTCTAGGTATTATAAAATGGCCAGAGACTGCACTAGAGGCTATCCTAGGTACTACCAAGATTCCAGAGTTTTGCGACCTTAGGGAGCGTGATGGATTGTAGTGTGATAGAAGACTAGTTAGGTACGCAGGAGCTAAACCATTAAGGGCCTTAAAAGTAAGTCGTAATATTATGTAACTGATACAGAACTTAATGGGTAGCCAGTACAGAGACTGTAAAATAGGGGTAATATCATCATATTTTCTTGACCTGGTAAGGACTCTAGCCGCTGCATTTTGTACTCTCTGTAGCTTGTTTATTGAAGATGCAGGACAAGCAGCTAGCAGTGCATTACAATAGTCCAGTCTAGAGGTCATGAATGCATAGCTTTTCTGCATCAGAAACAGGTAACATGTTCCGTAGCTTGGCAATGTTTCTAAGATGGAAGAATGCTGTTTTTGTAACATTGGAAATATGATTTTCAAAAGACAAGTTGCTGTCTAATATAACACCCAGATTTTTGACTGTAGAGGACGTAACTGTACATCCGTCTAGATGCAAAGTGTAATCCAAGAGATTCTGTTTTTTGTCCAATAAGTAATATCTCTCTCTTATCTGAATTTAATAGGATAACATTATTGGTCATCCTATCTTTTACATTTTTAACACACTCTGTTAGCTTAGATAATTTAGAAGTTTCATCTGGTCTTGTTGAGATATATAGTTGAGTATCATCAGCATAACAATGGAAACTAATCCCGTATTTTCTAATAATATTACCAAGGGGCAACATGTATATTGAAAATAGCAGAGGGCCTAGGACAGATCCTTGTGGTACTACATACTTTACTGGTGATAATTGAGATGACTCCCCGTTTAAATAAACAAAGTGGTAGCGATCGGACAGGTAGGATCTAAACCATCTTAAAGCCTGCCCTTGAATACCTGTATAGTTTTGTAATCGATCTATGAGTATGTCATGATCTATAGTGTCGAACGCAGCACTAAGATCAAGTAAAACCAGCAATGAGATGCAGCCTTGGTCTGATGCAAGAAGCAAGTCATTTGTAATCTTAACAAGTGCAGTTTCTGTGCTATGGCGGGGCCTGAAACCTGACTGAAATTCTTCACAGAGATCATTTTTTTGCAGGAAGGAACACAATTGAGCAGACACAATTTTTTCAAAAATTTTAGACATAAACAGAAGATTTGAAATGGGTCTGTAATTTGCCAGTTCACTAGGATCTAGTTGTGGTTTCTTAATAAGAGGCTTAATAACTGCCAGCTTGAATGTTTTGGGACGTGACCTAAAGATAACGATGAGTTAATAATATTGAGAAGTGGTATATTTCTGCTATATTTTTAGCTCTTCCTGTCCTATAGTTGTAAAGCACTGCAGTTTTTCTTTGGGTGCGATGAATGAAGCTGAATTACAACACACTGTAGATTCTACATTAGTTATTGTATTTCTGATGCTATCTATTTTATCAGTGAAGAAATCTATAAAGTCCTTACTATTAAACTGTGAGGGAATATTTAGATCGGGTGACGTCTGGTTATTTGTTAGTCTAGCCACTGTGCTAAATATAAACCTTGGATTATTTTGGTTATTATCTATGAGTTTGCGGATATGCTCGGTCCTGGCAGCTTTTAAAGCATGGCTATAGCTGAACATACTGTTTTTCCACACAGTTCTAAAAACTTCCAAGTTAGTTTTCTACATTTGCGCTCAAGATTACGAGTTTCTTTCGTGAGAGAATGGGTGGCGCATTAAGTTTTTTTCTAACCTTTTTTAATTGGATGAGGCAACAGCTTCTAATGTATTATAGTGCCCATATTGCTAGTCATTTCGTCTAGTTCAGTAGTTTCGTCTAGTTTTGACTAGTAGCAGTTGAGATAAATCAGGCAGGTTATTTGTGAATCTGTCTTTAGTGGCTGGAACAATAGTTCTTCCCGGACGATAACACGGAGCCATATAGTTAATATCAGTAATACGCAGCATGCACAATACAAGGAAATGGTCAGTAACATCATCACTTTGAGGTACGATATCTATATCAGTAAGATCAATTCCATGCGATATAATTAAATCTAGCGTACGATTAAAACGATGAGTGGGCCCGGTGACATTTTGCTTGTATTTATTTTTGTATTTAGTCATTTTGGTATGGCAATTTACTGGTATTACTGTGTTCCTGGGGCTCAGTGGTAGAGCATTGCTTTAGCAGTGCAAAAGGTTGTGGGTTCAGTTCCCAGGGAACACACATACTGATAAAAAAATGCATAGCCTGAATGCACTGTAAGTCGCTTTGGATAAAAGCGTCTGTTAAATGCATAAATGTAAATTACTGTGTGAAAGGGGCTAATGTGTTTAATGATGAATTTGATGCTCTTTCAGCTCCGGAGGCTTCTGCTCGTCTGCCGAGGCTCTGGTGGATGGAGATCATCGTGGTTGGGACAATAGGAAGTGCTCTGGCTGTCTTTCTGTTGCTGATTGTTATTATCTGCTACAAGGCCATAAAAAGGTATGTAGCGCTGTCACGGAGTTAGTGCTTAATATGACTAATTTGTGCCTAATGTGCATTATGTAGTGCTGCTGATAACAACCAGCTTAATTGCTTATTGAATAGCTTATAGAAATAACTTATTGAAATAACCCATTTTAACCCAGCAATGCAAGAATAATGAAAAGGTTGCTGTAGTGGTTTTCACTTGTGGTGCTATATAATGTTGTGAGATTTGGTCACACGTCACTTGTGCATATGACTGTCGTATGACTTCATCCTTTTATTTTTGGAGCACTTGCTAAGGAATTTCACCTTAACAGTAAGGAACAATCAAGGAAGATATTTGTTGTTATGCAAGAGGTTATGCAAATTGGAGGGAGCTTGTCAGCTGACCAGTCTGAAGTATTTGGGAGATATTAATAAAGTGACTTTAGAAAGATGGCAGCATTGTCATTTTATTTTTATACAGATTGGTAGGTGAAGTTAGTTGACTTTAGCTGTCCATTTTATGCCAATGGTGACAGTTCAAAAACCCAAGAATATCTATCTTTAATACTTCTTGGGTTTTTGAATATCCTTTTCTAACACAGTTTTCTAATATCCTTTTAGATTCTGGTTCCTAACAAACTTTTCTTTTGGTATCTTCATTTTAAGGCCCTCTATAGTTCAGTCCCATAGACGCTGGGATCTCAGAGTGGCTCTTAGTGAATATTCAGTGGTCAAAACACAAATGTGGGTTACTTTGCTTACAGATGATACTAAGTTTATTTAAAAAGGAATATCTGAAGAACAATTATTGCTGTACCTAGAAGTATTTCTTATTTCCCTCTGTCAAGATGTTTGCATTGAACATACCAAAAAAAATACACTGAAACGGTCAAGTTAAGGCACATTTACTTGCTCTCAGTAGTGTGTTCATAAAAGTCTATATATTCAGGCATATTTGGAAGAAGTGAGTTTGTTCATTTGAACTGTTTCTGAAGCTACCAAGGATTCAAATATACAGTATTGTAATTACAAGGAAAGAGTGTCCTCCCCTGGATTAAATATTAAAATGTCCTAATGTAATGCATAGTCTTAGTATTCACTGCTAAGATGTGTTTTTAACGCACTGATTGTACCTCAAACTTTAAAACATTTGAGGTCTCTCACACACTCTTCATTTACTTATTTTTTTCACCAGAAAACAAAAATAATAATAATTGAAATCTAAATGATTAGCCAGGGACTTAATGACCCTGTAGATCTTTGGGACTCAACACTGTAAAAAGCGATAAGTTGACTTAACTTAAAAAAATAGTTGCCTTAAAAGTAAATAATAATTAAAAAAAAAGTTAAGTGACAATTCACTTAACTTATACGTTTTGTTATTAATTACTTAATAATTTTAAGGCAACGGGTTTCCTCAATTTTAAGTTAAATCACCTTATCACTTCTTACAGTGATAAGAAGCCTATTTATGAAATATTGTGTGCCATCAAGCAGCATGCAGACTCAACCAGAGTAAAACAAGCACAAAAGTTAAATATTTCATTGTGTTTGGGGCAAATATCTGCTTGAATGCTGAATTTGGAGGCTGTAGCTAACTACTGTAATCACTGTAAAAACAAAAAAATTTAATCTTAAAATAATTTGACTTAAATTTTTAGTTTAGTCAACTAAAATATTCCAGATGTCCCTTAAATTAACATTGTGTATCTTAAAATTTAAAGTTGACTAAACTAAAAATTTTAAGTCGGCGTGGTAACAAATTATTTTAAGTTGAAACAACTTTTTGAAAAAAAAAAATGTTTACAGTGTGGAAAAAAAAGACTGAAACCCTTTGATCTACACAGACATCAATGATGCTGAAAATAAAAACAATAACCTAAAACACAGACTTAGGGGTAGATCTTCTGCAGTCGACTCTGACTTGATTTCAAGCATCATTACAGCATGAGCGTCCTCTCGCTGTCCTCCGGCAGACTTCAAACACTGCACTCCAACAGATTTGATATCAAATATTTATTAACTCTGTGAGTGTTGTGTCACCACCTGCCACATGTCAACTGATGACATCTATTATTGAGGAACCCGGGTGCTACCAGAACCGTGGGTTGTCCAATGGACCAGTGTAATGTGACTGATTCAGGAGCAATGTGAAGCCACGCAGGTCTGATCATCAAGCAGTACAAATGATTATAATAGTTTTTCAGTGTATTTTTATTATTGTTCCTAATCTATGCTCCAAACGAGCATATGCTGTGTGCCTCCTAATCATAGGGAGTTGAACCAAACTTTATTCATGGGCTTCTATTCTAAAGATTTTAAGTTATAATTAACATAAATGTTTAAGGGAAAGTGTACACATTCACTGTGGTGCGATTCATTTGAAAAGCACAGATATTTATCTCTCAATTAAAGGGATAGTTCATTTAATCACTCTCAGGCCGTCGAAAATGTAGGTGTCACTGATGTAGGTGACTTTTTCTCTTTAATAGAACAATAAAGAAGATTTTTAGCTGAAATTGCAGTCCTTTGTGATTCATAAAATGCAAGTCAACGGCACTTTGAGAGTCAAAAAAAGCACATCAGGTAACACAAAATGAATCCCTTGGCTCCTGATGATATATTGAGGTCTTATGATGCGAAGCGATCGGTCTGTGCAAGAAACTGAACATTATTTTCAGCATTATTACCTGTAATCCAGAACCTCAGGCATCATGGCTGGTTCACGAACGAATCATTCTTTGGAACAGGTTCTTTTGAGTGAACTAGTTGAACCAGTTGATCAAATCAGACTGAAGCGTCTGAAACAGGAGCCGCACAGATCTAAGAGATACTCAATCACAATCACTCTCAGATGCCTGACAGTCACTCCGTCTGGAAATGAGCCGCAGTAGCAGCGTATCTGATCCGGTGATGAACGAATCATTCAGAGCTACAACAGTCACTGAACTCGACTCGGACCGAAGAGCCGCTGATTTGAACGTGTGAACCCAGAGCTTGAATGAAGGGAAGAAATAATTTTTTTATAGTTTCTCATGGATTATGTAAAAAGGAGAGCTGAGAAAGACTAGTTTATATACTTTAGACATGTGAAACATCCACGTGCATATGTTACGTCATTGTGTGATTATGTAAACAAACTGGTGAATCAGTTATTGAACCAGTTCATAGAAACAAATTGTCCAAAAATTGGTGCTACATAGCACTAAAAGTGGTTATTGGCTCGTAATCATTGGGGAACCACTTTTGGTGCTATATAGCACCATATCTTTAAAGGACCTTTGTCAAATGGTGCTATGTAGAACCATAAGAGGTGCCATATTGCATTGTATTTCTTCAACAAAAATGGTACTAAACAGCACCAACAGTGGTTCTTTGGCTCGTAAAGAGCATTTAAAGGAGCTTAACGGGTTCTTTGTAAGGCAGTGGTGCTATATAGCACATTAATCACCCCAAAGAACCACTGAAGAACCATACAGGAGCTTAACAGGTTCTGTATATGGTAGCGGTGCTATATAGCACCTCAGTCATGCCAAAGAACCACTGAAGAACCGCTGAAGAACCATACAGGAGCTTAACAGGTTCTGTATATGGTAGCGGTGCTATATAGCACCTCAGTCATGCCAAAGAACCACTGAAGAACCGCTGAAGAACCATACAGGTGCTTAACAGGTTCTGTATATGGTAGCGGTGCTATATAGCACCTCAGTCATGCCAAAGAACCACTGAAGAACCGCTGAAGAACCATACAGGTGCTTAACAGGTTCTGTATATGGTAGCGGTGCTATATAGCACCTCAGTCATGCCAAAGAACCACTGAAGAACCGCTGAAGAACCATACAGGTGCTTAACAGGTTCTGTATATGGTAGCGGTGCTATATAGCACCTCAGTCATGCCAAAGAACCACTGAAGAACCGCTGAAGAACCATACAGGAGCTTAACAGGTTCTGTATATGGTAGCGGTGCTATATAGCACCTCAGTCATGCCAAAGAACCACTGAAGAGCCATACAGGAGCTTAACAGGTTCTTTATATGGTAGCGGTGCTATATAGCACCTCAGTCATGCCGAAGAACCACTGAAGAACCATACAAGAGCTTAACAGGTTCTTTATATGGTAGCGGTGCTATATAGCACCTCAGTCATGCCGAAGAACCACTGAAGAACCATACAAGAGCTTAACAGGTTCTTTATATGGTAGCGGTGCTATATAGCACCTCAGTCATGCCGAAGAACCACTGAAGAACCATACAGGAGCTTAACAGGTTCTTTATATGGTAGCGGTGCTATATAGCACCTCAGTCATGCCAAAGAACCACTGAAGAACCACTGAAGCACCAAAAGTGGTTCCCCTATGATTACGAGCCAAAGAACCACTTTTAGTGCTATATAGCACCATTTATTTTTAGAGTGTACTGTTTTTTTTTTCTTTCTTACTGTTCTACTGAAGAAAAAATGTAATCTATATCTTGGATGGTCTGAGAGTAAATTAACAGCAAACTTTCATTTTTGGGTGAACTATTCCGTTAAGCTTATGAGAGCTGCAGTAATCATAAAAGAAGGAGCTAGCGCTGTTTAAAATGTTTAAGATGAAATTTTGTATTTCATGCCAGTTCCTGCAGTTTTCTCATTTATTAAAGTGAATCCCTGCTGTTGTAACCCACAGACGATGTTTTAATTAGCAGTAGCTCAAGGAAAGGACTTTTTTCCTATGAAACCGCACTACCGTTTATGTAACGTTTTGCTGGATGGTCATGTAATATGCTGGTGCTGCTTCTGATGTGTCTCTGTGGGACTCTCTTGATGGCTTCTATAAAGCACCTTCAGGGAGAGCAGCACATACAGTCCTGTTCAGAACAAAGACTCCAGCACTGTATTCAGTTCAGTCCTGTAGCCTCGCTGGACAAATACAATGACCAGAGATGCACTGAAAGCAGGAGGATATAAATAGGATGTTAGGTCTTACACTAACAGATGAGCGTAACTCAGATTACAGCCAGAGGCGTAGAGATGGGACACAATGTTCAGCACGAAAACATTGACAAAGTGACTGTGTTTTCTCTTATGACGTATCTTTATAGCATGACTATATATGACCCTGGAGCACAAAACCAGTCATAAGGGTAAATTTTCCAAAATTGAGATTTATACATCATCTGAAAGCTGAATAAATATCTTTCCATTGATGTATGGTTTGTTATGATAGGACAATATTTGTAAATCTGGAATCTGAGGGTGCAAAAAAATCTAAATATTGAGAAAATCACCTTTAAAGTTGTTCAAATGAAGTTCTTAGCAATGCATATTACTAATAAAAAAATAAGTTTTGATATATTTACGGTAGGAAATTTAATTCATGGAACATGATCTTAATATCCTAATGATTTTTGGCATAAAAGAGAAATGTATAATTTTGACTCATACAATGTATTGTTGTCTATTGCTACAAATATACCTGTGTTACTTATGACTGCTTTTGTGCTGCAGGGACAGATATTATCAGGGGTGGCAAATCCTGAGAATGTGTTATTGTTTTTACTGTCGTGTGCAGGAAACCGATGAAGAAACAGAAGAATGGTTCAAATTGTGGAGAAGATCAACAAAAGATCAACAGTGCTGCGGTGGGCACGAGGAGCGTGTGAAACCCAAAGGAAATGTTTCCAGCTAATCATTAAGTCAATGAGATCAGAATAATGCAGATTGATCCAGAGCCCCTCCGGATGCAATGTGAAGCCACGGCGCTGCTGTGTTGATCTGCATCAGGGACGTTTGCATGCTATAAATAACAAAACCCAGTTCATTCATTTAATGTTAACACGTGTCATGCATTTTTAAGCTTATTTTACACAATGATTTATGCAACTTGGACTGGAAATTACTGAAATGTAATCTAGTGGTGTGTAATGTTGATGCATGATTTAATGCACATGACAGGTTCTTCAGCGCATGACATATTTCCAGTCTGTTATCTCCTCAATGTGCTACTAAATGATAGTAATTGAAGGCATCTGAACACTGAAAGCACTCGGCTGTGTTGTGATTACGTGTTAAGCAGCAGGCGAGTTTGATGCACTTTTAAGGGTGGGAGGATTTATGATGAGCCATAATCCATGAAGGTCATTATAATTAAGATTGCTGGTGTGCCAGACAGTATGACTTGATTTGGGTTTGTTGTTCTCATGTCTGTGCAACTGCCTTTCTTAAAAAGTGCCCTAAGAAATATGAAATTTTCTTTTGCATTGTGAAGAGTGCTGAATATATTCTCAGCAGGCAGTCAAAATGTATTATATGTATAAAGTGGTACATAAATTATGCATGAATGTAAATACTGTGAACTAGCCTTCATGACTGTTATTTGCTTGCGTGTACTTTTAGAATAGCAAAATTTCATTTTGGAAATGAAAGGAGTTTCAGTATTGAACCCTATATCTGATAGTCTTTGTCGTAGATGTGCATTTTCTAAAGATTTACTAAATCCACTAGTTGCAGAGAAGCATGAACAGTTTAAAGCCTTGTTTAAAAGAGGTTATGCTCTTCAGAAGAACACATTTGCTCAGGATACTGAAAAAGAGTGAGATGTGGCACAGTTACGAGCAGTCAACATGTTTCAGAGTTACATAGTATAATGTTGTTTTTAACATTATTTTGGAATCACAATGACTGCAGTGTCCTCTCATCAATCAGCTGTTGAAGCATCAGTGTGTCTAGCTCGTGTTTCTTAATGACAGCATGCTCTTTCTTACAGTAATTTCATTCGTCAATACTTCCATTCTAGAATGTCTTTAAGCAAATCAGCTTGTTGCCATGACGATATGCTGCTGCTTCCTGTCGACCTCTCAGATGACCTTTACGTCCCCAGCCAGCAATGACATGTGGGGCACAGATGGGTTAACTACGGGTTCCATGGGAACTGTGTGGGCATGGGCTTTGGCTGGGTGAAATCAGCGGGTCCCATGTAGGTTTTGTAGTATGAGTCCCACATAGGAAGCCCATATGAGCTGATTACATGGGCCCCATAAGGGACAGGCATGGGCCAAGTGGGCATGGGTTTGATCTGGGAACACATATATGAGTCTTGCATGACATATTTATGGGCCAAGTGGGCATGGGTTTGATCTGGGAACACATATATGAGTCTTGCATGACATATTTATGGGCCAAGTGGGCATGGGTTTGATCTGGGAACACATATATGAGTCTTGCATGACATATTTATGGGCCAAGTGGGCATGGGTTTGATCTGGGAACACATATATGGGTCTTGAATGGCATATTTATGGGCCAGTTCAAAGCATCAAGTGTCTTGTATTTATCTTGTACTTATATTCATTCTTCGTTTTTAATTTTTCTTAGATTGTTTCCTTAAACCATTTGGCATGGTTGGGCTTAGATAGGCCTTGCATGAATTGCCCAGTTAGGACCAACATAAGATCCTTTGATACCCCCTTTCCACCAGCAGGAACCAGGTGCTAGTTCAGAGCCAGTGCTACTGGCAGTTCTTAGTTGGTTCGACTCGCGAGCCCTTTAAGAACCGGTTGCTTTTCCACAGGCCAGAGAGCCAATACAGAGCCAGGTCTTACGTCACTGAATACGTTTCATGTTTCGTTTCACTAGCGCGGCAGCGCCAAACACAACAGACTTGTTCGAGGTGCATCGCGCCACGCAGATCGATCGGCACACAACACACTAAAGCACCGCGAGAGCGATCCTAAAGCATAAAGAGCCGTCAGCTTTCCAGTCGCTCCCGCAGCACCCCGATGCCTCGCACCAAACGGTCTGCGTAGCGCCGATCCATCCCGAACAAGCCTAAACAAACTATCAACAATGGCGGACGTTGTGTTGTTATTGACGTTCATGGCTTTGCGATTCTACATCGGCATCCAAACACGGCGAATCCAACGTGTCCGTGTTTAGCTGCTATTTCAAATATGGCGGTCCAAGTTTCTGTTCGTCTTGTTTGGTCACGGTAACCCCGCCCCCAGCCCCTGACACAAGCGGTTCTTCCTTCTAGCCCAGCAATGTTTTGGTGCTACTTACGAACCGCTTTTGCTGGTTCGGAGATGGTGCTTTGGGTGTCGAAAGACAAAGAACCGGTTTGAAACTAGGCTCTGGCTCTGAACCAGCACTGGAACTGCCTTGGTGGAAAAGGGGTAACAGAGCCCACTTTAAGCCCATATGGGCATTCACGGTTGAATCCTGGTGCAAGCCCACTTTAAACCCCTTTAGGCAGGTGGGGCCCAAATGGGTCTGACATGAATTACCCAGTTAAGACCCTTTACATGTCCCCCTAAAAGCCCATCTGGGCAATCACGGCTGGCCCCCATGTGGATCCCGGGTGCAAGCCCACTTTAAACCCTTTCAGACTGGTGGGCCCCAAATGGGTCTGACATGAATTGCCCAATTAAGACCCATGCAGTACCCTTACAGGTCCCACTTTTAGTACATCTGGGCTTCCACGGCTGGCCCCAATGTGGATCCCGGGTGCAAGCCCATAATGGGGCCCACATTTGCCGCCCATGAAGCCCTCATCTGGGCCCCACATGTCATTGCTGGCTGGGTCATTACATGTGGAATTACATTTAATGGTTTTGGGTTCCAGTATTTTGAATATTTTGTTTAAAAATGATCCGATGGCATGGACAACAGCACACTGAAGACTGTGGATGACCTTGAGCGGCCCAGCCAGAGCCGAACCCAGTCAAACATCACTGGAGAGACCACTGACGGTACCCATCCACCCTGACAGAGCTTGAGAGGATCTGCAGAGAAGAATGGCAGACAAACTTGACGTTGTAATTGCTGCCAAATGCACTTCAACTAAACGATTTACAACTGCCATCATTTGTATCATTATTATTATAAATTATGATTATTTCAAACAAGCTGCTATGAAAAGGCATAGGGTGTCTCCCCCCGCTGTGCTGATTTGAGACAGACACAAGTGTCCCTCAGCGTCAGATCGGCTCTGCTCTCCTCACACAGCTGCTCTGAGACGCTGTAAGACGCTGATTACAGAAGCAGCTCTTAATGAGTTAGATATTTGAAAGAGCTCCGAGTTCAAACGAATATGGCAGCAGGTCTCTGCCAGATGCTGCCTCTGAGCAGTGGGAGCTGATCACACACACACACTCACGCACACACACACACACACACACACTCACACACTCTCTCTCTCTATCTCTCACACACACACTCTCTCTCTCTCTCTCTATCTCTCACACACACACACACACACA
>CM041808.1:39170178-39210178 GCA_023376895.1 Aspiorhynchus laticeps
AAAAAACACCATTTAGTATGTTTTTTAAGCCTTTTGAATTACGGGGACATAGGCAGTGTCCTCATAAAACACCTTCATATTGTAATACCTCTGTCATACCCATGTTATTATACAAATTTTGTCCCCGTAAACCACAAAAACCAGTACACAGACACACACACACACACACACACACACACACACAGAGACACAGAAACACACAGACACAGACACAGACACACACACACACACACACACACACACACACACACAGAGAGACACAGACACAGACACACACACACAGAGAGACACAGACACAGACACACACACACACACACACACACACACACAGACACACACACAGACACACACACACACACACACTTTCAGCATTTTACATTCGGCACACACTTTTATCTTGAGGCTTCTCACGAGCCGATTTTCAGCTGATTTCCAGTTGAGAGCCTCGTTTACATTATCGCTGACGGGTCATTTAGAGTCGAAAACTTACATTCTGTCTGTGCGACTCGTGCTCAATGATCTTCTGAAGAACTGAGCCGATGCAAACAGTTCAAGTCAACAGAGACAACAGCTGTTTTTCTGGGTTAGTGAGTGAAGTAAAGCGTACAGCAAGCACACACACACACACACACACACACACACACACACACACACACACACACACACACACACACACACACACACACACACAGCTTCACGTGAGAAAGCTCAGAAGCAGTGGTTTAATCTGTGACGCCCTTCCATTTAACCGGTGTGCATGACGGACCTCCTTCAGCTGAGACTCTCTCCACACAATCCAGCTGTTTAAATCAGCTAGTGGAGCGACACCCTTACCCTGCATTTACAGAACAGATTTTATTAAAGTGCCTCTCTTATGCATTACCTTTCATGCAGTGTGTAAGTGAATGAAAACATCTGCAGTGTGTTAAATCTGAAAGTGCTCCTTGTATAAAGTTATCGTCTCTCAAAAGAAAGAGTCGACTCTGAATCATTGAAACAAGTCGTTTTTAAAACCAATCCCTGTTTGACGTCAACATGAAACATTAGCATATTCCCGCCCACTTGTTGGTCTTTTCTCATTGGTCTGAATGAAAATGCAAATTCATTCTTTGCCACTAGGTGGCGCTGTTTCCATGGTAACGCTGAACACAAAGTAACACTGTGCTCTGCTTTAAATGAAATCGACCAATCAGAGCAGAGTAGCGTCACGCAGAGGAGGGGTTTGGAAAAATGAATCGTTTGGGAGTCTTTGAGCAAATAAGATAAAAATAAATGCATATTATAAGAAAATGAAAGTGTTTCTGAGCTTGCATGCATGTCAACCTGTTGTTGGGGAACCCAAAACCAAAATATGAAACTTTCATAACCCATAATAGGGCCACTTTAATGTTCCTTGAGAATCAAATCCATGGTTTTATTGATGCTAGCGCCACGCTGAGGGACTTCCAGCAGATGAGACAGATGTGTGAGGTTTCCATGAAGCTATAAACACACATGAGCGTGTCCACCGCAGGCCTGACGGTTAGATGAGTGTGACGAGTACCTTCAGTTTGGTCAGCGTGTGCATGTCTGCGATGAAGTCCAGCAGCTCGCTCAGATACTGCCGCAAGCAGTCCATCGCTGCTGTGGTGCACTGAGGGGACACAACACCTGTGACGTCTACAGTCAGCACTAACGAGCAATCATCAGTACCTGCAGCAGACGAGTCTCACCCCGGGCAGCGCCGAGATCATGTGCTTCTGGAGGATGGTGGACTCGGACAGCCTGGATCCGATGTCTGCGCACACAAACTGAGACAGACCATACCACATCATCATCCCAAACCACCTCAACTACACACCAGACTTTCATTGTTTTAACCCAAACATGACCAGTCACAGAAGCTGTTTGACATATGTGTCCCTGCAGCACAAAAGCAGTCATAAGTAACAGGTATATTTGTAGCAATAGACAACAATACATTGTATGAGTCAAAATTATACATTTTTCTTTTATGCCAAAAATCATTAGGATATTAACCCATTTAACCCCAGCGCTCACAATAGTGACCGTAAAAAAGGTTTTCATTTATTAAGCTCTAAAAACATTACTGACTGATGTTTTAGTGACTTCCAGCAAATATGGAAACAATAAAGTGTCTCTATTAAATATGTACAGTTTCACATGACTCTGAAACAAAAGCCTATTTAAAGTGTGTTAACATAAAGATATGATACAGATTTTTGGCACACGCTATCTTTAAGGTGTCTAGTATTAATATATGAATTCACATATATTCAGTTTTGTTGAGTGTGGTCATAGAGTGAGTAAACATATTGATGACCGCTGGGATCATTTATGAATGCAATATAATCCAGATGCAGTTGTTAGTGAAGATTACAATAAAATGTTGCACTAAATTAAAAATTCAAATGTTACAAAAAATGTACAATAATGATGTTGTAATACTCGTAGCATTAGTATAAAATGTTTATGTTATATTTTACAAATATTGACGATTTTGAAATGCGCTGATGGTTGATTTTTTTGTTTTTTATCTCTGTATTCATATCAATGTTGCATAAGGTATTTTATGCATAATAGTAACCCTAGAATGTGATCAAACAGTAGCTGGGCTAAGATATAACAATTTTTATGACTGCAGAATTATGTTAATTAAGTACACACATTATCCCACAATTGTGACCGAACATAAAACACCATTTTTCCAAAACAAAATTAAATAATAATTATTGATTATTTCAAAGGGTTACTTTTGACACATCATTTGGATATTTTCATGTCTGGGAAAAATTTGGGATTAAACGGGTTAAGTAAATATCATGTTCCATAAAGATATTTTGTACATTTTCTACCGTAAATATATCAAAACTTAATTTTGATTATGATTTTCTCAATATTTAGATTTTTTTGCACCCTCAGATTCCAGATTTACAAATATTGTACTATCATAACAAACCATACATCAATGGAGAGATTATTTATTCAGCTTCCATATGATGCATACCTCTCAATTTCAAAAAATGTACCCTTATGACTGGTTTTGTGCTCCAAGGTCACATATAGTGTAGTACTAGCAATAGAAAACTAGTCATGCATCCACATGTGTTTTTCTCCACCTTCTCTTATTGTGAGACACAGATACACTACCTGCACCAGCAGCAGCAGGTTCATATCAGGGATCGATGACTTGAACTTCAGAGCCTGAAGCAGCTCCAGAACAACGATACGGCTCATGTAGAACTTGTCCCGCTCCTGCATGAAAGAGGAGGACAGCAGCTAAACAAAGACGTGCATGTGTGTTACAAGATACAGACGCGCTCCTGAACGCTGTAGTCTCTGGTTTGACAAGCTGACGACATCTAGATAATCTATCAACAGCAAAACACCATAAAGCATCATCTTGTGTTTATGTATTTCTGTCGAGTGTTTCCTCACAGACGGAAACAAACATGCAGCACAATACTGATTCATTGATGCAAGTTTTGCTAAAGTTTTATAGTTTGGTAAACTCTGCTCTACAAAACACATTATTATTTATTAAACACATTAAAACAATGCTTTGTCTTCTATTTTACCAACCAAAGCATTGCTTCACAACATGTAGATATTATTTCTTAAGGAAAAGGATATAAAGAGTAATATGTTTATTCTGAAAAAGTATACTCTTTCCTCCTGATGATGATTATGAATATTCATTCAGCATTTAGCAAACAAAGCATTTAGTATTTAGCAAACTGGGTTAATAAATGTCATTTTTTAAAACAAGAAACTGTAAATATTTGCAGCAGAATACAAAGGGCAGAAACCCATGTCAGGGGATGTGATTGTCTCGGGTGGAGTAAAGGCTTGTTCACCTTGCTGAAGGTTTTGTAGCATAACCCGCAGATCTCTACGAGATACGAGAGACTGAACACACCGTACTGGAGAACAAAACTCAGCAGTTTGGAGAAGGGCTCCAGCAGACTCTGTCAGAAACACACCAGAGAAGAACTTCATCAACCCCACCAGAACACTTCTGATATTCTCATTATCCCAGTATTACTATATTGCCAAAAGTATTGGCGCCCCTTCTAATGAACAGGTTTGACTACTTTAGTAATTTCTATGAGTACAAATCTTAATGTTAAAGCATATAATGATATTCTAGGAAATTGTGTGCTTCTAATATTATAGCAACAGTTTGGACTCTTTTCTATTCTAACAGGACAATGTCTCTGTGTATAAGACAAGGTTCAAAAAGAAAATGATTGATTGAGTCAGTGTGGAAGAACTTGACTGGTCTGCATAAAACCAAGTCCTAATCCCAGTTTAACACCTCTGGTGTGACTGTAAATGCAGACCTTGAGCCAAAAACTCATCACCAAACACCAATGACTTGTACATATGGGTTCAGTCATTTTAGACACTTACAAAACTGTTGAACAGAGATGAAATACAATTTTTAAATACATGAATTATGTTCCCATCGTTGTTGCCACAGATTTGGAAGTGCATTTTTCTGTTCTAAAGAAGGGGGTGCCAATACTTTTGTCTATATAGTGTATATGTGACCCTGGAGCACAAAACCAGTCATAAGGGGCAAATTTCTGAAATTGAGATGTATGCATCATCTGAAAGCTGAATAAATAATATTTCCATTGATGTATGGTTTGTTATGATCGGACAATATTTGTAAATCTGGAATCTGAGGGTGCAAAAAAATCTAAATATTGAGAAAATCATCTTTAAAGTTGTTCAAATGAAGTTCTTAGCAATGCATATTACTAATCAAAAATTAAGTTTTGATATATTTACAGTAGGAAATTTACAAAATATCTTCATGGAACATGATCTTTACTTAATAACTTAATAACTAAGAAAAAATTCTAATTTTGACTCATACAATGTATTGTTGTCTATTGCTATAAATATACCTGTGTTACTGATGACTGCTTTTGTGCTGCAGGGTCAGATCTATTTCTTATGTAGGGTCCAGCAGAGGCAAGGAAACAGATGAACTTACTCTTGTTGCATTTGTTACAGGAATCTTCAGCAAGCAAATGATGATTCTCAGGCTGGAGTCCAGCGGACACTTGAGAAAAGAGAAGAGACACGAGGAACTCTTAACAGAGTGCATTTACTCTCTGATTCGTCTGGCGTTACTGGTACCTTGAGTGGCAGAACAGCAGGTAGTT
Source organism: Aspiorhynchus laticeps (assembly GCA_023376895.1). Classification (NCBI taxonomy): domain Eukaryota; kingdom Metazoa; phylum Chordata; class Actinopteri; order Cypriniformes; family Cyprinidae; genus Aspiorhynchus; species Aspiorhynchus laticeps. The sequence continues at coordinate 39,175,356 of CM041808.1, forward strand.
TGGTTAGAAATGTGTGGAACTGGTTACAGATGGTTGTCCAGAGGTTGCTGTGGGAGTCCATGGGAAGCGTCTCCATGAAGGTGGCGATGTTGTCCAGACAGTGCAGTATAGTGCCTCCTGCTGGCAGAGTCTTCTTATTGTTCAGACCCTACGAACACACATCAGCTTTACTACACGCACGCCATATATGTGCTTTATAGTTACCCAACAGACACAAACTCACCGGTTATAGCTTCTACACATACTAGTATAAAGCAGAGGGTCAAAATTACAAATTCAATTTTTATTGTATTGCATATTTTGTAGTAGTTCAACAAGCTGCTTCTGAAAAATTAAAGGAATAGGTAACCTAAATATTAAAATGCGCTAAAAATGCAATCACCCTCAGGGCATCCAAGATGTAGATGAGTTTGTTTCTTCATGGGAACAGATTTAGAGAAATTTAGCATTGAGATATTTTTGACTTCAAATTGTCCATAATCCATAATAACTCTTCCTCCAGTGAAAAAGTGCATCTCCTGTCGTCTCTCACATCAAAATCCAGCCACATATTAGTTTAGAGCTGTTCTGTCTTGTAAACGCTGCTTGATCTGATGCAGATTTCTCTCCTGATTCAGACCAGAACACTTTTTCACTGAGGAAGAGTTATTATGGATTATGGACTCTATGGTATTTTAGTTAAAAGCATCTTAATACTGGATTTGTCTCATCTTTTGTCTTCTCCAGATGTTAACTGATGGACTGGAGTGCTGTGGATTATTGTGATGTTTTTATCAGACTCTCATTCTGACGGCACCCATTCACTGCAGAGCATCCATTGCTGAGACACTGATGCAGCGACACAGAATCTGAGATGATCTGAAAGTGAGCACACGTTCATTTTTGGGGTGACTATTCCTTTAAGCAAGTCAAAGAATAAATATGTGTCAGTTTAACACAAAGACTAAATTCAAGCAATTTGTTACTTGAAAAAAAAACTCTTGAATTGTTTATTTTGGTTTGAAATGTGCATGCAATTGAAACCTCTCCCTGGTTTTAACAGACTAACATTTTCCTCTGCTAAAGAAACAAACTCATCTACATCTCAGATGACCAGATGTCCATTTTTAGGTGAACTATTCCTTACAGCACTTATTGTGTAAAACATAATAACCTCCTGTAAGTTTTATACATTTAAGGCATCACAGCTTCACTGTCACAAGAGTGCCCTCTGCTGGAAGGCACGTGTCAGTGCATCGTGACATGCTTGTCTCAGAACCACATGTGCTTGTGTCAGTGCGGTACCTCCAGGAGCTGACTGAGCGCTGCGACCGAGCTCAGCTCATTGAAGTCAATCAGAGACGTGGCCAGCGTCCGCAGGAAGCTTCCATCTGAAAGAGAACAGCACCGGTGAAATGTTTGAGCTGTGTGTATGTGTGCCACGGTGCTCTGCGGTGTTTCTCCACACCTTTAATGTTGCTCTGGAACAGCTGCGTTAGGATGCCGTTGGGTGCGAGCTGATGGAGAACGCAGCGGAGGAACTGCTTGGCTACACCGGCCACGTTCCCCGGGATCAGCACGCTGCACACAGAGACAGGAGAATAACACTATTATGCATTACCTTTCAATGCAGTGTGTAAGTGAATGAAAACATCCTGCAGAGTTTTAAATCTGAAAGAGCTCCGTGTATAAAGTTATCGTCTCTTAAAAGAAAGAGTCGACTCTGAATCATTGAAACGAGTCGTTTTTAAAACCAATCCCTGTTTGACCTCAACATGAATCATTAGCATATTCCCGCCCACTTGTTGGTCTTTTCTTATTGGTCTGAATGAAAATGCAAATTCATTCTTTGCCACTAGGTGCCACTTTAAAAATAGCTGTTTCCACGGTAACGCTGTACACAAAGTAACACTGTGCTCTGCTTTAAATTAAATCGACCAATCAGCGCAGATTAGCGTCACATAAAGGAGGGGTTTGGAAAAATGAATCGTTTGGGAGTCGTTGAGCAAATAAGGTAAACATAAATGCATATTATGACTTTGCATGCATGTCAACCTGTTGTTGGGACTCCCAAAACCAAAATATGAACCCATTTTCATAACCCATAATAGGGGCAGTTTTCGCACGTTAAAAAATAAATGTGACCTCACGTTGTGTTAATCATGTTTACACACTGCCTCCAAAACTTTAGTCTGTCATAAAAAATTCGGATCAGGTTCAATTTTCAGTTTTAGCATCCGTAGCAAGCATTTTGATAGGAAAGTATGACGAATTCGAGTCCTTTACACGTCTGAAACTTCACACAAGTGTAAACAAATGCAGGACTCACCTTTCAGCTTGACCTGAGAAATTGGAGCTAGAGGCCAACCTGCAGAATACAAGCAAAGAAGTGAAAGAAAGCCACAGAGATTATACTGCTGTACTGAGAGGTGTTTTGTGGTACCTGCCCACAGACTGCATGATCTCCAGCAGCAGAGGAGCGGCCAGATCAGGACTCAGATGGATGAACATGGACAGAACCGCCACAGCCAGAGCCAAAGTCTCCTCATCGTACTCCTCCAGAACCGCCCCGCAGTCCCGGCACCTGATCAGTTCACACAGAGCTGTGATATTCTCAATTATCACCAGTAAAGTATGGAGTACCACAAGGATCTGTCCTAGATCCTCTGCTATTTTCAATATACATGTTGCCCCTTGGTAATATTATTAGAAAATACGGGATTAGTTTCCATTGTTATGCTGATGATACTCAACTATAAATCTCAACAAGACCAGATGAAACTTCTAAATTATCTAAGTTAACTGAGTGTGTTAAAAATGTAAAAGATTGGATGACCAATAATTTTCTCCTATTAAATTCAGATAAGACTTTAAGACATAAAGTAAGATATTATTTATTGGACCAAAAAACAGTACACAGAATCTCTTGGATTAGACGGATGTCCTGTTTCTTCCTCTACAGTCAAAAATCTGGGTGTTATATTGGACAGCAACTTGTCTTTTGAAAAACATATTTCCAATGTTACAAAAACAGCATTCCTCCATCTTAGAAACATTGCCAAGCTACGGAACATGTGACCTGTTTCTGATGCAGAAAAGCTAGTTCATGCACTCATGACCTCTAGACTGGACTATTGTAATGCACTGCTAGCTGCGTGTCCTGCATCTTCAATAAACAAGCTACAGGTAGACAGCGGCTAGAGTCCTTACCAGCTCAAGAAAATATGATCATATTACCCCGATTTTACAGTCTCTGCACTGGCTACCTAGTAAGCTCCGTATCAGTTACAAAATATTACTACTTACCTATAAGGCCCTAAATGGTTTAGCTCCTAACTAGTCTTCTATCTCGCTACAATCCATCACGCTCCCTAAGGTCGCAAAACTCTGGACTCTTGGTAGTACCTAGAATAGCAAAGTCCACTAAAGGAGGGAGAGCTTTTTCATATTTGGCTCCCAAACTCTGGAATAGCCTTCCTGATAACGTTCAGGGTTCAGACACACTCTGTTTAAATCTGGATTAAAGACACATCTCTTTAGCCAAGCATTCACATAATGCATCTCATAATCTTGTACTGCAGTTATATCTGATCAAACGCACATTATTATTCTTTAGCTTGGGTTGAACAAATAATTTTTGCTTGGATGGAACAACAGCTACGCTAATTATGTCTCTATTTGTTTCTCTGTTTCTGCCACAAGCTTCAGTCTGGATCAACCCTTAAATGATCAGAGATGACCGAACACCTGAGAAGAGATGATGCTGACCCTTCAGACAACATACACAATTACCACATTTTGCCATAAGTTAAATATATTGTATATAAACATATTGTAGAAACGTAATTTCCTGTAAAGCTGCTTTGCAACGATTGTATCGTAAAAGGCTCTATACAAATACACTTGTATTGAATTCTTCACCCTGAAACACTGAGTCGCTCCTCACCTGTCGGCCATCGTAGTGAGCTGCTCGTCGCTGAAGTCTTCTGGCGAGGGAACGAACATGCTGACGGTGCTCGGAGCCGACAGCAGACTGGTCTTCACTGGACCTGCAGAGTACAGACACACAAACTCAAGTGCTGTCGGATACAGTGGGGAAAAATGTGCTTTTCACTGCTCCCACAGTGTGTATGATTGCAGAAACACTGCATGTGTTTTTATCAAGTAGCTTACACTTTATTCTGATAGTCCACTTTAGACATTCTACTAACTACACTATATTGCCAAAAGTATTGGCACCCCTTCTAATGAACAGGTTTGACTACTTTAGTAATTTCTATGAGTACAAATCTTAATGTTAAAGCATATAATGATATTCTAGGAAATTGTGTGCTTCTAATATTATAGCAACAGTTTGGACTCTTTTCTATTCTAACATGACAATGTCTCTGTGTATAAGACAAGGTTCAAAAAGAAAATGATTGATTGAGTCAGTGTGGAAGAACTTGACTGGTCTGCATAAAAGCAAGTCCTAATCCCAGTTTAACACCTCTGGTGTGACTGTAAATGCACAAAAACTCATCACCAAACACCAATGACTTGTACATATGGCTTCAGTCATTTTAGACACTTCCAAAACTGTTTCAACAGAGATGAAATACAATTTTTAAATACATGAATTATGTTCCCATTGTTGTTGCCACAGATTTGGAAGTGCATCTGTTCTAAAGAAGGGGGTGCCAATACTTTTGTCTATATAGTGTATGTACAAGTCATTGGTGTTTGGTAACTTAAAGCAAAAACTCACTTAATTTTGACTAGTTTTTTCTGAAAACAAGACAATAATTTTTACTCGTCTAGAAAATCCTTCTTGATTTAAGGTTTTTTACATATCTGGGCTGGAAACAAGACAAAAAATCTAAGAAAAGCATTTTATGCAGTGAAGGATCACTAAATTGCATAATCAAACGTGGTTAAGAAAAGTGCCGAGGTGAATTTTTGTGTTTTAAAGGAGATTAAAGTCAAATGTTCAGCCCCGCTGAACCCTCCATCACACCGCTGGGTGATGAATGATCAAACAGAGAGGAAAGTGCTCATGTGTTCTGCTGAAGACTGACCCGTGTCCCAGGTGCTGATGTTCTGTGGTGCGCTGGACTGATGCTCCAGCTGCCGCTTCATTAACTGACTCATAGTCACGGCCCCCAGCGAGCCTCGCTTCACCTGACGATACTGAGCTGAGAACAGAGAAAACACCTCTGATCAAACCTCTCCGTCCTACAGCAGCATGTGTTACACATTAGAGCTCGATGGACAGATGTGTGTGATTTACTGGACACTGAGGAGCGATGGCTGGCTTCAGGGACGGCGGCGGCCTCCAGGGCCGGAGCGGAGGCAGATTCTCTGGGCTTCTCCAGCTTCGACAGAGATTTGTCATCTGTACAACAACACAGGTGAGTGAACTCAGTGTGTAACCACTTCCTAACAACACCATAACATAATTACATTAATGCAATTCTCAATAATTAGATTGAATGTGCTTTAATTGTCGTCAACATGACATACATTAATGTCTTTCAACCATGTCTCACTGTTAACCTGCTGAAGGTCTTAATATTGAAATTAATTTATACTGTAAGCAGTTTGTTTACACCTTAAACATTATGCTAACTATAAGCAACTTTGCAACTACATGTCAACTAAGTAAGATGTTAGGTGTGGATTAAACGTTTTTAATGCACAATGTATAAAAAACGCCCAACATGCAGCAATGTGCATTAAAACTGATTAATTCACACCTAGCCATGGATTATCCTGCTTATACCATGAACATTTACCAACACTGACCAGTGTGTGTGTGTGTGAGTGTGAGTGAGTGTGTGTGAGTGTGAGTGTGTGTGTGAGTGTGTGTGAGAGTGTGTGTGTGTGTGTGTTTGTGTGTGTGTGTGTGTGTGTTTGTGTGTGTGTGTGTGTGTGTATGTGTGTGCGCGTGCGTGTGCGTGCGTGTGCGTTTCAGTGAAGGCACCATATTAATATAGAACAGTGATTAAACAGTTTTAATGCAGACCTTCCAGCCAATCAGAATCAAGTATTCAGACTGACCATATATAAAAAATATATAACTATCATTAATGTGCAGTTACTTGTTAACTAACTCACATTAGGTTAAGCTTATGTTGATGTGCACTTGCAAAGTGACTTACAGTCAGTAGATTGTCCATCAATATAAAGTGTTAGCCGGTATTAAGCAGACAGTCACTAATACTCTAATGACTGCTAGTTACTGATAGTTAGTAGAATGTCTAAAGTACCAAGTGTTACCAGAGATTTATTATTAACTCTTTCCCCGCCAGCGTTTTTGCTGATTTTCACTAAAATTTCATGGCCCCCAGAATATTTTGTTGTATGAATATCTGAACATGCAATACATCAAAATAAAGATCAGACCATCTACTTAAAAAAAAATAAAAAAATAAATAAAAATAAAATAATAAAATATATATATATTCTAGCTTCAATCATTTTTTTGTTATCAACACTTGAATGTAGATATGTAAAAAAAAAAAAAAAATCAACATTTTGAGCAAAAAGCTGAGAAAATCGCATTTTAATCAAATTTACATCTGGATCATATTCAGTAATATTATCAGATCAACGATACAGTAGATGTCTTCCATCAGTATCTCAAAGCTTGCACAGGCCTTTAACGCTTTCTGATCCACATTTCACTCTGTAACATTAGACAGCTTTCATTTATATGCTGTTAGTGTTGATGATCGCATTATTTTTCATATGCATATGCTACATATGAGATCATTGGTTTCTGTGTCTTCCTCGTCTGTGTTTTTGATCGAGTGATTCTAGACTCATTCAGCCCCCTAGCGTATAACAGTGAAAACACAGAAACCCAGAAAATTCAGTGTTTGGCAGGGAAAGAGTTAAATACTAACAAATACTAACCAACAAAGGCATAGTATGAGACACATGATAAATGTGAAAAAGACGCACAAAGCTGAAGAATGTTAATAAAGCAGGGGGTCAGACCTGACTCTCCGGCCGGTTCTCTCATCTTGTCTATGTTGTTGAAGGAGATGTCCAGATACTCCCTCTGGATGGCGCTGACGGCGATCTTCCTCTCTTTGCGCTGGCGTGGCACGATCTGGATCTTGAACTCAGCTTCGTCGCTCTCGTCATCAGGTTTGGGGTCGCTGTCTCTCTCATCGGTCTCGTCGTTGTCCTCGTATCCCGCTCCCTCTGTGTTTAGCGGATCCAGCGACTCGAGCGCGTCCGTAGGGATCTGGAGCACGACGGACCTGCTGGAGGGACTCGTGCCGCTACTACCCTGCGTGCAGGAATCGTCCAGGGATGCGTTGGGCATGTGCGACGTCTTTCTGAAGAGATCACGTTTCTGTCTGAGGGTCATGGAGGCCTCCTGAGGAGCAGCGGGGGGCTGGAGCGACTGGCTCTCGGCGCGGTCCTCGGGTTTGCTCAGCACTCCGCCGGGGAGCTTGAGCGCCTCAAACAGGTCTTCGTTGCTCTCCACGATGCGCAGAGGAGGCAGCGGCTCGAACACCAGCGAGTCACTGTCGGACAGCGAGAGAACGGAGTGCTTCTCGGGGATGGAGGTGCAGTCGGAGGACAGGTCGATGAGGTCCGGATCATCCTTGTCGAGCTCCCGCGGCGAGTCCAGACCGGCGGGTTGATCTTCAAACGTCTCCATACAGCTGAGACGCACCTCGGGTATGATGGGCCGGATGTTGTCGTTCTGAGAGCCTCGTCGGTTGATGACTGAGTGGCCGTTGGAGGAGTCTTTCCCATGATGCTGAGCTCTGTGCTGCTGTCGGCCGATGGAGGAGGAGGACGAGGGCTCCTGCAGGTCGCAGTGGTCGATGCAGGACTTGCGGCGGTGCTCGTCCAGGTTGAAGAGGATGGAGTCGGTGTTGCTGATGTCCAGAGACTTCTGCTTGTGCATGGCCTGCATCCTCTTCTTCTTGCTGTCCTCTCGGCCCGAGTACAGCAGCGTGTCCTGCAGCGCGCCCTCCTTGTACTCGGCCAGCTCGATCTCACCTGTGCAGGACACAAGAGCGAAAGCTTGGTGAGGGGTGTTTTAACAATGTGCGATTTGACATTATCGAGTATTTTGCAAAAGCCATTCAAAACACCCCTACAGAGCGCATGCATACATTACGTGAAGTCTAGACTAGTGTGTGTTCATTCACTGCATGATTCAGTATTAAAATGCATTGAGAATGATCACAAATTAAAGACATGGGGGCAGAAAATGTACATATTTATATCACTTCATATAAGCTAGTTAATCAATTGCACACAAAGAGTGCCGTTTTCTTCTCCAAAAATTACCATGATTACAAATATGATATTGATTTTTTTTTTTTTTACAACAGTTCAATAAACAAGAAGTCAATTAAGAGACTTGCATTTTAAACACCATGTTGCCTGTTTTTCTTCTATTTCACCAATAAAAATAATTCCAAACACAGCCACAGCACTGTTTTGTGTCTCTGAGCAACATGCCAGTGATTCGTTCCTGAATGAATCAACTGTTTAAATGATTCGGTTCAATCACAATGACTCACTTATTAACACTGACTTGCTGCCACCTACTGGCGGTTTTAATTTCACACTTACAGTATCTTTTTTTTACTTAAATAACTTCAAATATCAGTGTTTTATGTTTAATACATAAAACACATTATTTATGCATTTGTAACTGCAGGTTAAATTCATTAATTTCCTGCATTAAACAGTGTAAACACATCTAAACGCCTCTTCAGACGCAGCTTCTGTGTTTCCTCTGCATTGCAAAGATCAATTTTGTTGATGCTTGGTGGTAACAGCAAATGTCTTATTTTTCTAATTCACTAATTAAGTAAGAATTTGACATAAAAGATAATGCACACTTTATAAAGTGTGCATTACCTGGCTTTATAAAGGTACAAATGCCCATAAAAGGTAAAAACTTCATTGAAAAGGATTAATTTCTATCACCACCACACATAATATGAAGAATATCAGAAACTTAAGAAGTCAGTTTAAGACACCAGCACAACAGAAAAATATCGTCTAATCATCGTTATCGATGAAATCCCAGAAAACCTCGAGATGTTATTTCTTGTCACGCACTTCTCTGAGCGTTGAGCTCCACAGGCTGATACTTGACAGACTTGCTGCCGCCGATCCTCTTCAGACGGGCGAAGAAGGTCTGCGACTCCTTACTGCCGGCTCCGGTCGGAGTCTCGTGGATGTCCGACTCGTCAAACACGCTGTCCTCCTCTACACAGAGAAGCACAGGCCGTTAAGCAGCAGCGCATCACTAACCGTTCACCTGATGCTAGGGGTGTGACGAGACACTTATCCCACGAGACGAGACGAGACACGAGACTGGGTTCACGAGAACGAGACGAGACAAGATTTTTAGACTTTTTTTTTTTAAATCCTCAATGATGAAATATATAGGGGAAAATAGTATTTTATTCAACTGAAAAACACAAAATGCAAAAAAATGTAGGTGCATTTTGAAATCAACTTGTACTTTATGAAATTAAACTTATATTTTAATTAATTATATGCAGTAATAAACAAAATGTAAACTAGAGCAGCACGATTCTGGATAAATTGAGAATCACAATTTGTTTTTAATAAATTGGAGATCACGATTCTGAAAAAAAAAAGATTAGAAAACTAAACAAAATAACGTAATTTACTAGTGGTTCTGACAAAATGTTCATTGCTTAAGTCTTTTAAAAATATACATTCATTTGAACAAAAGGAGTCAGTGTCTCAGTTCATAAAGACTTGCTTCATTATTGGAATCTCCTGAATGAATGATTCAATGACAAATACAGTTTTTAAACGGGTTGTCGCCACCTTCTGGCAGAAGATGATAAGTGTTACAATGCAAGTGTTAAAGGGATCCCTGGGTATTAAGACATGTGTGGCTTAATATAACGTAAATGATGTCTCTTATTTAAATATGTAGTAGAAAACCCATGAAAATGTATGTTGTTTAAACAAAACAACATTGTTTTTGGACTATGGGGGGTGCCATTATTTTATGTGCACAGTATATTCTGTGTCGATGACGTCCAATGGTTGCACTCGGTGAGCCACTGGCGCTTATTTCTATAGTCTTTGGCTTTTTACCGCAACACAACTCAGAAAATAAAATACTGATATGATACCACATTGTGTGGCTTTTGGTTGTCATTTTCAGTCGAAGGGCAACAAGAGAAGCAATGTAAGACTTCACTGCTTTCCTAGCGATAATAGGAGGAGAAAAGCATGGGAAGATGCCTGTGAACGAATAAAACTTCCTAAAGACCCGCTTCTTTTTCCTCTCCACTTTAGCCCTGATGCGTTTGAGTCTTTTAGTAGACCACAGCTACTGAAAGAGCTTACAAACAACTGAGATGAGAAACGCTAGATGCCATCTGTTAGGATGTAAACATGCCGATGCTAATCATGACGCGCGGCCGCTAGAGGAGTTTCTCAGTGTCCGGAGCGTTTACACTCCTTGTGAGGAAAAATCCATGGTACAGCATTTAGTTTAAACCTATATTTATATCCATCTCCACCTGTAAGCTATTTCAGTAGCTGTGCTCACCATATCAGTATATCATTTTCCGAGTTGTCTATTCTGAGTTGTGTTGAGGTAAAAATAGCAACAGGTAGCGCTAGTAGCTCAGCGAGTGCAACCATTTTACGTCATCATTATAATGGCGCCCCCCCTTTGATGGGTTTTCTACTACATATTTCAGTAAGATACATCATTTAAGTTATATTAAGCCATACATATCTTAATACCCAGGGATCACTTTAAGATACTTTCGTTTTGATCGCTACTGTAGACAATAAGTGTTTATACCAAACTATAAACTTTTATCCCAGTACATCTGTTATTTAAATGTCTGTAACACAGAAATAATGATGTGTGGTTGAAAATACTGTTTGTGTTGCTCTTTCTGGATCAGCAGCAGCATGAACGCAGATTTGAATATGTTTAACACCTGTTTCACATCAGAAGCGTCAGTGGAGCGTGAGCAGAGCAAGTTTTGTCTCCGTCCATATCAGTGAATGACAGCGTTCACATCAGAAGCGTCAGTGGAGCGAGAGCAGAGCAAGTTTTGTCGCCGTCCATATCAGTGAATGACAGCGTTCACATCAGAAGCGTCAGTGGAGCGAGAGCAGAGCAAGTTTTGTCGCCGTCCATATCAGTGAATGACAGCGTTCACATCAGAAGCGTCAGTGGAGTGAGAGCAGAGCAAGTTTTGTCGTCGTCCATATCAGTGAATGACAGCGTTCACATCAGAAGCGTCAGTGGAGCGAGAGCAGCGCAAGTTTTGTCGCCGTCCATATCAGTGAATGACAGCGTTCACATCAGAAGCGTCAGTGGAGCGAGAGCAGAGCAAGTTTTGTCGCCGTCCATATCAGTGAATGACAGCGTTCACATCAGAAGCGTCAGTGGAGCGAGAGCAGAGCAAGTTTTGTCGCCGTCCATATCAGTGAATGACAGCGTTCACATCAGAAGCGTCAGTGGAGCGAGAGCAGAGCAAGTTTTGTCGCCGTCCATATCAGTGAATGACAGCGTTCACATCGTAAGCGTCAGTGGAGCGAGAGCAGAGCAAGTTTTGTCACCGTCCATATCAGTGAATGACAGCGTTCACATCAGAAGCGTCAGTGGAGCGAGAGCAGAGCAAGTTTTGTCTCCGTCCATATCAGTGAATGACAGCGTTCACATCAGAAGCGTCAGTGGAGCGAGAGCAGAGCAAGTTTTGTCGCCGTCCATATCAGTGAATGACAGCGTTCACATCGTAAGCGTCAGTGGAGCGAGAGCAGAGCAAGTTTTGTCGCCGTCCATATCAGTGAATGACAGCGTTCACATCAGAAGCGTCAGTGGAGCGAGAGCAGCGCAAGTTTTGTCTCCGTCCATATCAGTGAATGACAGCGTTCACATCGGAAGCGTCAGTGGAGCGAGAGCAGCGCAAGTTTTGTCTCCGTCCATATCAGTGAATGACAGCGTTCACATCAGAAGCGTCAGTGGAGCGAGAGCAGAGCAAGTTTTGTCTCCGTCCATATCAGTGAATGACAGCGTTCACATCAGAAGCGTCAGTGGAGCGAGAGCAGAGCAAGTTTTGTCACCGTCCATATCAGTGAATGACAGCGTTCACATCGTAAGCGTCAGTGGAGCGAGAGCAGCGCAAGTTTTGTCACCGTCCATATCAGTGAATGACAGCGTTCACATCGTAAGCGTCAGTGGAGTGAGAGCAGCTCAAGTTTTGTCTCCGTCCATATCAGTGAATGACAGCGTTCACATCAGAAGCGTCAGTGGAGCGAGAGCAGAGCAAGTTTTGTCGCCGTCCATATCAGTGAATGACAGCGTTCACATCGTAAGCGTCAGTGGAGCGAGAGCAGAGCAAGTTTTGTCACCGTCCATATCAGTGAATGACAGCGTTCACATCAGAAGCGTCAGTGGAGCGAGAGCAGAGCAAGTTTTGTCTCCGTCCATATCAGTGAATGACAGCGTTCACATCAGAAGCGTCAGTGGAGCGAGAGCAGCGCAAGTTTTGTCTCCGTCCATATCAGTGAATGACAGCGTTCACATCGGAAGCGTCAGTGGAGCGAGAGCAGCGCAAGTTTTGTCTCCGTCCATATCAGTGAATGACAGCGTTCACATCAGAAGCGTCAGTGGAGCGAGAGCAGCGCAAGTTTTGTCTCCGTCCATATCAGTGAATGACAGCGTTCACATCAGAAGCGTCAGTGGAGCGAGAGCAGCGCAAGTTTTGTCTCCGTCCATATCAGTGAATGACAGCGTTCACATCGTAAGCGTCAGTGGAGCGAGAGCAGAGCAAGTTTTGTCTCCGTCCATATCAGTGAATGACAGCGTTCACATCAGAAGCGTCAGTGGAGCGAGAGCAGCGCAAGTTTTGTCTCCGTCCATATCAGTGAATGACAGCGTTCACATCAGAAGCGTCAGTGGAGCGAGAGCAGCGCAAGTTTTGTCGCGTCCATATCAGTGAATGACAGCGTTCACATCAGAAGCGTCAGTGGAGCGTGAGCAGAGCAAGTTTTGTCGCCGTCCATATCAGTGAATGACAGCGTTCACATCAGAAGCGTCAGTGGAGCGAGAGCAGAGCAAGTTTTGTCGCCGTCCATATCAGTGAATGACAGCGTTCACATCGTAAGCGTCAGTGGAGCGAGAGCAGCGCAAGTTTTGTCTCCGTCCATATCAGTGAATGACAGCGTTCACATCAGAAGCGTCAGTGGAGCGAGAGCAGAGCAAGTTTTGTCGCCGTCCATATCAGTGAATGACAGCGTTCACATCGTAAGCGTCAGTGGAGCGAGAGCAGAGCAAGTTTTGTCGCCGTCCATATCAGTGAATGACAGCGTTCACATCAGAAGCGTCAGTGGAGCGTGAGCAGCGCAAGTTTTGTCACCGTCCATATCAGTGAATGACAGCGTTCACATCAGAAGCGTCAGTGGAGCGAGAGCAGCGCAAGTTTTGTCGCCGTCCATATCAGTGAATGACAGCGTTCACATCGTAAGCGTCAGTGGAGCGAGAGCAGCGCAAGTTTTGTCGCCGTCCATATCAGTGAATGACAGCGTTCACATCAGAAGCGTCAGTGGAGCGAGAGCAGCGCAAGTTTTGTCGCCGTCCATATCAGTGAATGACAGCGTTCACATCAGAAGCGTCAGTGGAGCGAGAGCAGAGCAAGTTTTGTCTCCGTCCATATCAGTGAATGACAGCGTTCACATCGTAAGCGTCAGTGGAGCGTGAGCAGCGCATGTTTTGTCGCCGTCCATATCAGTGAATGACAGCGTTCACATCGTAAGCGTCAGTGGAGCGAGAGCAGCGCAAGTTTTGTCGCCGTCCATATCAGTGAATGACAGCGTTCACATCGTAAGCGTCAGTGGAGCGAGAGCAGAGCAAGTTTTGTCGCCGTCCATATCAGTGAATGACAGCGTTCACATCAGAAGCGTCAGTGGAGCGAGAGCAGAGCAAGTTTTGTCGCCGTCCATATCAGTGAATGACAGCGTTCACATCGTAAGCGTCAGTGGAGCGAGAGCAGAGCAAGTTTTGTCGCCGTCCATATCAGTGAATGACAGCGTTCACATCGTAAGCGTCAGTGGAGCGAGAGCAGAGCAAGTTTTGTCGCCGTCCATATCAGTGAATGACAGCGTTCACATCGTAAGCGTCAGTGGAGCGAGAGCAGAGCAAGTTTTGTCACCGTCCATATCAGTGAATGACAGCGTTCACATCAGAAGCGTCAGTGGAGCGAGAGCAGCGCAAGTTTTGTCGCCGTCCATATCAGTGAATGACAGCGTTCACATCAGAAGCGTCAGTGGAGCGAGAGCAGAGCAAGTTTTGTCGCCGTCCATATCAGTGAATGACAGCGTTCACATCGTAAGCGTCAGTGGAGCGAGAGCAGAGCAAGTTTTGTCGCCGTCCATATCAGTGAATGACAGCGTTCACATAAGAAGCGTCAGTGGAGCGAGAGCAGAGCAAGTTTTGTCGCCGTCCATATCAGTGAATGACAGCGTTCACATCGTAAGCGTCAGTGGAGCGAGAGCAGAGCAAGTTTTGTCGTCGTCCATATCAGTGAATGACAGCGTTCACATCAGAAGCGTCAGTGGAGCGAGAGCAGAGCAAGTTTTGTCACCGTCCATATCAGTGAATGACAGCGTTCACATCAGAAGCGTCAGTGGAGCGAGAGCAGAGCAAGTTTTGTCGCCGTCCATATCAGTGAATGACAGCGTTCACATCGTAAGCGTCAGTGGAGCGAGAGCAGAGCAAGTTTTGTCACCGTCCATATCAGTGAATGACAGCGTTCACATCAGAAGCGTCAGTGGAGCGAGAGCAGCGCAAGTTTTGTCGCCGTCCATATCAGTGAATGACAGCGTTCACATCAGAAGCGTCAGTGGAGCGAGAGCAGAGCAAGTTTTGTCGCCGTCCATATCAGTGAATGACAGCGTTCACATCGTAAGCGTCAGTGGAGCGAGAGCAGAGCAAGTTTTGTCGCCGTCCATATCAGTGAATGACAGCGTTCACATCAGAAGCGTCAGTGGAGCGAGAGCAGAGCAAGTTTTGTCGCCGTCCATATCAGTGAATGACAGCGTTCACATCGTAAGCGTCAGTGGAGCGAGAGCAGAGCAAGTTTTGTCGTCGTCCATATCAGTGAATGACAGCGTTCACATCAGAAGCGTCAGTGGAGCGAGAGCAGAGCAAGTTTTGTCACCGTCCATATCAGTGAATGACAGCGTTCACATCAGAAGCGTCAGTGGAGCGAGAGCAGAGCAAGTTTTGTCTCCGTCCATATCAGTGAATGACAGCGTTCACATCAGAAGCGTCAGTGGAGCGAGAGCAGAGCAAGTTTTGTCTCCGTCCATATCAGTGAATGACAGCGTTCACATCAGAAGCGTCAGTGGAGCGAGAGCAGAGCAAGTTTTGTCTCCGTCCATATCAGTGAATGACAGCGTTCACATCAGAAGCGTCAGTGGAGCGAGAGCAGAGCAAGTTTTGTCGCCGTCCATATCAGTGAATGACAGCGTTCACATCGTAAGCGTCAGTGGAGCGAGAGCAGAGCAAGTTTTGTCACCGTCCATATCAGTGAATGA
This sequence comes from Aspiorhynchus laticeps, assembly GCA_023376895.1. NCBI lineage: Eukaryota > Metazoa > Chordata > Actinopteri > Cypriniformes > Cyprinidae > Aspiorhynchus > Aspiorhynchus laticeps. Next base: position 39,190,905 of record CM041808.1, read on the forward strand.
CAGCGTTCACATCGTAAGCGTCAGTGGAGCGAGAGCAGAGCAAGTTTTGTCGCCGTCCATATCAGTGAATGACAGCGTTCACATCAGAAGCGTCAGTGGAGCGAGAGCAGCGCAAGTTTTGTCGCCGTCCATATCAGTGAATGACAGCGTTCACATCAGAAGCGTCAGTGGAGCGAGAGCAGAGCAAGTTTTGTCACCGTCCATATCAGTGAATGACAGCGTTCACATCGTAAGCGTCAGTGGAGCGAGAGCAGCGCAAGTTTTGTCGCCGTCCATATCAGTGAATGACAGCGTTCACATCGTAAGCGTCAGTGGAGCGAAAGCAGCGCAAGTTTTGTCGCCGTCCATATCAGTGAATGACAGCGTTCACATCAGAAGCGTCAGTGGAGCGAGAGCAGAGCAAGTTTTGTCGCCGTCCATATCAGTGAATGACAGCGTTCACATCAGAAGCGTCAGTGGAGCGAGAGCAGAGCAAGTTTTGTCGCCGTCCATATCAGTGAATGACAGCGTTCACATCAGAAGCGTCAGTGGAGCGAGAGCAGCGCAAGTTTTGTCGCCGTCCATATCAGTGAATGACAGCGTTCACATCAGAAGCGTCAGTGGAGTGAGAGCAGCGCAAGTTTTGTCGCCGTCCATATCAGTGAATGACAGCGTTCACATCGTAAGCGTCAGTGGAGCGAGAGCAGAGCAAGTTTTGTCGCCGTCCATATCAGTGAATGACAGCGTTCACATCGTAAGCGTCAGTGGAGCGAGAGCAGCGCAAGTTTTGTCGCCGTCCATATCAGTGAATGACAGCGTTCACATCAGAAGCGTCAGTGGAGCGAGAGCAGAGCAAGTTTTGTCTCCGTCCATATCAGTGAATGACAGCGTTCACATCAGAAGCGTCAGTGGAGCGAGAGCAGCGCAAGTTTTGTCGCCGTCCATATCAGTGAATGACAGCGTTCACATCAGAAGCGTCAGTGGAGCGAGAGCAGAGCAAGTTTTGTCGCCGTCCATATCAGTGAATGACAGCGTTCACATCAGAAGCGTCAGTGGAGCGAGAGCAGCGCAAGTTTTGTCGCCGTCCATATCAGTGAATGACAGCGTTCACATCAGAAGCGTCAGTGGAGCGAGAGCAGAGCATGTTTTGTCGCCGTCCATATCAGTGAATGACAGCGTTCACATCGTAAGCGTCAGTGGAGCGTGAGCAGCGCAAGTTTTGTCACCGTCCATATCAGTGAATGACAGCGTTCACATCAGAAGCGTCAGTGGAGCGTGAGCAGCGCATGTTTTGTCACCGTCCATATCAGTGAATGACAGCGTTCACATCAGAAGCGTCAGTGGAGCGAGAGCAGCGCAAGTTTTGTCGCCGTCCATATCAGTTAATGACAGCGTTCACATCGTAAGCGTCAGTGGAGCGAGAGCAGAGCAAGTTTTGTCACCGTCCATATCAGTGAATGACAGCGTTCACATAAGAAGCGTCAGTGGAGCGAGAGCAGAGCAAGTTTTGTCGCCGTCCATATCAGTGAATGACAGCGTTCACATCAGAAGCGTCAGTGGAGCGAGAGCAGAGCAAGTTTTGTCTCCGTCCATATCAGTGAATGACAGCGTTCACATCGGAAGCGTCAGTGGAGCGAGAGCAGAGCAAGTTTTGTCGCCGTCCATATCAGTGAATGACAGCGTTCACATCGTAAGCGTCAGTGGAGCGAGAGCAGAGCAAGTTTTGTCGCCGTCCATATCAGTGAATGACAGCGTTCACATCGTAAGCGTCAGTGGAGCGAGAGCAGCGCAAGTTTTGTCGCCGTCCATATCAGTGAATGACAGCGTTCACATCGTAAGCGTCAGTGGAGCGAGAGCAGAGCAAGTTTTGTCGCCGTCCATATCAGTGAATGACAGCGTTCACATCAGAAGCGTCAGTGGAGCGAGAGCAGAGCAAGTTTTGTCTCCGTCCATATCAGTGAATGACAGCGTTCACATCAGAAGCGTCAGTGGAGCGAGAGCAGAGCAAGTTTTGTCGCCGTCCATATCAGTGAATGACAGCGTTCACATAAGAAGCGTCAGTGGAGCGAGAGCAGAGCAAGTTTTGTCGCCGTCCATATCAGTGAATGACAGCGTTCACATCAGAAGCGTCAGTGGAGCGAGAGCAGAGCAAGTTTTGTCTCCGTCCATATCAGTGAATGACAGCGTTCACATCGTAAGCGTCAGTGGAGCGAGAGCAGAGCAAGTTTTGTCGCCGTCCATATCAGTGAATGACAGCGTTCACATCAGAAGCGTCAGTGGAGCGTGAGCAGCGCAAGTTTTGTCACCGTCCATATCAGTGAATGACAGCGTTCACATCAGAAGCGTCAGTGGAGCGAGAGCAGAGCAAGTTTTGTCTCCGTCCATATCAGTGAATGACAGCGTTCACATCGTAAGCGTCAGTGGAGCGTGAGCAGCGCATGTTTTGTCGCCGTCCATATCAGTGAATGACAGCGTTCACATCGTAAGCGTCAGTGGAGCGAGAGCAGCGCAAGTTTTGTCGCCGTCCATATCAGTGAATGACAGCGTTCACATCGTAAGCGTCAGTGGAGCGAGAGCAGAGCAAGTTTTGTCGCCGTCCATATCAGTGAATGACAGCGTTCACATCAGAAGCGTCAGTGGAGCGAGAGCAGAGCAAGTTTTGTCGCCGTCCATATCAGTGAATGACAGCGTTCACATCGTAAGCGTCAGTGGAGCGAGAGCAGAGCAAGTTTTGTCGCCGTCCATATCAGTGAATGACAGCGTTCACATCGTAAGCGTCAGTGGAGCGAGAGCAGAGCAAGTTTTGTCGCCGTCCATATCAGTGAATGACAGCGTTCACATCGTAAGCGTCAGTGGAGCGAGAGCAGAGCAAGTTTTGTCGCCGTCCATATCAGTGAATGACAGCGTACACATCGTAAGCGTCAGTGGAGCGAGAGCAGAGCAAGTTTTGTCACCGTCCATATCAGTGAATGACAGCGTTCACATCAGAAGCGTCAGTGGAGCGAGAGCAGCGCAAGTTTTGTCGCCGTCCATATCAGTGAATGACAGCGTTCACATCAGAAGCGTCAGTGGAGCGAGAGCAGCGCAAGTTTTGTCGCCGTCCATATCAGTGAATGACAGCGTTCACATCAGAAGCGTCAGTGGAGCGAGAGCAGAGCAAGTTTTGTCACCGTCCATATCAGTGAATGACAGCGTTCACATCGTAAGCGTCAGTGGAGCGAGAGCAGCGCAAGTTTTGTCGCCGTCCATATCAGTGAATGACAGCGTTCACATCAGAAGCGTCAGTGGAGCGAGAGCAGAGCAAGTTTTGTCGCCGTCCATATCAGTGAATGACAGCGTTCACATAAGAAGCGTCAGTGGAGCGAGAGCAGCGCAAGTTTTGTCGCCGTCCATATCAGTGAATGACAGCGTTCACATCGGAAGCGTCAGTGGAGCGAGAGCAGAGCAAGTTTTGTCGCCGTCCATATCAGTGAATGACAGCGTTCACATCGTAAGCGTCAGTGGAGCGAGAGCAGCGCAAGTTTTGTCGCCGTCCATATCAGTGAATGACAGCGTTCACATCAGAAGCGTCAGTGGAGCGAGAGCAGAGCAAGTTTTGTCGCCGTCCATATCAGTGAATGACAGCGTTCACATCGTAAGCGTCAGTGGAGCGAGAGCAGCGGAAGTTTTGTCGCCGTCCATATCAGTGAATGACAGCGTTCACATCAGAAGCGTCAGTGGAGTGAGAGCAGCGCAAGTTTTGTCGCCGTCCATATCAGTGAATGACAGCGTTCACATCGTAAGCGTCAGTGGAGCGAGAGCAGAGCAAGTTTTGTCGCCGTCCATATCAGTGAATGACAGCGTTCACATCGTAAGCGTCAGTGGAGCGAGAGCAGCGCAAGTTTTGTCTCCGTCCATATCAGTGAATGACAGCGTTCACATCAGAAGCGTCAGTGGAGCGAGAGCAGAGCAAGTTTTGTCTCCGTCCATATCAGTGAATGACAGCGTTCACATCAGAAGCGTCAGTGGAGCGAGAGCAGAGCATGTTTTGTCGCCGTCCATATCAGTGAATGGCAGCGTTCACATCAGAAGCGTCAGTGGAGTGTGAGCAGCGCAAGTTTTGTCGCCGTCCATATCAGTGAATGACAGCGTTCACATCAGAAGCGTCAGTGGAGCGAGAGCAGAGCATGTTTTGTCGCCGTCCATATCAGTGAATGGCAGCGTTCACATCAGAAGCGTCAGTGGAGTGTGAGCAGCGCAAGTTTTGTCGCCGTCCATATCAGTGAATGACAGCGTTCACATCAGAAGCGTCAGTGGAGCGAGAGCAGAGCAAGTTTTGTCGCCGTCCATATCAGTGAATGACAGCGTTCACATCAGAAGCGTCAGTGGAGCGAGAGCAGAGCATGTTTTGTCGCCGTCCATATCAGTGAATGACAGCGTTCACATCGTAAGCGTCAGTGGAGCGTGAGCAGCGCAAGTTTTGTCACCGTCCATATCAGTGAATGACAGCGTTCACATCAGAAGCGTCAGTGGAGCGTGAGCAGCGCATGTTTTGTCACCGTCCATATCAGTGAATGACAGCGTTCACATCAGAAGCGTCAGTGGAGCGTGAGCAGCGCATGTTTTGTCACCGTCCATATCAGTTAATGACAGCGTTCACATCAGAAGCGTCAGTGGAGCGAGAGCAGCGCAAGTTTTGTCGTCGTCCATATCAGTGAATGACAGCGTTCACATCGTAAGCGTCAGTGGAGCGAGAGCAGAGCAAGTTTTGTCGCCGTCCATATCAGTGAATGACAGCATTCACATCAGAAGCGTCAGTGGAGCGAGAGCAGAGCAAGTTTTGTCGCCGTCCATATCAGTGAATGACAGCGTTCACATCAGAAGCGTCAGTGGAGCGAGAGCAGAGCAAGTTTTGTCGCCGTCCATATCAGTGAATGACAGCGTTCACATCAGAAGCGTCAGTGGAGCGAGAGCAGAGCAAGTTTTGTCGCCGTCCATATCAGTGAATGACAGCGTTCACATCAGAAGCGTCAGTGGAGCGAGAGCAGAGCAAGTTTTGTCGCCGTCCATATCAGTGAATGACAGCGTTCACATCGTAAGCGTCAGTGGAGCGAGAGCAGAGCAAGTTTTGTCGCCGTCCATATCAGTGAATGACAGCGTTCACATCGTAAGCGTCAGTGGAGCAAGAGCAGAGCAAGTTTTGTCGTCGTCCATATCAGTGAATGACAGCGTTCACATCAGAAGCGTCAGTGGAGCGAGAGCAGAGCAAGTTTTGTCGCCGTCCATATCAGTGAATGACAGCGTTCACATCGTAAGCGTCAGTGGAGCGAGAGCAGAGCAAGTTTTGTCGCCGTCCATATCAGTGAATGACAGCGTTCACATCAGAAGCGTCAGTGGAGCGAGAGCAGAGCAAGTTTTGTCGTCGTCCATATCAGTGAATGACAGCGTTCACATCAGAAGCGTCAGTGGAGCGAGAGCAGAGCAAGTTTTGTCGCCGTCCATATCAGTGAATGACAGCGTTCACATAAGAAGCGTCAGTGGAGCGAGAGCAGAGCAAGTTTTGTCGCCGTCCATATCAGTGAATGACAGCGTTCACATCGTAAGCGTCAGTGGAGCGAGAGCAGAGCAAGTTTTGTCGCCGTCCATATCAGTGAATGACAGCGTTCACATCAGAAGCGTCAGTGGAGCGAGAGCAGAGCAAGTTTTGTCGCCGTCCATATCAGTGAATGACAGCGTTCACATCAGAAGCGTCAGTGGAGCGAGAGCAGCTCAAGTTTTGTCGCCGTCCATATCAGTGAATGACAGCGTTCACATAAGAAGCGTCAGTGGAGCGAGAGCAGAGCAAGTTTTGTCGCCGTCCATATCAGTGAATGACAGCGTTCACATCGTAAGCGTCAGTGGAGCGAGAGCAGCGCAAGTTTTGTCGTCGTCCATATCAGTGAATGACAGCGTTCACATCGTAAGCGTCAGTGGAGCGAGAGCAGCTCAAGTTTTGTCGCCGTCCATATCAGTGAATGACAGCGTTCACATCGTAAGCGTCAGTGGAGCGAGAGCAGAGCAAGTTTTGTCGTCGTCCATATCAGTGAATGACAGCGTTCACATCAGAAGCGTCAGTGGAGCGAGAGCAGAGCAAGTTTTGTCGCCGTCCATATCAGTGAATGACAGCGTTCACATCGTAAGCGTCAGTGGAGCGAGAGCAGCTCAAGTTTTGTCGCCGTCCATATCAGTGAATGACAGCGTTCACATCGTAAGCGTCAGTGGAGCGAGAGCAGAGCAAGTTTTGTCGTCGTCCATATCAGTGAATGACAGCGTTCACATCGTAAGCGTCAGTGGAGCGAGAGCAGAGCAAGTTTTGTCGCCGTCCATATCAGTGAATGACAGCGTTCACATCAGAAGCGTCAGTGGAGCGAGAGCAGAGCAAGTTTTGTCGCCGTCCATATCAGTGAATGACAGCGTTCACATCGTAAGCGTCAGTGGAGCGAGAGCAGCTCAAGTTTTGTCGCCGTCCATATCAGTGAATGACAGCGTTCACATCAGAAGCGTCAGTGGAGCGAGAGCAGCGCAAGTTTTGTCTCCGTCCATATCAGTGAATGACAGCGTTCACATAAGAAGCGTCAGTGGAGCGAGAGCAGAGCAAGTTTTGTCACCGTCCATATCAGTGAATGACAGCGTTCACATCAGAAGCGTCAGTGGAGCGAGAGCAGAGCAAGTTTTGTCGCCGTCCATATCAGTGAATGACAGCGTTCACATCAGAAGCGTCAGTGGAGCGAGAGCAGAGCAAGTTTTGTCGCCGTCCATATCAGTGAATGACAGCGTTCACATCGTAAGCGTCAGTGGAGCGAGAGCAGCTCAAGTTTTGTCGCCGTCCATATCAGTGAATGACAGCGTTCACATCAGAAGCGTCAGTGGAGCGAGAGCAGAGCAAGTTTTGTCGCCGTCCATATCAGTGAATGACAGCGTTCACATCAGAAGCGTCAGTGGAGCGAGAGCAGAGCAAGTTTTGTCGCCGTCAATATCAGTGAATGACAGCGTTCACATCGTAAGCGTCAGTGGAGCGAGAGCAGCTCAAGTTTTGTCGCCGTCCATATCAGTGAATGACAGCGTTCACATCAGAAGCGTCAGTGGAGCGAGAGCAGAGCAAGTTTTGTCGCCGTCCATATCAGTGAATGACAGCGTTCACATCGTAAGCGTCAGTGGAGCGAGAGCAGCTCAAGTTTTGTCGCCGTCCATATCAGTGAATGACAGCGTTCACATCAGAAGCGTCAGTGGAGCGAGAGCAGAGCAAGTTTTGTCGCCGTCCATATCAGTGAATGACAGCGTTCACATCGTAAGCGTCAGTGGAGCGAGAGCAGAGCAAGTTTTGTCGCCGTCCATATCAGTGAATGACAGCGTTCACATCGTAAGCGTCAGTGGAGCGAGAGCAGAGCAAGTTTTGTCGCCGTCCATATCAGTGAATGACAGCGTTCACATCGTAAGCGTCAGTGGAGCGAGAGCAGCTCAAGTTTTGTCGCCGTCCATATCAGTGAATGACAGCGTTCACATCAGAAGCGTCAGTGGAGCGAGAGCAGAGCAAGTTTTGTCGCCGTCCATATCAGTGAATGACAGCGTTCACATCGTAAGCGTCAGTGGAGCGAGAGCAGAGCAAGTTTTGTCGCCGTCCATATCAGTGAATGACAGCGTTCACATCGTAAGCGTCAGTGGAGCGAGAGCAGAGCAAGTTTTGTCGCCGTCCATATCAGTGAATGACAGCGTTCACATCGTAAGCGTCAGTGGAGCGAGAGCAGCTCAAGTTTTGTCGCCGTCCATATCAGTGAATGACAGCGTTCACATCAGAAGCGTCAGTGGAGCGAGAGCAGAGCAAGTTTTGTCGCCGTCCATATCAGTGAATGACAGCGTTCACATCAGAAGCGTCAGTGGAGCGAGAGCAGCACAAGTTTTGTCTCCGTCCATATCAGTGAATGACAGCGTTCACATCAGAAGCGTCAGTGGAGTGAGAGCAGCGCAAGTTTTGTCTCCGTCCATATCAGTGAATGACAGCGTTCACATCAGAAGCGTCAGTGGAGCGAGAGCAGCGCAAGTTTTGTCTCCGTCCATATCAGTGAATGACAGCGTTCACATCAGAAGCGTCAGTGGAGCGAGAGCAGCGCAAGTTTTGTCGCCGTCCATATCAGTGAATGACAGCGTTCACATCAGAAGCGTCAGTGGAGCGAGAGCAGAGCAAGTTTTGTCTCCGTCCATATCAGTGAATGACAGCGTTCACATCAGAAGCGTCAGTGGAGCGAGAGCAGAGCAAGTTTTGTCGCCGTCCATATCAGTGAATGACAGCGTTCACATCAGAAGCGTCAGTGGAGCGAGAGCAGCGCATGTTTTGTCGCCGTCCATATCAGTGAATGACAGCGTTCACATCAGAAGCGTCAGTGGAGCGAGAGCAGCGCATGTTTTGTCGCCGTCCATATCAGTGAATGACAGCGTTCACATCAGAAGCGTCAGTGGAGCGAGAGCAGAGCAAGTTTTGTCGCCGTCCATATCAGTGAATGACAGCGTTCACATCGTAAGCGTCAGTGGAGTGAGAGCAGAGCAAGTTTTGTCTCCGTCCATATCAGTGAATGACAGCGTTCACATCAGAAGCGTCAGTGGAGCGAGAGCAGAGCAAGTTTTGTCGCCGTCCATATCAGTGAATGACAGCGTTCACATCAGAAGCGTCAGTGGAGCGAGAGCAGCACAAGTTTTGTCTCCGTCCATATCAGTGAATGACAGCGTTCACATCGTAAGCGTCAGTGGAGCGAGAGCAGCTCAAGTTTTGTCGCCGTCCATATCAGTGAATGACAGCGTTCACATCAGAAGCGTCAGTGGAGCGAGAGCAGAGCAAGTTTTGTCGCCGTCCATATCAGTGAATGACAGCGTTCACATCAGAAGCGTCAGTGGAGCGAGAGCAGCTCAAGTTTTGTCGCCGTCCATATCAGTGAATGACAGCGTTCACATCAGAAGCGTCAGTGGAGCGAGAGCAGCGCAAGTTTTGTCTCCGTCCATATCAGTGAATGACAGCGTTCACATCAGAAGCGTCAGTGGAGCGAGAGCAGAGCAAGTTTTGTCGTCGTCCATATCAGTGAATGACAGCGTTCACATCGTAAGCGTCAGTGGAGCGAAAGCAGCGCAAGTTTTGTCGCCGTCCATATCAGTGAATGACAGCATTCACATCAGAAGCGTCAGTGGAGTGAGAGCAGAGCAAGTTTTGTCGCCGTCCATATCAGTGAATGACAGCGTTCACATCAGAAGCGTCAGTGGAGTGAGAGCAGCGCAAGTTTTGTCGCCGTCCATATCAGTGAATGACAGCGTTCACATCAGAAGCGTCAGTGGAGTGAGAGCAGCGCAAGTTTTGTCGCCGTCCATATCAGTGAATGACAGCGTTCACATCAGAAGCGTCAGCGGAGCGAGAGCAGCGCAAGTTTTGTCGCCGTCCATATCAGTGAATGACAGCGTTCACATAAGAAGCGTCAGTGGAGCGAGAGCAGCGCAAGTTTTGTCGCCGTCCATATCAGTGAATGACAGCGTTCACATAAGAAGCGTCAGTGGAGCGAGAGCAGAGCAAGTTTTGTCGCCGTCCATATCAGTGAATGACAGCGTTCACATAAGAAGCGTCAGTGGAGCGAGAGCAGAGCAAGTTTTGTCGCCGTCCATATCAGTGAATGACAGCGTTCACATAAGAAGCGTCAGTGGAGCGAGAGCAGCGCTCCACTGACACTCGCGATGTGAAACAGTCGTAATAGACATAGCTGAATCGTTGTCATTCAGGAATAAAATCGCGTGTGTGTTTGAATAAAGATAGCAATTTTTTAACGATTAATGGTGCAGCTCTAATGTAAACACAGCAAAATGTTTTGCGAGGGTCTCATGACGTTCTCGCGAGACCAGTTGGATCACATCCCTACGTGATGCCGAGCGCAATCCGTACCTTTCTCCTTCTCGCTGTAGCGGCTGGTGTTGGAGTTGTCGCTGTACAGCGGGCCTGCGGACACGTGCGACCTGCAGCTGTGGTACTGAGCGTTCAGCGTGTTGATGGTGATGTGGATCAGATGGAGCACCACGTCTTTACTGATGTCCATGTCTCTGTACGGATACTGAAACACAGCACCACAAGTGAAGAAGATGCCAAGAAGACTACAGTTTACTTACAATGAGTTCAAACAGAGTGGAACAAAAAATTAAACCATAACTTTTCTAATGAAGTGCAACATTAACCAGTGTTTTTAGATGCTTGTTTTGTTTTCACAAGAGAGATCACTGTTTGCTTTCAAGTAGAAGAGAAACCAATGAACAGTTGTTTGATGGCATTCTAGACCTTGAGGAAATCAATCCTGGTTGTGACCGAAACAAATATGCATTATATTGAGTTCACTTGATGTTCTTGTGTGTGTGTCTGTAGGAGCGACTCTGAACAGAGAGCAAAAATAATCGCTTTATTCAAGTACCTGTAATTCATCACAGTACAAGCTATTTTAGTAATAATAAATAGAAATCCACTGGTCGTGGTCTCAAGACATCTTTTCACTAATACAATCCCTAAATTAATTTCTTAAAGCCGCAGTCCGTAACTATTGGTGCTCTAGTGGTTAATAAACAGAACTGCGTGTGTCATGCGGAGGAACATTGTAGCCGGATCTACTTCTCTGTTTATGTCTATGCTGAATCACGCAGGTGTTACTCCGCACCTACCCGAACCTAAAATAGTCTGAACATGAACACTTATTATAGGCGTACCGTAGTGATTCAGAATAAGAAAATAAATTCATGGTGTACACTGCAAAAAATGCTTTTCTTACTTAAGATTTTTTGTCTGGTTTCCAGCTAAAATATCTAAAAAACCTTAAATCAAGAAGGATTTTCTAGACAAGTAAAAATTATTGTCTTGTTATCAGCTAAAACAAGTCAAAATTAAGTGAGTTGAAACAAGCAAAATAATCTTGTTTTCTGTTTGAAATAACAAATATTAAAATAAATTAAAATATTAATTTTAATAAACAAGAAAAATAATCTAAGTAAGAAAAGCATTTTTTTGCAGTGTATTCACTTATTATATAAATTTTGTAAATTTTGAACACAAAAAAGTTACAGACTGCAGCTTTAAAATAAAAGTGCTCAGTCTGTTTATTTATTCTGAAAATACTAAGTTGCGTGTGGGATTCTGATAGCTTGAGTTTTTCTGTTTTTGTTCATTGTTATTACAGAAAAAGGGAATTTGCTAATGCTTCTTTTGCACATTTCACATTCCCAATAAACATATCTATACACAAAAAGCTACATTTGGGATAAATTAACTACTACTATCTAATATTAAGCCCATAACTTTGTGGGGCAGAGTTTTGCATGTCCAAGCACTACTCCCATCTCCTACAGAACAAGTTTCATATATATGACCCTGGAGCACAAAACCAGTCATAAGGGTCAATTTTGTGAAATTGAGATGTTTACATCATCTGAAAGCTGAATAAATAAGATTCCCATTGATGTATGGTTTGTTATGATAGGACAATATTTGTAAATCTGGAATCTGAGGGGGCAAAAAAATCTAAATATTGAGAAAATCATCTTTAAAGTTGTTCATATGAAGTCTTAGCAATGCATATTACTAATCAATAATTAAGTTTTGATATATTTGCAGTAAGAAATGTACAAAATATCTTCATGGAACATGATCTTAATATCCTAATGATTTTTGGCATAAAAGAAAAATGAATAATTTTGACTCATACAATGTATTGCTGTCTATTGCTACAAACTGTGTTACTTATGACTGCTTTTGTGCTGCAGAGACACATATTGTTTGAGTCATTTTGATTTCTTAGTATGTTTTAGGCCTATAATAATAATGTATATAACTCTGTACAGACATCCCACAGATATAGAGCTATATACAGAGCTATCTCAGCTCGGGTGAACACCTTGTAGAGGATGACGAGCAGGGCCTTCAGCCACATCTGTCTGGTGTGAGGTTTGAGGGCCCAGAGCGAGCAGCGCGGAGGCTCCTGGAAGTTAGGCCTCAGCTGTGGACACGTGCAGTACTTCAGCACCTGCACCACCAGCGGCAGCAGCTGTTTGCCCAGACCTATGTTATAGTCCATCACCTGAAGACACAAAGCAATGTGTCAGGAACACGTCACGCGCCTCACAAAGACTGTGTCACAAATCACCCGCTATACCCTTAAATAAGGCACTGTTTGAGGGGACAGACATTTTTAGTGGTGTCCGAAACCTGTGACGACATTATGGTGTGCACTCATTCAATCCCACAATGCACAGCAATAACGAGTGTACAACCGATGTGCACTCAACGGCTAGAGAATACCCATAATGCACTGGAATGAATTCCCGTATCATCCATCTATTCATTTTACAAAGTGCTCTTCCACGGCGTACAGCGCAATACAGCGTATAAACTCATTGTAAACTGATTTTTATATTGTATAATTAAGGTTTATACATAACTTCCATGACAGAGTTCAAGATAGCCCTTACGAAAAAGATTTATTCAAGTGTGTTATTAGTATACTTCTTTTAAACTAAAATCGGAAAGTATACTTTTAGTCTATTTTTATGTACTTCTCAGAAATAGGCTTTGTGTACTTCTCAGAAATATACTTAAAATGACATTTAAGTATACTTGACTTATATTTAGAAAAAGTCTTATATATTTGAGCTATACTTGTGCTCATTGTTATACGGTAGGGGGCGCTAGTACACATCTACTGTACAGAATTACCACAAAACACAAGTGAAGAAGAAACCGAAACAACAGATGCTTCACATGTAATCAAACACATCATCAGACATAAAACAGCATCATAACTGTGTAACGTTATGAATATAATATCACCAATGAAGAGATAATAATGACTGTCAAGCTTTGAGGTGTTGATCGACTCCATCTACGTTTTGATTATCATTCTGAATCATATTCATATCAGCTTTTTGTTCAAAATGTTGTTTATTTCTTATGAAAATTCAAGTGTTTAATAAAAGAATGAATAAAGCTATAATAAAATGTTTTTGTTTACAAGCAGATACTCTGTTCTTTATTTTGATGTTTTGTATGTTCAGATATTCATAACAAAATATATACAAATTAATACCTAAATAGGGACATAGTAGTATACTTAAAGTATGATGTACTAAAAATGCTATACAAGTATTTAATTAGTAAACTATCAGTGGTTCACTTTTAGTATAGTTACAGTACAAGCTAAAAACATTGATGTAAACTAGTTGTGTACTCAAAGTTTACTACTGTTATACTTAAAGTATACTTAAAAGTGGGCCAATTTAGTCCCAAGGAGTATTGAAATAGTGCACTAACAAGTGTACTACTAGTGCACTGATATTTGTATATTTACTACATAAAGTATACTTAAAAATATAGGCCTACTTGGACTTTACTTAAGTATACTTAATAAAATAAACTTGAAGTATACTACTTTTTAGTAACTGCCCGTTTCAAATGATTATTAAACAGCAAGCAAACTATGCAAAAGCGTCATTCACTCACTCGTTTTCATTCACTCCTTGTATTAGCTGTATTAGTGTCCTAATGTAGGGAATAGTGAACACACAGAGAGGGACTCAGTGATGACAACTTAGCAATTTTGTTGCCAAATTTAGCAACTTTTCAGACCACCAGCAACTTTTCTCCCAAAAGCACCTAGCAACAAATTTAGCAATTTTTAAAATGTATTTGGCAACTTTTGATAAGTGACTCAGACAATAAAAAGTCATCCAAATTACACACACAGAAGAAAACCAAAGATGCCTGGCTGCTATTTGCAATTGTTCAATTTAACAATAATAGCCTAATTTATTAATTGTTTATTTATTATACACTGTGTTAGTAGTTTGTACCGGTGATTGCTGATCAGTTAGTACACTATAAGAAAATATCCATTATAACCCTGTAACCCGAAAACACAATATATCATTTAAAATGCAGGTAAAAAACAATACGGATTTCATATTAACATTAAAGCATAATTGTTGAGAATGTATAGTATAACTAGTTTACTAGCTATTAAAAAAACTTCATTCAGAAATGTGTAAGTGCTCAATAATTACATTTAAATAATAATACTATGCATATTCGTTTAAAAATCAAATCTAAGTGAACATATATAAAATATATTTTTTGCAAAGATTTGATTTTGTGACACAATTTTGCATCGTGATTGCGCAATAACGTCATTTCGCAACTTTTAGCAACAAATCGACCTTCCTTTAGCAACTTTCTCTGAAAATACAAATATCTAAATATCCTTAAATCAAGACACATTTGCTTGAGATGCAAAATGAACATATGAAGTCTGACAAACCGAACATAATTCAATTTATGCTTGTAACAAAAACAAATATCTGTCTGTTAGGTATTAAGTATGAATTACCTTTGAATCAAGTAGATTTTTATGAGCCCATTTGTTCTTTTTTTAATCATAAGTTCACTTCGTTTTGATGTATTTCATATAAAACAAGACTTATGTCATTTTGCGTCTCAAGTAAATGTATTGATTTAACAATCTTTAGATATTTGCTCTGAAAACAAGACAGAAATACTGAGGAACAACATGTGATCAGAAGATATTCTAGTAGTTTGGAGCTATTACAGTAAAGTTATGTAAAACAATGTATTTTCAGACTGTTAATGCTAATAAATCTCATTGTGTTCTCCTAGACATTTACATTTAAAGAACACAGCCTGGACTCACTCGAGAGATTCCTGCGATGAAGGCGTTGAAGCAGGTGGACGAGCGCATCTTCTGAGGGGTGATGATGAAGCAGCCCATCTGCTGATCGTATCCCAGCAGAACGTACAGATGCCGCTTGACCGTGTTGAAGGCTTTGGCGCTGCCGATGTCCATCTCTGCGCTGCTTCTGTCTTTGGCCATGAACTTCATGAGCACCATGATGAGCTGGTGGACGGTCTGGTGGTCTATGCCCGCGTCCTCCGGCAGCAGATCTTTAATGACGGAGTCGTCCTCTGCAGGAGAGCTTTCACCTGTGTGTTTACAACGTGTGGCGCTTTTAGTCTCCTCTACAGACGCTGTATGATTGTTTGTCCTATTATGCATTTCATATTTGTGTCCCTGGAGCACAAAAGCAGTCTTAAGTAGCCGGGGTATATTTGTAGCAATAGCCAAAAATACATTGTATAGGTCAAAATTATTGTACTAATATCATTAGGATATTAAGATCATGTTCCATGAAGATATTTTGTAAGTTTCCTACTGTAAATCTATTAAAGAGGTCATATGATGCGATTTCAAGTGTTCTTTCTCTTTGGAGTGTTACAAGCTGATTGTTCATAGATGAGATCCCTGAAGCTGCAAAGACTAAAGTCTCAAAACCAAAGAGATATTCTTTATTAAAGTTAGGACTCGACCACGTCCTCCTAAAACAGCTCATTCAAACACGCCCCACATGTCTAGAACACGACTAGAAATCAGTGTTAAGTTGTATTTACAACACTGTTCCAGAACAGTTCAACACAAATATTGGAGTGTGTGCAGCGCATTTAACAGAGGACTGTGTCCTGAATCTGGAAGAGTAGCCTACAATGCTGACTGTTTCTATAAAGTGGAGCAATTCCAGCTTTGCTTCTGACTCACAGCCTGTAACTATGTTTCTGCTTCTGACGATTCAAACGTGAGTTTTGAGCCGTGTAGAGTAGTGCTTGTTTGTGTTTCTCCAATCACAAATGCAGACATGGTAATGTTTACACAGCGCGATGCAACACGATGCGTAAAAAGACAGTATAAGTCATTATAATCAGTAATTATGTCCTCACTGGATGCAGCAAATGCATCGTTTGTAATGGGTTTTATTGTTTTAGTCTCATCACGCCGGGACACGCATCACAATACGGTAACATTTCCGTCACGCGCTTGAGGTATTCGGCCAATCACAATGCACCGGATAGCTGTCCAATCAGAGCACGCCTCGCTTCTCAGAACGATGAGTTTTGTAAAAATCGACGTGTTTCAGAGCAACAGTAATGTACAATATGTGGAAAATAATGTGTTTTTTGAACCACGTAAACACATTGCATTACACCAAATACACAAAATAATGTTCTTTTTAGCAACGTCATATGACCCCTTTAAAACTTAATTTTTGATTAATAATATGCATTGCTAAGAGCTTCATTTGAACAACTTTAAAGGTGATTTTCTCAATATTTAGATTTTTTTTGCACCTTCAGATTCCAGATTTTCAAATAGTTGTATCTCGGCTAAATATTTTCCGATCATAACAAACCATACATCAATGGAAAGCTTATTTATTCAGCTTTCAGATCATGCATAAATCTCAATTTCAAAAAAATTGACCCTTATGACTGGTTTTGTGATCCAGGGTCACATTTCAGAAGGAGGAGCTTCAATGAAACAGGAACTAAAGGTGATGCAATCATGTAAAATATGCAAAAAATAATGATTTTTGGAACAATCAAGCATTAAATCCTTTCCTAGCACACCCCAACATCATGACGTTGTGAAAGGGCATAATAGCACCCCTTTAAGCTGATGTTTGGGTGCCGTGATGATTCTGAACACAACTAAACTACTGATGAATGTAATTACAGTATATATAGCAAATGATGATTAATATCCAGCACATGCTGAAAGGACGAAGCTAACAGCAGTATTTTGATGGTGTTAGTCGACGTGTGCTTCACCTGATAGGATCTTCTCTAGCATGTTCCCCAGCATGGGTGCCGACTGCTCTTGCCTTATGAGTCTCAGAGCTGAATCCAGAAGAAAGAGAAACAGAAAGACATCTTTGATGAGTTCAGATACAAACGCTTGAGCAAATCAATCGGAGTTTGTGTGTGTGAGACAGATCCTAGTGGTGTTCTCATGAATCCAGCAGGACTCTGAGACACGTGATAGAAGAAGAGCACAGCTACAGAAGCTCAGGACACTCACGCAGTTTGTTGCACAGCGTCTCCGGGAGGGAGAACGTGCGTTTGGACCCGGACGAACCCTTCACGCTGTCCCGTAGCGAGCGGACGCTCTTCTGACGATTGCGGGCGAAGCGAGCGCGTCTGATCTTCCACATGGCCGCGTCGCTCAGGTTGGCCACGTTAGTCCTCACCGCCGTGATCGCTTACAGAGCAAATCAAGACATGATCAGCTTGGTGTTTAATCAGTGTTTATGAAGGTACAAGTGAAGAAATGCA
This sequence comes from Aspiorhynchus laticeps, assembly GCA_023376895.1. NCBI lineage: Eukaryota > Metazoa > Chordata > Actinopteri > Cypriniformes > Cyprinidae > Aspiorhynchus > Aspiorhynchus laticeps. The sequence continues at coordinate 39,208,078 of CM041808.1, forward strand.
AAGAATAAATTGAAGGGAACACGATATTTCAATACTTGTCCCTGGAGCACAAAAGCAGTCATGAGTAACACAGGTATATTTGTAGCAATAGACAACAATACATTGTATGAGTCAAAATTATTGATTTTTCTTTTATGCCAAAAATCATTAGGATATTAAGATCATGTTCCATGAAGATATTTTGTAAATTTCCTACCGTAAATATATCAAAACTTAATTTTTGATTAGTAATATGCATTGCTAAGAACTTCATTTAAACAACTTTAAAGATGATTTTCTCAATATTTAGATTTTTTTGCACCCTCAGATTCCAGATTTACAAATATTGTCCTATCATAACAAACCATACATCAATGGAAAGATATTTATTCAGCTTTCAGATGATGCATACATCTCAATTTCAAAAAATTAACCCTTATGACTGGTTTTGTGCTCCAGGGTCACATATGAGTTTACATTTCCAAACATTCATTTAGCCATTAATTGTAATAATGCAGTGATATTTGTGTCTGATCTGATCATCATCAGTCTGTCTGGAGTCACATGAAGAAACAGAACCAGCTTTGCAGGAGGTTTCTTGAAGCGTCAGTTCTTCTGAATTTAGTCTCAGTTTGTTCTGTTTCTTCATGTGACTCCAGACAGACTGATGATGATCAGATCAGACACAAATATCACTGCATTATTACAATTAATGGCTAAAACTGATATTTCCTTCTGACACGCTACAGCAAAAGATAGAAATAACTGACTTAATCTGCTGGAGATACTAGTGTACTACTCATGTTGGCCAGCGCTGTACCTGAACAGCTGACTGAAGCACACTCACTTGTAGGAAAAGGGAACTCTTTGTTGCAGTCCAGGTGCAGCTGGGCCTCGAGCGACAGCGTCTCGAAGCGGTTGACGAAGAACTCCCAGCTCAGAGCGGGGATCTCCTGCCTCAGCGAGTGCAGCAGCAGCAGTTTGCTCAGGATGACGGGCCGGTCCCTGACCACCGTGTCGAACTGGAAGTCCAGGCACAGACACAGGCCCTGGTGGAAGACACACAAAGACAGGTTTGTCCATCTGCGCTCGTGAGGTGACGGGGACACTGTGCGATCACGTCTCTGTCACCTGCAGCGCGGGTCTCTTGATGCTGTCCAGGAGGAGACGAGCTCTGGTGGCCACGGCCGGGTTCACGTCCTCAATGCTGGCCAAGAAGCAGCAGAAAGCGTGAGCCAGAGAATACTTCAGCACGTGGCTCTTAGTGACCGAGCCGATGTCCAGAAAGCGGAACAGCACGGCCACACGCTCCACTGAAAGACAGACATTACTTCAGGTGCAGAAACAATATCATCAAACATCAACAAGTTGACATCAACTACTGTTATTATCATCGAAACACAGAAAAAGGCTGTGCTACATTAAAAGTCACTCATAAATGAAAAACAAGGATCTGCAAGGCATTCAAGTGATTGGAAATAAAGAGCATTTAATAACTAAGGGCTAAATCGTTAAAAATGATGTTGGTTTTCCTCAGAGTACAAATCACTTATCCAGAGACTCGTGTGTAATATATAATAATGAGCACAGTCATGGTTGTAAGAAGGAACCGGATCAATGGATGAACGGAGGTGGGAACAGACCGAAAGGTCTTCTAGAATGTGAAAGGTATAAGACAGACACAGCAGGAACTAGAATAAATATATTCTCTATAATTGTCCTGCTTGTGCCTTTCTTTCTTTTTTTAATCATGCTCATATGTGACCCTGGAGCACAAAACCAGACATAAGGGTAAATTTTTCGAAACTGAGATGTATACATCATCTGAAAGCTGAATAAATAGCTTTCCATTGATGTATGGTTTGTTATGATAGGACAATATTTGTAAATCTGGAATCTGAGGGTGCAAAAAAATCTAAATATTGAGAAAATCACCTTTAAAGTTGTTCAAATGAAGTTCTTAGCAATGCATATTACTAATCAAAAATTAAGTTTTGATATATTTACGGTAAGAAATGTACAAAATATCTTCATGGAACATGATCTTAATATCCTAATGATTTTTGGCATAAAAGAAAAATGGATAATTTTGACCCATACAATGTATTGTTGGCTATTGCTA
>CM041808.1:39215178-39217678 GCA_023376895.1 Aspiorhynchus laticeps
GGAAAGAGAAAGGTTGATTCAGAATGTAGGGTATTTAACCAAAAGTGGACAAGTGATTATTTTTTTGTTCAGTGCAAAGAAGTGGCTGTTTGTCTCATCTGTCAAGAAACAGTGTCTGTGTTCAAAGAATACAACCTGCGCCGACACTATGAAACCCGCCACAGAGAAAAGTATGCAAGCTTGCAAGGCCAAATGAGAGCAGACAAAGTGTCGAAGCTAAAAAGTGTACTATCAGCTCAGCAGAATACGTTTGTACGCCAAACCCAACTGAACCAGTCATCCGTTCGGGCGAGCTTTCAGGTAGCTAAACTGATTGCAACCAGTGGTAGGCCATTCAGTGACGGTGAGTTCGTCAAGAAATGTATGAATGCTGTTTCGTCGGAGGTGTGCCCAGATAAAAAAGACGTCTTAAATGCAGTGAGTCTGTCCGCAAGTACAATCACCAGACGAATTGAAGAAATGGGGGATAATGTATATGCCCAGCTGAAGGAGAAAGTGAAAGAATTTGAATTTTTTGCATTAGCACTGGATGAGAGCAATGATGTGCAGGACACGGCACAGCTGCTAATTTTTCTTCGCTGAGTTAGCTCAAATTTTGAAGTCTCCGAGGAGCTGGCAGCCCTACAAAGTCTAAAAGGCACTACGACAGGGGAGGATATTTTTGGTAAAGTGTGCCAAACGATGGGAGAGCTGGGTCTAGACTGGTCTAAGCTGGCCAGCATCACTACCGACGGGGCTCCTAGTATGGTTGGCGCGTCGAGGGGGCTTATAGGACGCATGAATCGAGAAATGGAGGAAAGAGGTCTCAGCCCCCCGTTACAAGTCCACTGCCTGATTCACCAGCAAGCACTCTGCTGCAAAGTTTTGAAGTGGGAATCTGTCATGAAGGTGGTGGTGTCATGTATAAACTTCATCAGAGCAAATGGACTTAAACACCGGCAGTTCCAAGCCTTTCTCGCCGAGCTAGAGTCTGTTCACGAAGATGTGCTTTACCATACTGAAGTCCGATGGTTAAGCCGAGGCAGAGTTTTGAGGCGTTTTTACGAGCTGCTACCCGAAATCAACGCCTTTCTTCTGACAATGGGCAAAACTGTCCCAGAACTGATCGACGCAGAATGGAAATGGGACCTCGCCTTTTTAACAGATGTGACAGAAATGCTGAACGGCCTCAACTTGCAGCTCCAAGGCAAGGGGAAACTAATATGTGACATGTATTCCCACATAAAAGCATTTGAGGTGAAACTAGCACTGCTTGTGGGACAAGTGCAAAAGCAAGACTTCACTCATCTCCCCGTTACCCAAAGTCTCTCAGCTGAGAAACCAGTGGCCCCATTCCCAGCTGAAAAGTCCGTGGAAGCGCTGGAAATGCTGAAGGCGGAGTTTGACGTGCGATTCCGTGAGCTACATGTCCACGCTAAAGAAATCCGCCTTTTCCAGAACCCCTTCGCTGCCGACATTGACGAAGCCTTGCCTTCTTATCAGTTTGAGTTGGCTGAGTTACAGAACTGTGATGTTCTAAAAGACGCATTTAAGCCCAACGGTCTCATTGAATTCTATGCTGCCCTCCCTAACGAGACATACCCAAACATCAAAAGGCATGCAATGAAGATGTCCACACTTTTTGGCAGCACGTATATCTGTGAGCAAACCTTTTCTTGCATGAAACTCATGAAAACTCAGATGAGATCAAGACTCACTGATGAACATTTGCATCAGTCTTTGAGACTGGCTGTGACAGGAATGGAGCCTGACATTGGACATCTCACCACCCAGAAGCAAGCCCACAGTTCACACTAATTAATATGCATAAGTAAGTAAATGTTTTGATTTTGAATAGCACTGAAACGTAATGATCATTTGTCTGTACGGTGCATAACAAAATAATACACTATTCTAGCATTAGGAGGCATAATAAATACAATTAAAAATCATAATCAAATCTCCACAATAATACTAGTAGTCACGCCGACCCATGTAATTTTCTGCTATAAACCAACCCGGCCCCCCATTAAAGCAAGGAAAAATGATGTGGCCCTCGCAGAAAAAAGTTTGGTGACCCCTGTTTTTAGACATCTGTCAAATACACTATATTGCCAAAAGTATTGGCACCCCTTCTAATGAACAGGTTTGACTACTTTAGTAATTTCTATGAGTACAAATCTTAATGTTAAAGCATATAATGATATTCTAGGAAATTGTGTGCTTCTATTATTATAGCAACAGTTTGGACTCTTTTCTATTCTAACATGACAATGTCTCTGTGTATAAGACAAGGTTCAAAAAGAACATGATTGATTTGAGTCAGTGTGGAAGAACTTGACTGGTCTGCATAAAACCAAGTCCTAATCCCAGTTTAACACCTCTGGTGTGACTGTAAATGCAGACCTTGAGCCAAAAACTCATCACCAAACACCAATGACTTGTACATACACTATATAGACAAAAGTATTGGCACCCCTTCTTTAGAACAGATGCTCTTCCAAATCTGTGGCAACAACGA
>CM041808.1:39222678-39247678 GCA_023376895.1 Aspiorhynchus laticeps
TACAGAGACAGCATCACAGTTGTGGAAAGCTGCTACTACAGGTGGGCCATACACCACTTAAAGGAACGGTTCACCCAAAAATGAGCTGAAAATGTGCTCAACCTCAGGCCAAGATTAGGATGAGCTTGTTTCTTCATCAGATTTGGAGAAATTTACCATTACATGACTTGCTCACCAATGGATCTATGTGCTGCACTACATCTGAGTGTGAAGACATTTTCAGCAATTTTTCATTTTTGGATAAACTATTCATTTAAAACACATACTGGTAGTAATTTGCAAACAGATATACATTTTTCAACACATTTAACCATTTTACCATTTTCTGTCTTTATCTGAGTTGTGAATATGTGTTTTCAGTCTGAAAAGAATGTGACGAGATTAAAAAAATGGTAAGAAAACACGAGACAAGAACATGAATGACTAGCTTGAATCCTTCACTGAATGGACTCACTGCTAAATCAACATCTGACTCATGAGCTGAAACGCAAGGTTTCATTATTTTCAATCAGTGAGAGGCTTCATCACTTACATGTGACAGCAGAAATAAACATTCAGAAATTCATTCAATATGTGTCTACTGATACTTAAATAACCAAAAAACAAAACAAAACAGAACTGCCAACCTTGGACTGTTTTTGAGTACTATCAGTGTGATGGGACATGGGGGGGGGGGGTCATATATTCCTAGATAGCTACATTATTACCTGAAGCTCATTGATGGCTAATGTCAAAATCGTAATTGCGCAATGTGCAAAATGCAAGATTTAATGTTAAATATTTTCCAAAGTTTAGTATTCAGGGTCTGGCCTCAGTCACACACACACCTTTGTGATATTCCTGTTATACAGTATTTTAGAGTAAACCGTAGGGATGCAACAATACAGTTAGCCCACGGTTCGATAAATACCTCGGGTTTTTAACCACGGTTTTCGGTTTGGTTCGATTCTGATGGCTTGGCTCATCAGAGTATATTTTTATGATTTGCAATTTAAAAAAAAAATCCAGTACACTTCTGTACACTGTAGAAAAACATGGATTATCATATGTCTAATTCAAATTTCTTTTGAGAGAAGTATTATTTTTATGCATTGGCCATTATTTAGTGCATGTAATATGTGTTTCATTCATACTGGAAGCCAGAGGGCGCTCTCGCACAGAAAATCCACATTTGCATCACAGAAGTAATAGAATTAAGGACGCTCCAGGAAATCCCTAATATGGGCAAAGGCATCCAGCTATCACTGTGACTGAATAAAATATAGAAACGCTTTGAATGATGAAAAATTAAGACAATAAACACTTGACTGTGACAATGTATTGTTTATCCGTGTTCTTTAAACCACCTCGGGTATTTTCATAATAATTAAGTATATTTATAATCCACTGCTAATTGACACAGCTTTATTACAGTATAACATATATATTTCTGGGGTTCTGTCACTTTGGTCTAGTTTATTCTAGGAGACCTGATCTCCTGTGTTGTCTTGTCTTTGTGTGAGTTGTGTTCTCATTGGCTGCGTGTTCTGTTCAAGCACATGGCTTGTGATTGTTTTGCCGGCCATGTGCTTGTGTTTTTGTTTTGTATGAGAACATGGCTTTTTCTTGTTTGTTTCCATGTTGCCATGTGCTCTCATGTCTATTGTCTAACCTTGCCCACCTTGTTATCTGTTCATTGGTTCATTCGCCCCACCTGTTGCTTCTTGTTACAAATCATTACAAGGGAAGATATTCGGCATGTGTTGCTTTTTCAAATGCTCCTTATAAACGGGAGGAGTTTCCTCATCTCAACACGTAAACTCAGGGACACATATAAATAGAGACGGTTTGGAGAGGAATAAAACACAGAAGTTATTTAAATGCAAAACTCTGATTGGTCAAATTCATCTTTTGCTGTTGCTTGGAGCGTGGAGAAGGGGTGGTGGAGGGATGCTGAAGAACTGTCAATGGAATGAGGTGAGACTGCTGAGTGTATATATACCTCTTACCATTGATTGCTGAGTGCTCTCCACTTGTGTTAATTATCTGAACGTGCTCCTCCCGAACTTTGTTAATAAAACATCATTTCACGAGTTCACACTTACATATAATTTGAAGGGGTAAAGTTTAATGCGTGTTTGGCATGCTGTCCGGGGGGAGGGCTCCGAGCTCAGAGTTCGGCCCGAACCCAGAGTACTCCCCCCAAAAGGCTAAAAGCAGAGGACAGCCGCCGAACTAAAAACCCCCCAAATGAGTGCCGAGTTTGGCAGGCTGGAATCTCGAGAAAGGGACTGGATGTTTGGCCAGGGGGTCCGTGATGGCGGCTCACTGTGCCTGGACTGACAGGCCCTGCTGGCCTGCAACGGGGAGCAGTTGTAATTTGGAGCGACCGATCGGGAGAGTTTGCGCCCTCTTTCTCCGCTGCGAGACCAAATGCTCGCTGGACAGAAAGAGGAAACAGGGAGGAGGAAAATGGGAGCTTGACAGGGAGATTTTCTCACACTGCGTCCGCTGGGAGACCAAGTGCTCGCTGGACGAAAGAGAAAACGTAAGTGCTCTACCGGGAAAGTTCTCACTGCGTCCGCTGCGAGACCAAATGCTCGCTGGACAGAAAGAGGAAACAGGGAAGAGGAAAATGGGAGCTTGACCAGGAGATTTTCTCACACTGCGTCCGCTGGGAGACCAAATGCTCGCTGGACGAAAGAGAAAACGTAAGTACTCTACCGGGAAAGTTCTCACTGCGTCCGCTGCGAGACCACATGCTCGCTGGACAGAAAGAGGAAACAGGGAAGAGGAAAATGGGAGCTTGACCGGGAGATTTTCTCACACTGCATCCGCTGGGAGACCAAATGCTCGCTGGACGAAAGAGAAAACGTAAGTGCTCTACCGGGAAAGTTCTCACTGCGTCCGCTGCGAGACCAAATTCTCGCTGGACAGAAAGAGGATACAGGGAAGAGGAAAATGGGAGCTTGACCAGGAGATTTTCTCACACTGCGTCCGCTGGGAGACCAAATGCTCGCTGGACGAAAGAGAAAACGTAAGTGCTCTACCGAGAAAGTTCTCGCTGCGTCCGCTGCGAGACCAAATGCTCGCTGGACAGAAAGAGGAAACAGGGAAGAAGAAAATGGGAGCTTGACCGGGAGATTTTCCTGACACTGCGTCCGCTGTGAGACCAGATGCTCGCTGGACGAAAGGGAAAACGTAAGTGCTCTACCGGGAAAGTTCTCGCTGCGAGACCAAATACTCGCTGGACAGAAAGAGGAAACAGGGAAGAGGGGGTTTTAGTCAATAAGGGTTTGGTGGGCTTTTTTGATGTGGAATTGGTTGGTCCTGATATAGCTTTGGAAAGCATCTGAGGACCATCTCCCCAGGGCTTGGATCTGCTGTTGGGAGAGGCCTTTTTGGGCTGCTGAAGTTGCTGCCCCGATACGGAATGAGTGACTTGAAAAATTCTTTTCTGGAATGCCCGACTGTTGGAGAACAGATTTGAGGTGTTTCTGGCACCAAAAACGAGTCACAGGTTTTTTGGATTCGTCTATGAATAGGGGTTCCAGAGGAGATTTAGCCTGCGAGCTTCTCCATTGCAAATAAGCCAGAATTGACTGGTATGGTTGAATTGGCGATGAGAGGTTAAAAATGTAGATGAAATGACCTTTTTTGGTTTGGTAGGTCTTACTTTGTTTAATCAAATATGAAATTGTTTCACCATCTAGTACTAATAAGTCTGAGATGGTGGGGTGGATTTTTGGGTCGAATTTGGAAGTGATGGCGAGTTCCGAGCATCTAAGAAAACCAAAAAAGGCTAGGATAAACATGGCGTCGAATGTGCGCGCGGTACTGATGGGCTGGTAGCCTGTGCGGAGGGCGTGAATACATTTGGTGAGAATGTCTAGCGTTATGGGTTGTCTGGCGTCGGGACGGGTGGGCTGGGATCTTTGAATCCCTTTGATCAGGAGGGAGGTTTGTGAATTGTTTATCTCAGGGGAAGGAGCGCCGTGCACCAATTTATGGAAAAACTGGATGCCGCTCAAGTAACCTTTGATGGACCCGACTTGAAGGCCTTTGACGCTATTAAGGTAGGAAATAAAAGAGGTGATTGAAAGAAGAGAAAAATCAGGGAAAGACATGTTATAAGAGACATGGAATGTTTTGAAACATCTCCAAGCAGTCACATAGGATTGGAGGGTCCTGGGAGAAACTGCTTGGAGGATGGTGTCGAGCGATGCAGAGCAGGGGTTTTAACGGGTGGGTTACGGGAATATTAGTTCTGAATAGCGAGGTACTGGCGTTGGGAATTGATCCGCCTCTGGAGCCAGCGTCCTGAATTTCTGAAACAGAAAACGAGACCGGGAGTCAGCGATTTGGTTTTCTGCCCCAGGGATGTGTTTAGCAATTATGATGAATTGGTCGCAAGCTGAAATCCAGGTGAGACGCCTTAGGAGTGGCATCAGGGCAGGTGAATGGGAACGGTTAATGCAATGCACTGTTGCGTCGTTGTCGCAATGCACTAAAATGCTACTAGCAGCCCATTCTTTCCCCCACAGGAAAGCTGCTACTACGAGAGGGTAAAGCTCGAATAGAGCTGAGGATTGAGATATGTCCTGGAGCTGCGGTGGCCACGGAGCCGCGAACCAACGACCTTGAAAAAATCCCCCGAAACCGATTGAGGGGGCAGCGTCTGTGAACAATTGGATATCGGTCGGGGACGAAACAAGGTTGTTATAGAAAAAGGATAGGCCGTTCCACTGGTTTAGAAATGTTAACCATAGCCTGAGTTCGTCGCGACATGCTTGAGTTATAGAAATGAGGTCCTCTAGCGAGTGAACGGAGGACGCGAGTGAGAGGAGATGCGATATGAAGGGGCGGCCCTGTGGAATGATGCGCATGGCGAAGTTTAAATGTCCGAGCAGGGATAGGAGTTCGCGTTTTGAACAATTTGGTTTTTCAAGGAGAGTAGAAGAGACAAGAATTATTTGATCAATTTTCTCTTTGGGCAGGGATGCTTGGAATTTGTCTGAATCCAAATTAATTCCTAGGAACTCAATGGATGTTGCAGGGCCCATGGTTTTTTCCTCTGCGATAGGAATTCCTAGCTCAGAAAAAACTTTTGGACTGTGAGGATGTGCGCGGCTGGGATGGCATTGGGAGACGAGATTATTAAAAAATCGTCTAGCAGGTGAATGAGGTGGGGAATGGCGTAGTTGTTCGACAAAATCCAGCAGACGGCTTCTGATAGCATGTCGAAAATTTTAGGGCTGCTTTTGCATCCGAAAGTTAAACGCACTGCGAAATAATATTTCCCGAGCCAGCGAACTCCAAATAGGTGCCATGAATCTGGATGGATGGGCATTACTTTGAAGGCAGATGTAATGTCAATTTTTTTTTTTTTTTTTTTTTTTTTGCGAGCCAAGCACCCCGACCTGCGATTTTGATCATGTCGATAGCCTGATCTATGTCGTGGTATTTCAGCGAAAATTCATAGAGAGGGATCAAGCTGTTTATGCTTGGAAACGGGGAAAGAGGAAAATGAGAGCTTGACTGGGAGATTTTCTCACATTGCGTCCACTGTGAGACCAAATGCTCACTGGACGAAAGAGAAAACGTAAGTGCTCTACCGGGAAAGTTCTCACTGCGTGCGCTGCGAGACCAAATGCTCGCTGGACAGAAAGAGGAAACAGGGAAAGAGGAAAATGAGAGCTTGACCGGGAGATTCTCACACTGCGTCCGCTGTGAGACCAAATGCTCACTGGACGAAAGAGAAAACGTAAGTGCTCTACCGAGAAAGTTCTCACTGCGTCCGCTGCGAGACCAAATGCTCGCTGGACAGAAAGAGAGACTGTTGAAGTAGTTGGACCTGTGCTGCTAGCGATGATAGCATCGCACTAGTGTCTGTGACAGGAGCTGGAGGCCGCTGAAAAGGAAAAGGGTTATAACAGCGGGAGTATAAAACTGAGTGGTTGTGGGGAGTAGGGTTGTCACGATACCATAAAAATGACTTACGATACTATACCAGCTGAAGTATCACGATACCAAGTAGTATCATGATACCATGCAGTATTGTGTTAATTTAAAATTAAATTCTACAAAATGAATCAGAATTTCATAAATAAATAGAAGTAAATAAAAACAGAGAATATTTTCTCTGAATACTTAATGTGAATGAATGACTGGCTATTGTTATCCATGAAATTATCTAAACAAATCTTAGCACTGCACAGAAGCTGCATGAAGGGATATTTAGATGTGGCATTTATACATTTAGACTGTATTTATAACTGCATAAACAAAGTTATGAGATTAATGTTTTAAATACTAAATTCTGAATATAGAAATATGTTGGAAAATAATGTAATATGCCTACTTTTAGATGGGAAACCTCAAACAGTCAGCAGGTGGCAGAAGTTCGTGATTGAATCACTGAGTCATTCAAACGATGCTTTCAAAAACGGCTGAATCCTTCAGGAGCGAATCGAATGACTGTTTTTAAGAATGGCTCAGTGATTCAGAGACGACGCAGATTCGGATTCGAACACAGAAACGAAACAAAAACAGCACTCTTGCTCGTGTCAAATTTCCAAGTTAGCAGCATGTATATTAAAACATAACATTATAAATTAATAAATATATATATATAATAAGAACCAAGTGCAAAGCGCTATGTTGATGCAACTTCTCATTGCAAACTGAACTGGAGCGTCGGAAAACACTCAATACAATATAAGGTGTATACTATACACGGACTAAACTACACAGAGCACAGCAGAAAGACATTTGGCAATCAACTTGTAATGTTTCTGCTGACATGCATGTTCAACGTTTGAACGTTTAAAACAGTGTTGCTGCCGTGCATACTACATATCTTACGGTACTACCTTATGGACGATACTACCGTTTAAAAAATGCGATGGCACCACGGGTATTTTTGAGCTTTAGCATCGCGATACTACCGTAGTACCGGTGCATCGTGCAACCCTAGTGGGGAGGCCGCTGGGCCCGGCTGTATGCGGCGCTGTGGCAGCAGAAGCCGTGGTGGAGGGCTGGGCCTCATTGAGAGGTGGGAGTGCCATGGCGGAATCTGGTGCGCGGCCTAGGCTTGCTGAAGGCCTGTTACTGCGCCTTGATGGGCGAAGCGATCCGGATCCTGTACGGGAAGACGACGGTGGTGACTGGGCAGGCGATTTTTTGGGCCCTGCGGGCTTTGCTCTGACAAATCATACCAGCGTACTTTGAGCTCAAAATGCATACAGGTTGGCAGGTCTGTAAACACCATTGTTTTTTCAGCATTTTAATCACTTTTTGATAAAAATCATTGTTGCTTATTATTGCCCCCCTCTAACTGCAATATTGGGGCTAATGTAACACGTGATCTGACCATAAGTGGTGCACACATAGGCTTCTCACCAGGAACCAGATGCCGAACTGACTGAGCAGTCTCTGGTCGTGCTGGTCGTCCTCTTTGTTGTCAAACTCCAGGTTGTCCAGGGAATGATGGGATGAAGACAGACCCATCTGACGCCGGCGGTTCAGCTCAAACTCCCGCAGCTCTGCGTGGATTTCTGCCTCTTTCAGCAGACTGCGACATTACATCACACTGATTAATGCTTGTTTCATATTAAAGGGCTAGTTCACCCAAAAACTACCCAAGTAGATCCAAACCTGTATGAATGTGTTTGTTCTGAACACAAAGGAAGATATTCTGAAGAATGAGGGAAACAGAGCAGTATTTTCTCCTACTATTGAAGTCAATGGTGCCCCAAAACAGCCTGATTACAAACTTTCTTCAGAATATCTTCCTTTGTGTTCAGAACAAACACATTCATACAGGTTTGGATCTACTTGAGGATGAGTCAATGATGACAGGATTTTCATTTTTGGGTGTACTGTCCCTTTAAGATATGTTTTTCAAATTGAGACATGCTCTGAAAAAGAGTGAACCGGCATATTATTATGATTTCTGAAGGATCTTGAAGATTGGAGTAATAATGCTGAAAATTCAGCTTTGAAAATAAATGAATAGATACATTATTATAATATATTAACATAGAAAACATCTATTTTAAACTTAATTATTCGCAATATTACTGTTTTTACTGTGTTTTTGTTCAGAATAATGCAGCTTTAGTGAGAATAAAAGACTTTTGGTTGCCTGTGTGTTAGTATTTTATATCTAATGTGCCTTATTCACATTCAAGTAAACTAAAAACTGTTTTTCTCTCTCTGAAGGTGTGTTTGTCCGCACCTGATCACCGCCTCCACGGTGCACACCAGCTCCTCTGCGCCGCACTCGCGCGTGTTGATGGGCGGAGGAGACGTCTGGTACAGATGCGTCTCCACCTCGCTGCTGTGGTGGTTGACATGACAACGCTTGCAGTAGCGCACGGGCCGGTTGCCGTGGCGACCGCAGCATCCCGCTGAGAAGCAGGTGACGACGGCGCGCCTGACGTGAGAGCTGCAGTTCTGTGACGGAGAGAGACACGAACACGCGTAATGTGAGCGGGACGGAGCGTTTGCTCTCTGTAATGTTTTTAGCACTCACTTCAGAAACCCATTTTAGACATTTTAATCTGCAGAGGAAAAAGGCTCTAGTTCACAGATGAGCTGATAATGGATGTCCTAAAAATGATGACATGGAAACACATGACCAAACACACACACACAGGACAACACAAGCATATTCCCTCACACCAGGCTTACCTTCTTCTGACATATAGCAGAAATCTCAGCTGTTAGGATGAAGTCATGAGGGGTATTGTTATAATTCAAGACAGAAATAAGATAACACATGTTAGCTATATGAACTAACAATGAACTGCCCTTTTATTCAACTTATTTTCTACATTTACTAAATCATTCTAGCATTTCAAGTATACATTTACATTATTATGAACAAACATGAAATGACAATAATTTATTTATATTATTATAACATTAATCTAGATTAATAAATGCTGTAAAAAGGCACTGACTGGTAGTTCACGATACCTAATGCACTCATTAAAGCTTATTGTAAAGGATGACAGAACGATCATTTTTGGGAGAACTATTCCTTTAAGTAAATACGTGAGTGTGTGCAGTTTTAAAATGAGTAAGAGTCACTGACCTTGTGGTAAAAGCACATCAACAAGCCACTCAGCATGATCGCTGTGAAAGATCACAGAAGTTCAGGAACACAAACACATTCTCACATCTTGAGCTGAATCATCTAATATAAGCTGACAGACAGGAGAAAAACAGACTGCTCCTCTTTTCCAGCCTGATCAAAATGTCTACAGGGCAAATATAAAGGGGTCATGACATGCAGAATCAGCAGCAAAACCCTCTTGTTCTCTCAAGAGCGGCTGCATAAGGACCATTATAAAGTTTTAAGCATTAAGGTAACCCTGTCCAATCAACTGATACCATTCAGCATTACACATGAAGCATCATTAAACATCAACAGAAAGAGTATCAGTTGGAGCCATAGGCTTGTGGGCTGCGCTCTGACATACAGCGCAATTTTTATTATTAGGAACGTTTATCTAAGTGAGATACAAACAGCAAAATGGGTCAAATAAACCAGAAACACAATAAAATTGTGGGCTTTCCTCACTAAACGCAATTACGAGATTATAAATGGACTTTATTAAGAGGTTGACCCCTTTAAGATGAGATTGACAGTTGAAGGCTGAGTAGATGATTGTGGACAGTCACTGCAGTAATACAGCAGACACACAATGCTTACCCAGCGATCCTCTGGCTGCACTCCTCACAGATGTATAAGGGTGGAGGTTTATCACCCAGTGTGACCGAGAGCGTCGGATCAATACACATCTGAAATCAGGACGGAGCCACAGTCACAATCACACAACCACTGGACACTCTCAAAATGTGTCTTAGTGCTAATAATGGACAATGTATTCAACTACAAATACAACAGGAGCTGTTTAAGGGTTTTTGCATAACTATTATTCTTTTCTCAATTTTAATGAGATATTGCTTGAGTCAAGTGACCAATGACCATACGTTTCACTGTATTATTATAGGCTTCTCAGGGCAAACCATCATCTCGGATTTCATAATAATTGTTTTACCTCTCTGACAGCTTACCAGATCTGACTTCAAACTGTTGGTTTTAACATCATCTAAAATAAACACCATATTGTGCATGCAGTGATCTCATTATCTCAGTGTTTGACTAGAGCGGTAACAGGGTCATCGTGAGCTCCTGGTAATTGAGTTACAGCATGTCTCTTCCTGCTCTGCTTCTATGTTTGACTACACAGAGCAAATATGTGCAGGGATGAAAACAATGAATCAGAACTATTTTTGAAATTATTCTGGGCATTTGCATGTTTTTATTTTGAAGTCTCAATCGCAAAATCCTTGCAGTGCACTGAAATGTTTGCTCCCTAAACAAATCCCACAAAATCCACAACATTTTTGATTAGACTACAACAAAACCTACATTAAAGAATCTCAGAGGTTACAGTACCTTCACCGCTGGCTTATTAATAGAGTTGTGACACTCGAGGTGTTGGCAGTGAATGGGGTTCCAGGCTGGGATATAAAGAACAAAACAGACAAATAATGTGTACATTTCAGGAGAATGTATGTCTCAAGCCACTGAAGCAGTGATTTCCAGTCTGTAAACATATCGTTATATTGAACAGTTCTTTTCTGTGAATCTTTCAACCAGTTCACCAAATCAGACTGAATCAGATTGGACAGTTGCATCTCCGGTCAAAACTGTCAGTCAAAGAGTGAACCAATCTCTCAAATGAGTCCAACAATTTGTCTGCTAATACAATCATTTGTAGAAAAGAGCTCCTTCCTGGCACCCTCAGGGGATCAGTGTCCAATCTCCGACCACCAACAGTGTATGATGTCCAGCAAAACGTTTTCTACAAATGTTTCAGAATACCAAACATTTAACATCCCCCCAGCAAAACAAACTGTTAACCCTGATAGCACACGTGCATCTCGGAGATGTCTATTTGATGTCTGCATTTACATCTGCAAGACGTATTTTTTAGGGTGTTTGCTCATCTGCAATAATTATATAGGACGTTTCCTTTTAGATGTGAAATAGACGTCTATTAGATGTCTTTCAGATGTTTATGATTTAGAATGTATGTAAAACTGACATCTGAAAGACGTCTGTCAGACGTTTGTAGACAGCAGATGCTTTCCAGATCAAGAGATCTTTAACAGACATCTTGCAGATGTACGTGTGCTATCTGGGAAAACTAGTGTCTCTTTCAGAGAAGTTGGCAGCGTGGAAACTACTGCCAAATATCTGTCCTTGTGCCGTAAGGACTGTAGAAAGAGGATTAAGGCAGCTGGGTCTGCAGCAGCATGGTCTCCACTACCGTGAAACCAGAGCAGATGCATTTATTGACACAAGTTGCAAATTCCGCTGGACTAACTGTGCGTTCACACCAGACTCGACTTGCGCGAATAAATCGCGCTATTCACGCGTAGTTGGCCGCTTGAACATTTTGAGTTTACTCGCTTCATTCGCGCGTGAAATTCACTTCACAACAGATGCGAATTCGCGTCATGGGAGGGGCTTCTGCAGGCGGCTCCAGTCTCGTTGTGATATGGCTGACATGGATATTGTTTAGAGGCTAGTTGCACTTTATGTGCTATGGAAACACTGGACGCGTGTATTTCAGCTGAGAATGTAGTTTAAAACTCAAATCTGCGGTTTATTTATAAAAACAGCAACTAATTTGAAAATGTTCGTCGCCGATTTCATAGCCGTGAGCTCCACGCGATCACCGGGCGCTCGTGCTCATGTATCCCAAAGAGAGGAGCGTAACCTCGGCTAGTCCTTCTGACATCTGCCGCTGGCTCTGATGTATCTGGATAAACATAAGATATAATTCGTTTTGGGTAAATCTAACAGGTAATCTTTGGTCTATCAGGTCCGGGTATCCACATACAGCCTCTGCTCGTAATCACGTCACTATTAGAGCAAGCTTCTGATTGGTTAACGCGGCGCGAATATCCGCCAAAGTTCAGATTTTTCAACGCTGCAAACGCCAGAAACGCTCAATTCGCGCCGCGTCATTCGTGCCGCCTCATTCGCGTGAACCGCGCCGCAGGATGTCTATTAGCGTCTTTGCATTGACTTAACATGTAAATCACTCGCGCTTAACGCTTCATTCGCATCTGGTGTGAACGCACCTTAAGGGGCCATAGAACATGTTCCCCTCCCAGTCAGAGAGGCGGGCTATTACAGTCTGTAATTTTGGTTCCCAAGGAAGATGGGGGGGTTGCATCCAATTTTAGATTGCCGTTTGAACCTCTTTTTCAGTACATACAAGTTCAAAATGCTAACAATCAAAATGATTGTATCTCAAATCCAATCCAGGGATTTGTTCGTGACAATCGATCTAAAGGACGCATACTTTGATATAGATATTTTGCCAGAAAACAAGAAGTTGCTGAGGTTCACTTTTAAGGGCAAAGCTCTTCCATTTGGCCTAGCCTTGTCACCTCGCATATAAATGAAATATATGGAGGCAGCACTGGCTCCTTTGCAACTCCAAGGCATCCGCATTTAGACAACTGGCTGATTTTGGATCAGGTTCTCTGGGTCTAAGTCTCTGGGGTTGAGGCTCAATACCACGTAAAACATTCTTTCTCCTGCTCAGAGGACAACGTATATAAGGGTCATATGGTATTCGACCACAATGCGGGCATAGCTGTCTCCTGCACATGTTGAATCCATTCTAAACACACTGAAATACATCAGGCTAGGTCAGGAAAGGTTGCTTATAGGTGTCATGGCAGCTGCATCCACGGTGATAAATTTGGGCCATGTGCATATGAGACGTTTCAGATGTGGCTCAGAGCCAAACGATTTCATCCAGGGCCAATCCCCAGGGGCAGATAAGGGTTACATGCTACACACTTCGTACACTTTCTATGTGGTTCAGACCCCGGTTTCATACCTTGGGTCCCACTCTAGGTGCGTGCTGTCATTGCAAGACATTAAAGACAGACGCTTCTTGCACTGGCTGGTGTGCAGTCTTAGATGGCCATCCAGCCAAAAGGATCTGGAGGTGTCTTGATTTGCAAACCAGTTGCTTTGAAATGATGGCTGTATATCTGACTCTGAAACAATTCCTCCAGCAGTTAAAGGGCTACCATGTCCTAGTGCAGGTGGACAATACTGCAGTAGTCTACTGCGTGTGTGACACCTGAACAGGTTAACACAGCAGGTTCTGTTTTGGGCTCAAGACAAATTGATGTCTCTCTTTTACATTCCAGGGCATATCAATGTGGGAGCAGACAGGCTGTGACACACAGAGAATAGAAACTCCACCCCGAAGTAGTCAAACAAATTTGGGAAAAATTATAAGAAGCAGAGGTGGACCTTTTTGCCTTGCAGGATGCAGCTCAATGTCCCCTCTACTTCTCTCTAACTCCTCCAGATCCCTTGGATCAGGGCGCGATGGCCCATTTGTGCCCTGGGAGTCCAGGCCAAGGTCTGTGAACAAGGGTCTTGCCTCTTGCTTATAGTTCCTTGTTGGTCGACCAGAGTTTGGTTCTCAAAACTAATATCCCTCCTCCATGGCTGTGGGTGATTCTGATCAGGAGAGACCTTTTATCTCAGGCACAGGGGACAATATTTCATCCCTGGCCCGAGCATTGAAACCAACTAAGAGATTCTGTTCTTTTAGCTGGTGCAGTGGAAACTATTCTATATAAGTACTAGGGCTCCCTTCACTTGAAGTTATGCCTTCAAATTGTATGTTTTTGAAAGATCCACTGTGCAGACCCAGTCCACTGCCAAGTTGTTTCAGAGCTGGAGTTCCTGAAAGACTGTCTGCAGGTGCATGTCCTGCTACTCTCAGAGTCTGTGTGGCTGCCCTTTCAGCTTGCCATGATCTGATTGACTGGGACCCTGTAGGAAAACACCCTCTAGTCGCTCACTTCATTTGTGAAGCTAAGCGGTTGAGGCCACCCAGCAGAATGATAGTTCCTTTGTGGGACTTGTGGTGTAGTGCTTGAGGTTCTGGTTGGGACTTTTGAACAACTAGAGTCAGCGACTGTCAAGCTTCTGACTGTAAAGATGGTTTTTCTAATGGCAATTACTTCTCTAAAGAGAATTGGGGATTTTCATCATCCTGCTTAGATTTTGCCCTTAGACTATTTTGCACCCTTGCTCTGATTATCTTCCTGAAGTTCCTTTCTCGACCATGCATCCAGTCATTCTTGAAGCATTCGGTCCTCCGCTATTCATTACGCTAGATCAGGAAAGACTTCACTTACTGTGTTCAGTCCATGCCCTTCGGATTTATGTCCACTGCACCAGCCAGTGGCTTAAGTCGGAGCATCTTTTCATATGCTATGGGAGCCGCAACTGTGGGGTGGCTGCCACTAGGCAAACAATGTCATACTGGGTTAGGGATGCTATTGCCCTAGTCTATGAGGGGCATGGTCAAGCTTCACCACCAGGAGTAAGGGCCCGTTCTACTAAGGGGAGTTGAATACTCCAAGACTCTGGCAAGAGGTGTCCCCTTGCAGCAAGTATGTGATGCAGCAGTCTGGTCCTCCCCACACAAGTTCATCAGGTTCTATAGTTTAGATGTTCATGTTACTCCGGGCTCTCATGTACTTGAGTCAACATCCCAAGGTCATGTCTGTGACATCTTCAATGTTTTGTGTGCACACTCTACACAACCTTGAGGGGTTCAGATACTTTCCAGTGTGCCGGCGTTGGTATTCCCGTTCCCATTAGTGTTATGAAATGTAGCATCGAGTGTAACTTTTGATAGGGAACATCTAAGGCTACTTGTAACCCTGTTCTCTGAAAAAGTGGAAACAAATTGCTGTACCTCATTGCCGCACTGTGGGAATGTCTAGATGTCTCTTCAGACAAAGGTCTAACCTTTAGGTGCTTCCCCTTTTTCAGGGAACAAGATTACACTCAAGTAACCCGAGATGTTCTTTATCTATTTGTAAAATAGTAACACTTTTTACTAGCCTGTCACACTCACTGAATGAAACATTGATGACAATAAAAACCCCAAATTAATACAACGGAATGCATAATTCACAATACAGGTACGTGCCTACATATGACTTTATCCAGATGTGTTTGAGCATGTAAACCATAGGGGTGTAAGAAAATATCGATACACGTGAGTATCGCGATATTTTGTTTGGCGATACTGTATCGATTCTCAAAAACGGAATATCGATATTTAAAAAAAAAAATCATACAGGATTCATGTCAGTTGTTTCGTTTTGAGTTCATATCCCGGCCGCTAGATGGCAGTCTTCATCTCTGAACTTAAACAGTGACAGGAAATACTAGCATTAGAGCACACCACTAATGTTTGCGTTAATATAGTTCGCTGCCAGTAATGGAGGATGAAAGAATTGTTTCAGTTCTCGTTTCGGTGTACAAAGCTGAAGTGTGGCGTCATTTGGGCTTTTGTGGTAGCCTAATGTCCGCCCCGGGACCATGGCGCGAGCTCCACCTCGGTCCCGCCGCTTGCCGCGCCCCGTGTGAAAAGCCTTCGCGTGGGGGATGCAGCGGGCGGCAGGGTCGCTGCGCGGCTTGCAGCGTTCTCTCGTGTCGGGGGCACAGTTGCCAAGTCCGCGTATTATACCCGACTTTGGGCTCCTGTTTTTGTAAAGTTGCGTGAAAAAATCCCTGGTCGCGGGTTGCGCTTTTTTGGGCTTATTTTACCAAATATGGTTGCTTGTTTGGGAAATCTGACAAGCAACTTCGTTTCTTTATGTTCGCCGTATTCTCCAATACATTGACTGACACGCTGTCTGCTCGCAGTTAATAGCCAACCAGTGCAATAATGTAACAGCCGTAGAGTCATTTGCCAAATGTTCCGCCCCTCATTGGAGAAAAATCACATTCAAAAAGACGCGTGACGCTGTAATCAAGCGATGATAGAAGTAGATGTAGAGGAGTGGGATTACTTTCTTTTAGCCTAATTTTTACAATGTTATTGTAATGTATTAATAATCACGAGCTGTAATATAAAAAAACATGTAGTCATATCCTAATACTGAGTAAATACATTTGGTTCAAATAGCCTGGTATGGCAAGATGTCTTAAAATATATTTCTTTTTTAATTCTATTTCTTAATTATTAGATTACCTTTTGACTTCATGAATACACTTTAATGACAGCTTAATGCTTTTTTAAAAATCTTTTTATAATATTATTTAATATTTTCTTTTTTCCTATAATATATATTATCATTTAATATAATATTTTATATATTTTTCTATAATATTTATGTGGCATTTTGTTTTATGTCATTTATTGTATAGTTATGTATACATTATTTTATTTTAAATGGTAGAAAAAACTGTTTTTGACCTCAAAATAAAGCACTTTCCCTCTGTACATGGCTGTAACGAGCAGTTTTGTGGAGCTTGGAATTCTTTATAATTAATTAAAAACCAATATTGCCACATTGATGGCTCAAGGAGGTGTAATTCATTACACATCATTGTTTCATTTTAAAATATATATAAAAAAAATTGTAACCAAGTGTTTAAGTGTAATTTCTGTAAAGGCTAGGGACAGAAAAATGGACATTTCCATAGAATGATCCCAATATATTTTAGGCTATAAATATGTAGCTATGTTACAGCTCTCCTTTGAAGCTCTTGTGCTTTTCTACTTTTTCCCATCTCTCCAATCCTGTTCTGCTCACAGGTGAAGATGAGTTTTGTTCCCACTTTTGTTGCAGTTTGCTAATTTTTGTAAAATAGATAAAAGAGTGGTTTCACTGTAATATGTTGCAGGCTCATTTATTGGTAATAAATAATTGATAATAAATAATATTGCTGATAATAAATCATCAAAAAATATTGGGCTTGTTTTTGAAGCCGCGGTTGCTTATTTGTCTCGCGAGAGTTGGCAACTGTGGTCGGGGGTGTTTTGTGCAGTCGCGTCGCGGTCTCGCTGATTCCACGCAGAACATAAATACAAACTGAAAAACCTGTGAAATCCAAGTTGAAAGGTTCTGAGAATGTTCAACACCTGTATTCATTTTATTGTTTACATTTGTTTTGTTTTCATTAGGAATCCAGCAAGCACTTTATTTTTCATTAATACTAAGCAGATGTCAGTTTTTTTTCAGATCAAAATGTTATGACATTGTATATTACAATTGTAAACTTAAACTGTGAACCTTTAAAGCAGGGTCTAAAAATATATATGGTCTTTTATATAAAATACATTTTATACATACATTTAAGTAAAGAATCCTGCAAGCACTTTAATTTTTCCCCCTTTACTCGTACTGCACAAAAAGTGGTTCAATAACGTTGAATGTTACAGGGACTGATTATTGCAAATGCAGATCCCAGTGTGTTCTGGTTAAACAATTTTTATGTATTTATTTATTTCTAAGGTTTGCATATGGTGGTGTACTCTTAATGACAGCTTTCCTAAAAATATATCCTATTCCTAAAATAAGAAATATCCCAATATATCGCCTTGCTTACCAGTATCGCAATGTATCGCAATATATCGTATCGCAACCCCTGTATCGTGATACGTATCGTATCGCCAGATTCTTGCCAATACACAGCCCTAGTAAACCACAATGCTGAGATGTCAGAAATACATGCTGACGTTATTGCTTTGACTTTGTTCATTGAAACGAACCATTTGAAAGCATTGGTTTGGAGAAATTAATCAAACATCTCACCTGTGTACTGCAGGCCTCTGTACTCACTGATGGCACCAGGAGGCTTCAGGTTGGGCCAGTAATGGAAGAGCATTTGAACAGCTGGAGGTTTGACTTGGGACGGGCCGTAGGATATGACGTACAGAAGATCCTTTAAAAACACAGTGATCAGTGTCATTGAGAAGTGCTATTGGAAAAATCTCCAAAAAGACATGAAGAACTGATGCATACCTTCCATACTTCCTGCTTGTATTTCATGAGACACTCCAAAAGCTGACAGTGGTACACTGAAGACAACCAGAGAAACATTTAGAGCCCATAATCCGAACTCTACTGAAAAAGCTACACTATGACAGAGACTTCTGCAAATAACAATCAGTGACTGACTATAGAAGTAACTTTCTTGCAGCCTGATAAATGCATATGTACCTGGATTTGAAGTGTACTGCATGGCGATCATCAGCATGGAGGAGGCAGACAGATTCACATATGCTGGAACGACACCCTCTCTTCGAGTCGAACCCACTGCAACACATAAATCATTTTCTTACATCATAGTGCACGATTGTCACATAGTGTTGCATTTATTAGTGCTTGCTGATAATCAAACCAGCCGTGTGCTCTACTGGAAGCACAAAGTGGTTGCTGAAATACATTGAGAGCTGTTACTTTGAAGAAGCATCTCTCATATTCACACAAATACAGTTAGTGTACTCACAAATGGCCATGGGAAGGAAGGATGTGCTCAGGTACTCTATGATGTCCTTGTGCAGGAAAGGAGGGAATGTGGCTAAAGTGGAGATCATGGTGTAGGGTAAAGTGCTGAGAATATCATCACTAAGGAAAGGCAGAAGGCATGTTGTGGTGTAAAATATGGCCTGTCCCAGATCTGAAAGACAAGCAGATGTACAAATGAGCACCATGTCGTCTATAGATTCATGCAGCATTACCAACTCATCTCTAAAGCTTTGCGTTTTCTTCAGAATGTGTCCATAATTAAATACTAGCATATGTTACTGTACGATGATAATGTTGTTATCCAGTCAAAGCTCTTTATGGTGAATGACACGAAAGCAAAGTTTGTTTAGAGGCCAGCAGATAGCAAAAATAAAGCTGGCTAACAGCTGTCAGGAAATTAGCATGTTTTATTGAAAACTGCCACTAGATGGAATGAGTGATTCCTGCCGATAATCCCAAAATGGTCAAATATTGACTAAACTGCAGCAATATTCTCTTTTTAGATTATTTTCAATTCATGAGAAACACACAGAAGATCTCAAAGAGATCAGAGTTCACCAAAAAATGGTCATTCTGTCAGCATTTATTCCCCTTATGTGCTTCCAAACCAGAAGGACTCTCCGTCTTCTGCAGAAGATAAAAGATATTTGAAGAATATTAGTAACCAACTGACTTTTCTGAGACATTTCTCAGAATATCTTCTTTCATGTTCCACACACACGAAGGTGAGTAAACGATGACAGAATGATTTTTGGGTGAACGTCAGGCATCAATGGCAAGTGCGCTGTAGTGGAACTGATTCATAGAAGACTGAGCGTATTTGTTTGGCTGGAAATCAACGTCCATCTAGCAGCAATCCTTACTTCGAGTGACGTATTTTACAATCAGTGTCATTTTTACACTCAGAAGTGTGTCTCCGGGAGGGAGGCGGCGCTCAGGACTCACCGTGCTGACCGTGCTGCAGCAGTGGCACCAGGTCAAGCAAGGTGACGAGGGTGGCATAGAGCCCCTGATAGTCCAGTGAGGGGTAATCTGAGATCTGAACCTCCCGACTCTGCTGGGTGGCACCACCCCGGTCGGCCGGGGCGTCCCGCAGAACGCTGTAAAGGAGGGATCGAGTAACTGTAGGGTTGATGGAACTGACTTGTGGTCTTAGAGATGGGGTGAGTGGGAATGGCACAGGAAAAAGACACATGGTCATGGGCACGGCCAAATTGGAAGCTTCCTGGCTCTCCTTTCTGCCTGTACGGGACAGGATGCTGCTCCGAGGGAGGGGTGGGGGGAGGGAGGGGAACAGGGGAAAAAAAGAGACAACAAAGACACAAAGAAACAGCACATTACATTGAAATGGCTCTACAGAGACAGCGTAAGTAGAAAAGAACCAAACCCAGATATTCCCCACATAGGATGCAGTGTCTCCACAGACTTTGGAATTTGCTTTGGATGTGCCATCATCATCTATGCATTTGAAAAGCTGGCTTTTGCTTTGGACCGAAACTCAAGCAGGCTTGCGCTTGCGAAAGAACGCGATGATCACTGCATCTCATGCGTATCTGGTGACAAGGAGCAAAAATATAAAAAATGGCATGTTTTCAGTGGCAGCCCCGTACTTCGCCAGAGGAACGAGCTTAAAGGCGCACACGCCGCGCCCTCCGAGCGGCCAATCCCCGGAGGACGGGCGGCACGGGCCCGTGAGGAGGCCAAAGAGCCGTATGGGAAATATTGAGCAATGGAGGGGCTGTCAGAGATGAAAGCAATCCCAGTTAGTTTTGAGGACGATACAGAGATGACACTTCAGAAACATGCTTCAGCCAGTAATAAACATGTATGTGAGGTTAGACTAAAAGCTCCCTGGTCACAACACATGTTTATTGCACCATCAAAAAGAATGTCTGTATGTAAATACATTATGATACTGCCTCAGTATCATTTCGGGGAAGAGAAATAATGGATATGGATTTCAGTTCTAACAGAAATGCCACTAGTCTACGGCTGGGGAACACTGTAATGGAAAAGGAATACGCTGGTTTTGAAAGCAATGTGTCATGTTCGTGGAGGGATGTGGAGGGTGTTTGTGTCTGCTGTCCCCTGTCAGCTTCTACCTCAGCAGTAATTTGGTCTGTGATGGTCTTGGAGGGAGAGGAGAACGTATTGGATGTGCGTTACATACAACAGGATGGCGTAGTATTTCTCACACTGTCTATTATCAAAGCTACACATGTCAGGTCTGTTTGGCTGGGAATGAAAGGTGGTTCAGCTGCAGAATGCTACAGCGTTCTCGACAAGAAAACTCTACATTTCTAACTAAACTAAACATTTCAAACCCACTGAACACTATGGAAATCCAGTATTTCATATCACTGACAGCCCTGCTGAAAAAAACAATAGAACCCTGCCCAAAACACAATAGAAAACGTAATGGATTTAATGGGTATAATGGGAATTGTATTGGTTTTAATGGAAACTATAATGGTTTCTACTGGTATGTGATGGATTCTATTGGTGGGATGTTAAATCCTATTGGGAAAATGCCCAAAACACACTACAGAAAGGAATTTTGTAATGGTTTTACTGGAAAAAGCTAATGGTTTATAATGGTATTTTAATGGAAACCATTGGAATTTCTGTGATGTTTCCATTGGGCTTCTATTGTTTTTTTTAGCAGGGAGTACATTATCATTATCAACTCTTAATGACAAAAGGACCCTTTAACGCACAAACACTGATAAACATAAACATAACAGGAATACCAAATGCACACAACTACATACTGCTCTCAGATGCTAGACTGCATGTTTTGAGCGCATGCACCTTTATTAAACTGTTTCTGTTGACACGTGAACATGAAGAAGAGCTTGTACACATAACATGAACTCATGAGTCTAAACTGTATTTCATAAAGCTACTGACATGTAAAAGACAAACATTAAAGACAAACAAAAACAATACTCAAATCAGGATTTTATCCAAAATGTGTACTTTTGGCATGCATGATGTTCCTGCATACATCTGATTATAATACAGAGCTCTAATGTCTCGGTTGGCTGTAGATAGATGACATATTTATATGCTTTGTATATGCCTATCGTTAGAATAGTGTTTCACCTATTTCCAGTGTAGTGCACTTACCTGAGCAGGGTCTGGGAAAAGTATTTCAGAGTATTTGCAATGTCTGTTCCCGATGGCACTGGGTAAATATTGTGAAGCACACGGTTGTGATACTCTTGCAAGTATCGAATCTTAGAGCCAACTAAACAAATAAAGAGCAAAGTGACACATAATTAGCATTTCATAATATTCAACAATCCACTGCTGCTGCTGCTTTGTGTTGTTTGATGAAGAAATCAGTAAATGAGCATCGCTCTGAAACTGACATCTGTGTTTTCACAGCATTACGGCTGAAACGAGACACGTTTTCTAATTTGTACTCGTTTCGAGTGAGTTTTCCACATCAGACAGTTTGGATCGTCAGATGGACAAATGAACGAACCGCTGGAGAACAGCGTCTGTGTTTGGACGGCCGAATCACGATGACTCCTGGAACACACTTCTCTTATTTCTCATGCTGGGTAATGATGATTTGCCTCAATTTTATTGTTGTTTTCTGTCTTACAATGAGAAAATAAAATAACATCAGACATGTTTGAGGAAGAGAGAAGTGATCTATAACTCAGAGCTGTCAGCAGCAGACTTCACCACTTTATAGTAGCATATGAATAAATGAAAATACAACAACAAAATGTTTGTTTCATGATTGTGGCAACAGTTGAATAAATGAACCAATTCATTGAAACAAATAGCTCAAAAGAATCATTCTGTTAAAAATCTGTTTCCTATATAATGAGAGTAAACAGAGACTGAGTCTGTCAAGCTCCAAAATGACATAAAATGGTCATAAAAGTGTCATAACCTGGACTACGGATATGACACTTATGACAGTTTAATGTCATAACCGTAGGGCATATTGACAATATATTCTGAGTCTTCTGAATTCATGTGAAGAACAGGCCTCAATGTAAGTTATGTTTACTAATGAAGACAGGTTTGGATCAACTAGTTAAAGGCAACAGAATGTTTTTGATTATTAGTGATTTAAAAAGGTCAAAATTCTGCATAAAGAAAAAATAGCTTTCCTTAAATAATGAACTACACAGAGAAATTAAATGATGGACTATTGTAAAGAAATACAAAATGTTGTAAGTATTTTGTTAGCGTTGTTTATTGTATGTAATTCATTAGATTATGCGGTTATAAATTATGCTTTTGTTATAACGAGTTACCATAATGAGTCCATAACATAATTACAACCTATTACAGTATGCAAAAAAGTTACATTATGTGCTCACAATTTTATTTATATTATGAATTTTTTTTTTACCATTTGATCTTTTATATTATATGCAGTTTTTACATTGTGTGTTGCTGCAGGATCTTGTAATCCTATGACAGACTGTTTTCACAGATTATAGATTATAGACTAAATGTTCATCTACATTTCAGCAAGATATACAATCAGTTATAACGTCTTATTTTTGAGACTAGGCCTGCATTAGATCAGTGTTATTGACCACAGATGTTGTGGTGTTCAACATGCAGCACACCTAGCTAACAATTTTTGGTTCCCAGAACATTATTTTTTATGGTTTGTTTTTGGTTAGCCAGGAAAGTTTTCTTAAAGGAAATAGAATGTTAGTTTTTGGTTTTTAGAACGTTATTCTAACGTTCCCCTAATGTTATTATAACGTTTCCCTAACCTCTTTACTCTCTTT
Organism: Aspiorhynchus laticeps; assembly: GCA_023376895.1. NCBI lineage: Eukaryota > Metazoa > Chordata > Actinopteri > Cypriniformes > Cyprinidae > Aspiorhynchus > Aspiorhynchus laticeps. The sequence goes on from CM041808.1 coordinate 39,245,826, forward strand.
ACAGTATGATCACCCCGCTGTACGTCAGTAATCATCCAGCACACACGACCCAGTATAGTACAAGTAGAAGACCGGTGAAAGCCGCCATCAATTCGTAGCAGTGAATGAAGAGGTACTGTACCAATCATAAGTGCAGTATGGAGTACCTCAAGGCTCAGTACTAGGGCCGTTACTTTTCACGCTTTACATGTTACCCTTGAGAGATATTATCAGGAGACATGGTGTTAGCTTTCACTGTTATGCTGATGATACTCAGCTCTATATTTCTTCACGGCCTGGTGAAACACACCAAATTGAGAAACTTATGGAATGCATAGTCAATATAAAAAACTGGATGACGAGTAATTTCTTACTGCTAAATTCAGAAAATTATTTATCTGACCAAAAACCTCTGCATGTAATAACCTAGAACACTGTCTAACACTTGATGGCTGCTCTGTCAGTCAGGAACCTAGGTGTGCTATTTGATAGCAATCTCTCCTTTGACAGCCACGTTTCTAGCATTTGTAAAACTGCATTTTTTCATCTTAAAAATATATCTAAATTGCGACCTATGCTCTCAATGACCAATGCAGAAACGTTAATGTTAACGTTAATAATGCGAGCTCTTATCGCATTATAGTCCTTCACGTCCGCTGCGTTCTCAAAACTCTGGCCGTCTGATATACCTAGAATATCAAAATCAACTGCGGGCGGCAGATCTTTTTCCTATTTAGCGCCCAAACTCTGGAACAATCTACCAAACACTGTTCGGGAGGCAGACACACTCTGTCAGTTTAAATCTAGATTAAAGACCCATCTCTTTAACCTGGCGTACACATAACACACTAATACACTTCTATTATTCAAATCCGTTAAAGGATTGTTAGGCTGCATTAATTAGATCAACTGGAACCGGGAACACTTCCCATAACACATGATGTACTCGTTACATCGTAAAAAGATTGACATCTACGCTAATATTAGTCTGTTTCTTTCTTATTCCGAGGTCACTGCAGTCACCAGATCAGATGGTGGATCAGCACCTAGAGACGACCTCTACAGCCCTGAACGTCAGCGGAGACCAGGACACCTAGATGAGCCCCAGAGACAGATCCCCAGTGAAGACCTCGTCACCTAGACGGACATCAGGACAAGACCTCGGTAACTAGATGAATCCTCTGCACAATCTGACTCTGCTGCGGTTGAATTAAACTGCTGGTTCGTCTGGTCAGAGGAGAACTGACCCCCGACTGAGCCTGGTTTCTCTCAAGTTTTTTTCTCCATTCTGTCACCGATGGAGTTCAGGTTCCTCTGGCTTGTTTAGTCAGGGACACTTAATTTCTAGTGATATCATCGACATGATTGCACAGATACTATTAGAACTGAACTGAGCTGGATGATGCCATCACTGAATTCAATAATGAACAGCCTTTAACTGAAAATTGAGTTTTTAATCTTGTCATTTTACATTATTGACACTATTTTCCTATTTTGATAATGTGAAGCTGCTTTGACACAATCTGTATTGTTAAAAGCACTATATAAATAAAGATGACTTGACTTGACTTGATCAGAGGCAGCAATAAATTAAGATGAAACAAACCCACGAAGTTATGATTTGTTACCACTCTATGCTTAACCCTGGCTTAAAATGATAATTTAAAACATGTTTTGATTTATCTAATTTGTGTATTTTAATAAATGCTGCATTAAACGAATTATTACACACACAAAAAATCTGCAACGTTTTCATTGGAAAGATAGTTTTACAGTGTTATAACCTAAAACTAACCATTAGGAGCGTTCTCTATAAGTTATTTTTAGGTTATTATAAAAAATAACCACCCTGCAATGTTCTGGGAACGTTATTT
>CM041808.1:39255178-39295246 GCA_023376895.1 Aspiorhynchus laticeps
CCACAGCACACCGACACCTTACACACACACACACACACACACACACACACACACACACACACACACACACACAGAGAACAACTGTCAACCTGCCACAGCACACCGACACCTTACACACACACACACACACACACACACACACACAGAGAGAACAACTGTCAACCTGCCACAGCACACCGACACCTTACACACACACACACACACACACACACACACACACACACACACACACACACACACACACACACACACACACAGCTTAGAGTGTACGGTGTTCAAATCACGGCGAACTAAAGCATCACGTGAACTCGGTGAAAGACAGCTCTCCCAAGCGCGACTCGCCGCAACACGTCACTTCCGGTTCGCGAGTGTGTTAATTACGGCGGGAATCGTGTTGGCGTTTCTGAAATTGTTGACACAATCTTAAGCCCAAACCAGCTGAAATCATTAAAAGGTTAATATCGCTTTTTTATTATTACTATTAATGCATCAATGTTTCACTACACATCATTACCAAAGCCCTGTGATGTTTCTTCAGATGGATCGCTGTGTTTGTGTTTTGCTCCGCGCGCGCTGTATCCCCGCCTCTGCGTTGTCAGGGTAACGTGATGCGTGCTGACGTCATCCGAGGGTGCGCGCTCGTGAGCAGTCGTGTCGCTTCTCGGTAAGTCTGTCGGTTATTCTCGGCGCAGATGGAGGTGACCGTCGCGATGGACCCGCTGTTTCTGTCCTGGAGCAGCTGCAGGAGGCGGAAGTTCCAGAGATGCTCGGACATCTGCTCCAAGCTGCTGTCAGAGAGCCCGTGTGACCAGGTCAGTGAGCGGCCAGCGGCTAGCGGCTAGCGGAGAGATTAGCGCTCATAAGCGCATTATAACGCTCTCCGTGTAGCTCCAACCGATTCCTCTCGTTTATCGATCTGATTATGATCATTAATTAGCCTGGTACTCGTGTTTCTGAGGTAACCCTAACTGTTTAACATGAAGCTCATCAACTGCTCCTTATATTAATAATGTAATAATCATGTTCCCTGTACTGTATTCCCCATGTTATTATTAGTGCAGTATTCCTCTGTTAGCTGGTCCTTCAGTGAGCAGGACTCTATGAAATACGTTTTATTGTTTTCTAAATTCATTTTTTTCCTTTTTAATGGTCAAATTAAATTTCATTAATCAAAAAGCATGTCTAATTAATTAAAATCATGAAATGTATACAATTTAACATTAATTTATTAAAAGTGTAAGAAAAATGACATGTTTAGGGCTCGTATGAAATGTTATTTTTTTCTCACCTTATGTTTTATTACCAAATTCTGTGTTTTAGTCTGATTATCTGAATGCATACAAACAATTATTATTTATTCTTACAGTAGCTTATGAAATGCCCCCCCCCCCCTCAGAAACTCTGTGTTGTGTATTTAAATTTTACTGATTATCAGATGAAGCATTGATTTAATTTATATTTTAATTAATGAAAATTAAACATTAAATTTTTTGGCAAATAAATGGGATTAATATTAAAATTAAAATATTTTGTGATTATTTCTTTAAAAATAAAGTGTTATTATGTTTCAACAGCAGTAGTAGTATTACGTACATTCTACTAAATAATAGTAATATAGCTATTTCTGACACAATGGCCGTTTCTCAATACCAAGTTTGCACAGCTCGGACTTCACAAGTTGGACTCGGGAGTGATCTCCGGGACGCGAGGACACAAGTCCGGTCATTCTGCTGATGGGACAGCAGCGTACTTCATAACGTCAGTCAGCTCGCCTGTATTACAATACGACGAAACACGATATCAAACACCACTGCCTCTTTTCTGTTTCATTTAAAATATTAATTGCCACAAAAATGTGCACCGAATACCTCACGTAAGGCGCACACGCATTATAATAAAACGAAATGATATCAAACACACTGCCTTTTTATTTTCTTCAAAATACAACCCTGTTTTCGTTTTAAAAATATAAAACATGAATACGTGGTTTAGGTAATATGTGCACATATACTCTGATTCACTGTATAATAACATGAAATATGACAAGCACAACTCTGCCTTTTTTATTAAATGTGTTTTAATGAACAATAATAGCCGTTATAGAAGTAAACTATAAGAAACGTAATAGGAAATAAAGACAAAAGCAAACAAATCAGTCACGTTAACAAAGTAAGCGCTGTATTACGATTAATAAATAAATAATTTATGAAAAATAACTGTGTGTTCAACCAAAACCTCATGACCTGGAAGAAATAATAGATTCATGAGACCAAAGATTGCCTGTTAGATTTACCCAAAATCTCATGTTTAACCACTACGGAGCCATCAGAGCCGGCGGCAGATGTCAGAGGGACTAGCCGAGGTGAGGCTCCTCTCTTCGGGAGACATGAGCACGAGCGCCGGTGGAGCGGCACGATTCTGGATAAATTGAGAATCACGATTTTTTTTTCTCAAATAGAGATCACGATTCTGAACTAAACAAAATAATGTGTGACAAAATATTAATTGCTGCAGTCTATTTAAAAGTGTTTAATTTAAATGAATTATTAAACATTTTAATATATAATACAGTATGGCCAGGTTTCACAGACGGGGCTTAGACTAAGCCAGGATTAGATCATAGTTCAATTAAGACATTTAAGCAATTTTTATAAACATGCTTAGAAACAAACATCACTGGTGTGCATCTTGATACAAAACAAACACTGATATATTTTAAGATCAGTCAATGCGAGTTTCTTTCAGTTGAAACAGCTCAGATTCACATGTTTGTCTTTAAGCCTTGTCTGTGAAACCTGGGGTATATTTATTTAAAATATAGTGTATTTAATACACCGACTTTTAGAATTAAAACGATGAAGAATTGGTTTGTATTAATGATTCAATGCCTCACTCATACCTCACTTGTTTCATTAATGGATGAATCAGTGTTTCTGAACAAATCTCGAATGAATGATTCATTTTTTAAATGATGTGGCGAAATGATGCAATCGACACAAACGTTATTTGAAGCGCCAGCTGCTTTCAAAAGACGAGTGGCTCTATTTTGATCGCTACCATAGACATCAATGTTTGTAGCCGAACTATAAACTTTTATCCCAGTATTTCTATGAATGACTGTAAGACAGAAATAATACTGTGTAGTTGAAAAGACTGTTTGTGAAGCTTTTTCTTACCTAAACATGTTAACTGTCTGCTCTCTGGATCAGCTGAACGCAGATCTGAATGTTCCCGTATGATTTTTTCAAAGTTTTAATAGACACGGGCGAATCGTTGTCATTCAGAAATTAGATCGTGTGGGTATTTGAATCGAGAGCGCGATCTTTTAACGATTAATCGTGCAGCTCTAGCACCCGGTGTTTGCCTGGAACTCACGTCTCTGAAACTAATTTTCCAATAGGTGCTATCTTTATAAATAAACCACAGATTTGAGTTTTAAACAACTACATTCTCGCCTGAAATACACTTAGAACGGCATTTCATGACACAATAACAGTAATATTTTGAAATTTTTCGGGTTTTCCTCTCTGCCATTAACGCTAGCTGATTGGTGCGAAATGCATTCTGGGATACCTGGCTGCCTCAAGTTGGCACAAGTCACCTCTGATGCATCCTTGATAAAAGGGGCGGAGCTAGAACACATCCGGGGATTTGAACTGTACTTGGCTAGATGTGAACTCTGAATTGGAACAGTACTTGGGCGACGACCGATGACGTTTCACAAGAACACAAGTACAGACAAGAACGCATATTGAGAAACGGCCAATGTCTTCAAGTTAAACAGGACTTTTATTTTGACGGGTTGCCGAGTAAAGTTCTGTGTGTATATGATATGACTAGTTTTACTCAAATGAAATGGTAAAATGCTGGTTTTGATCAGTTTTGGAGATATTGTTGATGTATTTATGTCTTCATTGAGACGTCAGACGCTGAAATCACGCGCTCTGTGTATGTAGTAAACAAAACCCTGCTCCATTCACACAGAGACACATGCAGGATTCAGATTTACATCAGATACTAGTCCAGATCACCATTTGATTTAAGTGACCTACTTTTGATTAATGCATCCAAACTTTGACAAACTCCGTGACATTAAACTATAAATTCAGTTGTTATGACTGGATTCCGTCTGTGTTTTCTGCATCACGGACATCATAGAGTCCTAAGTGAGCTTCATCCTCTCCCTGTATCTGTACCACACGGATGATCTGAGGAGCGTGACGTCACACACTGATGATCTGAGGAGCGTGACGTCACACACTGCTGATCTGAGGAGCGTGACGTCACACACTGCTGATCTGAGGAGCGTGACGTCACACACGGACGATCTGAGGAGCGTGACGTCACACACGGATGATCTGAGGAGCGTGACGTCACACACTGCTGATCTGAGGAGCGTGACGTCACACACTGCTGATCTGAGGAGCGTGACGTCACACACTGACGATCTGAGGAGCGTGACGTCACACACTGCTGATCTGAGGAGCGTGACGTCACACACTGCTGATCTGAGGAGCGTGACGTCACACACGGACGATCTGAGGAGCGTGACGTCACACACTGCTGATCTGAGGAGCGTGACGTCACACACGGATGATCTGAGGAGCGTGACGTCACACACGGATGATCTGAGGAGCGTGACGTCACACACTGCTGATCTGAGGAGCGTGACGTCACACACGGATGATCTGAGGAGCGTGACGTCACACACGGATGATCTGAGGAGCGTGACGTCACACACGGATGATCTGAGGAGCGTGACGTCACACACGGATGATCTGAGGAGCGTGACGTCACACACGGATGATCTGAGGAGCGTGACGTCACACACGGACGATCTGAGGAGCGTGACGTCACACACGGATGATCTGAGGAGCGTGACGTCACACACTGCTGATCTGAGGAGCGTGACGTCACACACGGACGATCTGAAGAGCGTGACGTCACACACTGTTGATCTGAGGAGCGTGACGTCACACACGGACGATCTGAGGAGCGTGACGTCACACACTGCTGATCTGAGGAGCGTGACGTCACACACGGACGATCTGAGGAGCGTGACGTCACACACTGTTGATCTGAGGAGCGTGACGTCACACACTGTTGATCTGAGGAGCGTGACGTCACACACGGATGATCTGAGGAGCGTGACGTCACACACGGATGATCTGAGGAGCGTGACGTCACACACGGACGATCTGAGGAGCGTGATGTCACACACGGACGATCTGAGGAGCGTGACGTCACACACGGACGATCTGAGGAGCGTGACGTCACACACTGACGATCTGAGGAGCGTGACGTCACACACTGACGATCTGAGGAGCGTGACGTCACACACTGACGATCTGAGGAGCGTGACGTCACACACTGACGATCTGAGGAGCGTGACGTCACACACTGTAGATCTGAGGAGCGTGACGTCACACACGGACGATCTGAGGAGCGTGACGTCACACACTGTTGATCTGAGGAGCGTGACGTCACACACTGATGATCTGAGGAGCGTGACGTCACACACTGCTGATCTGAGGAGCGTGACGTCACACACTGTTGATCTGAGGAGCGTGACGTCACACACTCGTCACACACTGATGATCTGAGGAGCGTGACGTCACACACTGATGATCTGAGGAGCGTGACGTCACACACTGACGATCTGAGGAGCGTGACGTCACACACTGACGATCTGAGGAGCGTGACGTCACACACGGATGATCTGAGGAGCGTGACGTCACACACTGACGATCTGAGGAGCGTGACGTCACACACTGACGATCTGAGGAGCGTGACGTCACACACTGTTGATCTGAGGAGCGTGACGTCACACACTCGTCACACACTGATGATCTGAGGAGCGTGACGTCACACACTGATGATCTGAGGAGCGTGACGTCACACACTGATGATCTGAGGAGCGTGACGTCACACACTGATGATCTGAGGAGCGTGACGTCACACACTGACGATCTGAGGAGCGTGACGTCACACACGGATGATCTGAGGAGCGTGACGTCACACACTGATGATCTGAGGAGCGTGACGTCACACACTCGTCACACACTGATGATCTGAGGAGCGTGGCGTCACACACTGATGATCTGAGGAGCGTGACGTCACACACTGACGATCTGAGGAGCGTGACGTCACACACTGACGATCTGAGGAGCGTGACGTCACACACTGACGATCTGAGGAGCGTGACGTCACACACGGACGATCTGAGGAGCGTGACGTCACACACTGTTGATCTGAGGAGCGTGACGTCACACACTCGTCACACACTGCTGATCTGAGGAGCGTGACGTCACACACTGATGATCTGAGGAGCGTGACGTCACACACTGACGATCTGAGGAGCGTGACGTCACACACTGACGATCTGAGGAGCGTGACGTCACACACTGATGATCTGAGGAGCGTGACGTCACACACTGATGATCTGAGGAGCGTGACGTCACACACGGATGATCTGAGGAGCGTGACGTCACACACTGCTGATCTGAGGAGCGTGACGTCACACACTGACGATCTGAGGAGCGTGACGTCACACACTGATGATCTGAGGAGCGTGACGTCACACACTGCTGATCTGAGGAGCGTGACGTCACACACGGACGATCTGAGGAGCGTGACGTCACACACTGCTGATCTGAGGAGCGTGACGTCACACACTGCTGATCTGAGGAGCGTGACGTCACACACTGCTGATCTGAGGAGCGTGAGGTCACACACTGATGATGGTCTCTTCTGATGGTTTCAGGCGGTGTGGAGCTTGAAGACCAGAGCTCTGACGGAGATGGTGTACATCGATGAGGTGGAGGTGGATCAGGAAGGCATCGCTGATATGATGTTGGACGAGAGCTCCATCGCTCAGGTGGCACGTGAGTATATTATCGTCCCAGTAAAGTAATTTACACATCAGCCAATCAAGGCAAGATTATTTGTATACAGTGCAGCTCAGTTGTTCCAGGTCTGTAGTGCACAGCTTTACAGGAACGATGCTTTAATGTCTATAAGCCCCAGACATCTGTGCTTGTTTTGGTTTGGTCAGGTCCAGGAACGTCACTGAGGCTTCCAGGAACGAGTCAGGGCGGAGCGCCCACTGCAGCGGTCAGGTTCGACCTCATCTGTTTAAACTACAGCGACTGAAGCCTGAAGCTGTACATTACTAGCAGCACTGTTGTAGTAGAGTACATGAGTGCTTTGGCTCTGCTGTTCTAAGCACGGCTGCACAATATTGGAAAAAACTCTCATTCACATATTTTGTTTTTCTGCAATATATATATATATATATGTATATATATATATATATGTATATATATATATATATGTATATATATATATATATATATATATATATATATATATTGCGATATGAAAAACAAAACACCAGATGAGTTGAATAGAAAACATGATCAATGATTAGGGTGATTTTGTAGGTGAGTACATCAGCATAGAAAATAAATAAATATAATAGAACAAATGAAATGAAACAGTGCTTTATATTTTTAAGGTAAGTCTAACAGTATTCAGGTACAGAAACTGAATAATCAAATGTAAAATAACACCGCATAGTCTTCACTGTATAAATTAAATCTAATAAGTCTGTGTTAAAGCTACAAAAGTGATTTTTCTCTATGAATTTTGTTGTTTGATTAACATTCATGACAGAAAGCCTCAGGAACATTAAACTGCTGTTAATATACTACCATAATAACCTGATTATAAGACGACCCACCTTTTTCCAGATGTACCTTTTGGAAAAAGGCTTTTTGAAAAACAAATCTTGTGTTTTACTGAGAAAAAAATATATATATTTTCATATTGCTAATTTTTGTTTTGAAAGTATGGAAAATACTGAAACAACAATCACATTTAAAAATATACACTTTTTGATTAACTATAACAATAACAGCTAGCCCATCTGAATTATATAACATTTAGTCTATACTTCTCATATTAGCCTGCCAAACTGTTATTAACAGTAGAAGTGAAATCTTACTGTACTCTTCAAATCTGGGTACCGTCTTATGTTTTAAAATCACTTACAGATGAAGTTTGTTTTTAGTTTTATGTGTGTTTGGCGCCATCTATTGTTGTGTGTGTGTTATTGTCATGTCAAAGTCTAGACCCTGAATATAAGACGACCGTGTTTTTCAGATGTATTTCCAAGAAAAAGACATCATCTTATATTCTGGTCAATATGGTATTACACATGCTTCTCAACTGTTTACCTTCACCCAAGCCATAAGCAACGGTGTTTACAAAGATACTTGCATGCATGCATTTTTGCATGTATGTGTCATTTCAGGAACAAATAGACGCATAAGTGAACATAATTCAGTGTTGATGTGTGTCTGCGTGTCTCTCACCGTGTCTACACCGGACTAAAAAATACTCCAGAACCCATTATAATCAGTGATGCTGTCTACAGCGGATGCGGTGCGCACGACTAATCCCCGACAGCAAACTCATGCCTCATTCTGTTGATGACGTACTGACACAAAGATCAGATGATTTGCTACGGTCGCGTCCGGTGTAGACAGACTTTAGCTGTAGACACGTGTCTGTGTGAGAAAACGATCAGTATACTAATCATCGCACACGCTGTGATGTGACTATCGTGGATAGGGCTGGGCGATATGAGCAAAAATTCATATCTCAGTATTTTTTGGATGAGTCGCGGTATACGGTATATAGCTCGGTATTTTGTATTTGGATTAAACAAATAAAGTGAATGTAGGCATATTATGTGCAAAAAAGGGTTAAAATCACATTATATTTTAACATTGTAACATTGCAATCTAAAAACAAAAAGAAGTTAAATTTACTAAACTAAAAATGAAAATAATAAAAAGCACAGATTAATTAAGTAAAAAAGGCTATTTTGATTACCACATTACAGTCATTTTACAGTTAGTGCTATCATACACACATACACGTGTACGTTTACAATTCTACATATGACACAGTTATTGTCCAACTACAAATATTTCAGCAAAATGTATATTTTAGTCAGTTATTGCACTGCTATTACGTACATTGAGATGTTTGTTTGGCGCTCGTTCACTGAAGGCTGAAGTTTAGCGGAGAAAGCAAAAGCTCATGCACTTCTCACAACAAAATGGAAATATTTCCATGACTTTCTAATATTTACAGATAGAGAACATACCTGTGAAATGCAAGTTATGCCTTTAGATAAAACAGCACATGTCGAACACATTAAACAGCGTTTTTTCAGTCAGAGCGGCTTTAAACTCAAACTATAAACTATAGGCTACTATATCTAACGAGTTTTTTAAAGCTCTTCATATAAAGCTTGTCACATGTTTAGAACAAATTGTATTAAGCGCTTTCTCCGCAGCAGCTCAGTCTGTGTCCTCCCTAGATGTTTTATTCAGATGTGCTCGTATCAAACTGCTGTATATCGATATTAACGGTATTGCTTCATACCGAAAATATATCGATATATCGTACAAACTCGATATACCGCCCGGCACTAATCGTGGATGCACACATCGTGATATCGATGCTGATATATCGTGCAGCCCTAGTTATAAGTAGTGATGCGCTGAAATCTCAGTAAGTGTTCAGACAAAACATCAATTCTGAGTTTCAGCTGAAATCTTCATTTAATTAGTTTCTCTGATGGGGGGTTTTGACAGTATCGGTGTGTATTTGTGCTCATAATGTGGATAAACTACAGCCGCTAAACATACGTCAGACATGTGGACGCTAGTGATTAGGGCTGGGCAATAAAGCGATAATGATAGTTATCACAATATAATTTTCCTCAATAAAACAATAACAAGTTTGATAAATGTTCAATAGAAGGTTTCACCTTCTTACAACATTCAAACAATAAATCACAAGCAAAGCACGGCTGAATTTGGACACAAATGCATCGATTGCTAGTTTGTGCTCATTGCTGTTCAATACGAGAGCTTCTATTTACATATTTGTTGTCAAACGAACTATATTGTGATGCTTGATTAAGTCGTGTAGCCCTGTAATCATCACGTGTGAGTTATTGCTCATATGAGGGTTGATTCCTCACTGAGATATGCAAGTTATTGCTCATATGAGGGTTGATTCCTCACTGAGATATGTAATCGTGTTCTGTGTTCTAGACCGATGACTCAGTCAGGGCGTCCCATCACAGGGTTTGTGAGACCCAGTACACTGTCTGGAAGACCAGAAACTATGGAGCAGGCCATCAGAACCCCCCGCACGGCCAGCACGGCCCGTCCAGTCACCAGCGCTTCCGGCAGATTTGTCCGGTTGGGAACGGTAAGCTGCTGTGATGTTCTTCAGAACTGATTTTACGGATAGCATTGATTTACTCACTACATACAGTATGTACAGTAGGGGTGTGCGATATGTCGATTTTTGATCGTGGACGATAATGTCTCCACGATCTGCTTTTGAAGAAATATCGTAGTATCGTGCTACAGCGCACATTATATCAGTTACAGTTCTGGCGCCGGCGTATCAATATACTGTCATACATTCACATCAGTGTTAACTCAGCGGTGGAGACACTGCACTTATTCACAATCACAAAAATACATTATTTGCATGTGTTTAAAGCCTTGCCGGTTAAGCTTTTCATTCACTAAAACGACTCTAACAGCGCCTGATTACTCAACTAAGTTATCTTTGGAGCTAATACTGTCAAATCACACAAGGTTTACATATAGACTCAGTTAGTTATGTTATGTCTAAAATGAAAGTAAACAGTTGAGAGAGAAACAGACGCATGCAGGTCTTAAAGGGACAGTACTAAACATGCTGTCGACTGTCATTAAAGGGATAGTTCACCACAAAAAAAATTTTCTGTCATTATTTACTCACTCACGTTGTCCCAAACCTGTATTAATTTCACAAAAGAAGATATTTTGAAGAACGTGGGTAACCGTTGCTGGTCCACATTGACTTTAATAGAAGGAAAACAATCCTATGTAAGGGTGAATCCCATTTCTCTGTCTTACCCCTTCCCCTTCCCCTTCCCCTACCCCTTCGTCTTACCCCTAGCCCTTGTCCCTCGAAACCGAATGGTAAGCGCTAGGGGTGAAAACATACCCCTATGAAATGAGACACCACTTGGTTACGGTTACGTCATCGTACATCGTCTCTAGCTGGCTGCTACGTCACCAGAGGCGACAAGTGTTGAACACAAACTTCCAAGATGCCGTCTGCAAGTGTGTGTATGTCGATCGCGTGGGTTTGATTAGTGATGTTTTTGCGATTGTTGTGCAAATCAGCGATGTAACGTTAGCGTAGCAAACTAGCGATTTTTTAAAAACGTTTCAATTAAGAACATGGTTGCAAATATATATGTACAGGACTGTGTAGAGCACAAAACAAGACTGTCGTAATTTCTAAATCAATTATTTAAGCCGAAAATGGGACTCTCTGGATGACCTTGTTGCCGGTTGCGCGGTGTGTTCTGGGTACCCCTTGCTTTCAAGTAAGCTCGCGAAAATGCTTGGTTTTAAGAGGTATCTACCACTTCATCTTAGCCCTACCCCTCGATCAAAACCAGAATTGGGATCTCACGTGAACGTGCAAAACTAAGGGGAATGGGTAAGACAGAGAAATGGGATTCACCCTAAGTCACTGTGGACCAGCAACTGTTTGGTTTAACACCTTCTTCAAAATAGCATTTATATTCAGCAGAAGAAAGAAACTCAGGTTTAAACCTAATTTTGAGTGAGTAAATGATGGTATAAATATAAAACACTACGACAGAATCGACAGACAGATGACAGAATGTTTATTCTTTAATGTTAAAACAACAAAAACACAAAGAGAGAGAAAAAACTCGCTCCTCTTGACTGAAAAAAATAATATAGTTGCTTTAATAGGAATCAATCTAGTGTTTTATTTTTATATTTGTTCATTGAGTTTCTTGAGTGCTTCTGCTAAATACACCTACTGTACCTGAAAATAAAGCACTGTTTGTTTTACTTGTATATTATGTGTATTTGTAATGTGTATCTTTGTTTTTATTTGTTAATAACAAATATAAAATAATGACAGATTTTTATCTTCGCCTACTTTGGCCTAAATATCCACCTTTCTTTTTTATATTTTGTTACCTTGAAAGGTTTTGTCTTTATAATAGAGAAATTAGTTTGGCTGTAATGCTCAGACAAAATAGTTAAACCGACATGACAAAGAATCGTGATAAAATCGTGATATGATATTTTTGCCATATCGCTCACCCCTAATGTTCAGTGATTTGTAATGAAAGCAAAGCGTCAGTTGTTGGACTTTCATATGCAGTAGTTTCCTGATTCTGTTGTTCTGCAGTTTTTCACATTTGTTAGAATGAAGTGTTGTAACTGTCTTTTTGTTTGTTATCATATCAGGCCTCCATGCTAACAAACCCAGATGGACCATTCATTAATCTTTCTAGGTTAAACTTGGCAAAGTATGCCAAGAGACCGAACTTGTCCAAGGTATTTTAACCTAACTGCATGTAAAACTTCTTGATGTTTCTTGAAAAACTTACATTGTGTATCAAGTAGTTCCTTTTAATTATGATCTAATGTAATATCTGTGTGTATTAAGCATCATAATATATCATTATACACTGGTTAACATTTGAAGTTGATCAAAACCTTTCATCAAAGTTGTCCTAAAACCTCAAACCAAAATGCGTTCTCGTCTTAGGACAACTTTGATTAACTTTTTTGATCCACTTCAAATGTTGACTACTGTATTTATTAAACTAATGCACCTAAGATGTGATTTTCTAAACTGCTTCCACTCTTGTCTTCCTCTCTTACACAAGACCTTGTTTGAATACATCTTCCATCATGAAAATGATGTAAAAAATGTAAGTAGGTCTCTCATCGTTCTGTTGTAAAAGCTGTTTGCTGTGTATCAGACCATGTTGTCTGTTTGCAGGCATTAGATCTGGCTGCTCTTGCCACTGAACACGCTCAGTTCAAAGACTGGTGGTGGAAAGTACAACTGGGGAAATGCTATTACAGGTGAGCATCAGTCAATAAAGTAGTAAAACAAACACACCTTTTGAGGTTCAAGTCAAAGGAGCAGACTACATGAAGAAAATATATAACTGTGCACTCCCATAAGCACTGTTTGTTTATTACTAACGTTTCGGTTGACGTTGTTGACAAAGGCTACTGGTTCGGCTGAAACGTTGGTCAATTGACTCGTATAAAAGGGAGGTTACTCTACCATAAGAACATACTGTATGTTTCAGAACTCAAAACTAACTCCCCAGTTTAAAAGATTAGTTATTTTCTGCTGTATTGAAACACCTGGATTTGAAATCAGGAACAATTTCCGCTCGACATGCCCTTAACCCTTAAAGTCCTGGAACATTTTGGGACACCTGTACTTTTCTTTGTTTTTCAGACCTATTCTAGCAGTCAGCATCATGTGTCATTTACATTTATGCATTTAGCAGACGCTTTTATCCAAAGCGACTTACATTGCATTCAAGTTACAGTTTTTTTTTTACATTTGATCAGCTCTTGCTTTCCCTGGGAATCGAACCCATGATCTTGGCGTTGCTAGCGCCATGCTCTACCATTTGAGCTACAGGAAAGCACTTAGTGTCATGTATCATTATAAACAAGAGAACTTGAAGTTTCAGTCTAGCTAATTTAAAGTCCCAATTTTCCTTTTGTTTTCTCTTAGAATTAATTAATTTCCAGATGTTTAAGAAAAATGCAAGCAACAATTGGGTGTTTTTTATTGTGTACTCAAACAGAGACTCCTGAAGTTTGGATTTTTTTCTTTAGAAAGTTGTATCTGGGTGTTTTACACTTCTAAAAAATTGTGTCTGCATATAACATTCCCCAAGTAAGTTATAGCCATTTATTACAATATTGTTATAGGCGCTTTTCAGTGAAAAACAGGTCTGTTTAGTTTACTAACAATATAGATGAGGGCTGTGTTCAGCTCCACACACACACTTCAACAGCACACACTTCTCTAGGTTAACATTAGATTGAGAGGCCATGTAAAGTTGATGCTAGTAACATATTTCAGATGATAAGCAATATTTGAGGTCAGTGAATGGTAGGCGAGAGTTAGGATGTCCCGCCGATGCATTGCCACATAGACCAGCCGTTAACGATCTGTCCGTCACTTCACCAATGTAATTTTTCTGTTCTGCAACTAATAAAATTTTGGTTGACCAAGCCTCTTCTGGTCGACTAACGGTTAGTGGACTTAGGGCCGCCCTAAAGATTAGAAGTGCAACTCAGGTAACATTATAAAAAATGCATTTCATGAGCCCTTTAAAGCCATATTTCATCCAAAAATGGGTGTAAATGTGTTCACCCTCAGTCCATCCCAGATTAAGATGAGTTTGTTTCTTCGTCAGGTTTGTAGAAATGTGTCGCTGCATCAGTGTCTCAGCAATGGATGCTCTGCAGTGAATGGGTGCCGTCAGAATGTGAGTCTGATAAAAACATCACAATAATCCACAGCACTCCAGTCCATCAGTTAACATCTGGAGATGTTTGGACTCTCATTCTGACGGCACCCATTCACTTTGCTGAGACACTGATGCAGAGACACATTACAAACCTGATGAAGAAACAAACTCATCTTAATCCCGGATGGCCTGGGGGTGAGCACATTTTCAGCAAATGTTAATTTTTGGTGTACTATTCCTTTAAGAGAGTGTTTTAATGTCAATTTCCAATCATCGATTGTGTTTGTAGATTGGGTTTGCACCGTGAAGCTGAGAAGCAGTTCAGATCAGCGCTCGCACACCAAGAATTTGTTGATACTTACCTCTACCTCGCAAAGGTACCATAGACAGGTCGACCTTCGTAGCGTACAGCTTCCAGTAATTACCTCCCAGTAAGATCTGTCTGTGCTGCGCAGGTGTATCAGCGGCTTGATCAGCCCATCACCGCTCTGAACGTGTTCAAGCAAGGCTTGGATCACTTCCCCGCCGAGGTCACGCTGCTCACGGGAATTGCACGCATACATGAGGTATGTCTTTTTTTAATGTTCACATCATTTATTATACTTTTAATTAATTTGTCATATTTATGTGATAGAATAATCTACCTGTCTCCATCAGGAAATGAACAACATGATCTCAGCCACAGAATACTATAAAGAAGTATTAAAGCAGGACAACACGCACGTGGAGGCCATTGCTTGTATTGGCAGCAATCATTTCTACACAGACCAGCCAGAGATCGCCCTGCGCTTTTACAGGTGACTGTTTTCTTTCATTCACATTATTAAAAAAAAATGGGTAAAACCTTAAAGGTGCCATAGAATGGAAAACTGTCTTTATCTTGGCATAGTTGAATAATAAGAGTTCTGTACATGGACATGTCATACAGTGAGCCTCAAACACCATTGTTTCCTCCTCCTTATGTAAATCTCGTGAATAAAAAAGACTGAAAAATAGGCGAATCAGAACATAACACAGACTGTGATGTCACTAATAGTTACGCCCCCAACATTTGCATAAACCCGCCCATGTTCCAGCCGCCAGCCGAACCATCAGAAGCTCTGCAGGTATTGTGAAGAAACAAGCGAGGACAACAGAGAAAATGGCAGATGATGGAAATAAATGTTATGTTCCAGGCTGTGTAGGGATGTGAAGTGCAGGGATGGGATGGTGTCTGTATTCAGAAAGGCACGGAAAGCAAATAACACGTTCTAATAAAATAACACGAGCCACTAAAGGCACATGGTTAGCTGCTAGCGGTAGCCTGTTACAGTACAGTACATAAGATTTCACTTACCACATAAACAGAGTAAGGAGAGATGACTGAGGATGATGGAGAATGATTTACAGATCCTGAGCACCACTGACAAGCGTCTGATCTTGTGAAATGTTTGGTAAGTAGTACTGCTCCATAGTATAAACAGAGTTCGTGCATTTGAAAGCAGTTTCAGTGACCCGCATATTAATAGCGGCTCCCTGATGCCCGCATTTTATTTACAGTATAATTACCCAACGATATAACTGCGCGAGAAAGTATTGAAATATATATTTTCACTGTGTATCCTTCCTGTGAGCTACTGAAATGAGCAGCACCAGGGTGTCCGCAGGTCCTTAAAAAGTCTTAAAATGTCTTAAATAACGTTTTCCTAATTATAGGCCTTAAAAAGTCTTAAAATGTCTTAAATAACGTTTTCCTAATAAAAGGCCTTAAAAAGTCTTAAAATGTCTTAAATAACGTTTTCCTAATAAAAGGCCTTAAAAAGTCTTAAAATGTCTTAATTAACGTTTTCCTAATAAAAGGCCTTAAAAAGTCTTAAAATGTCTTAAATAACGTTTTCCTAATAAAAGGCCTTAAAAAGTCTTAAAATGTCTTAAATAACGTTTTCCTAATAAAAGGCCTTAAAAAGTCTTAAAATGTCTTAAATAACATTTTCCTAATAAAAGGCCTTAAAAAGTCTTAAAATGTCTTAAATTCAGATTCAATAGGTCTTAAATATTTTTGGTCACATTACCGCTAAAATATCTTTTTCAGTCTGAAGGACCTAATGACTGTTTACAATCGTTGAACAGACCGAAGATTATTTAATCTGACTGGTAACAGCCCTATAGTGTATATTGAATTTATTAATTAATTGTAATAATTTGACATGAAAGATGATGCATAAATTTAAAAAGGTTGAAAAAGGTCTTTGTAAAGGTAAATAAAAATATGCAGATTTAAGTATGTAAAAGCTGATAGAACACTGATGAAAATATTGCTTCAGAATAAATTGTTTACACCACCAAAAAGCTTGGTGATGCAGTACGTTTGTGGGGATATTTTTTATATGGAATATTTTCTGCTGATATGAAAAGTTCACAGTATATCATAGTAATAAATATAATTTATGACAGCGATGATATTTTTTTATTTTTATATTAGGCACATTAAATATTACACACACACACACACACACACACACACACACATATATATATATATATATATATATATATATATATATATATATATATATATATATATATATATATATATATATATATATATAATGTGTATTTCCATTACAGGTTTAGGTCTGTGAAACAGCCAATCAGAGCAGAGCTCAACATTGAGCCGCACTGTGAAACAGCCAATCAGAGCAGAGCTCAACATTGAGCCACACTGTGAAACAGCCAATCAGAGCAGAGCTCAACATTGAGCCGCACTGTGAAACAGCCAATCAGAGCAGAGCTCAACATTGAGCCACACTGTGAAACAGCCAATCAGAGCAGAGCTCAACATTGAGCCACACTGTGAAACAGCCAATCAGAGCAGAGCTCAACATTGAGCCGCACTGTGAAACAGCCAATCAGAGCAGAGCTCAACATTGAGCCGCACTGTGAAACAGCCAATCAGAGCAGAGCTCAACATTGAGCCGCACTGTGAAACAGCCAATCAGAGCAGAGCTCAACATTATTATTCATGACCCTTCCAAATAAGCCAATAACAGACCGTTTCATTCTGGGGAGAAATCCTAGGCTTGTAAAACAGTTTCTGGAGAATATTTGCACTTATCTAAGCCACAAACCTTCTATGTAGATATCAGAGAACAATTTAATATATTGTATCAATGCATTCTATGGCACCTTTAAGAAGCTTCCGTCAAAAGCTAAAACAGCTAAATTCCTAATTGTAGTATTTCTATCTGATTTAAAATGTTTACTTTGTACGTAGCACAAAGGTTGTGTAAGTGCAACCACAATCGCTAACAGTACAGTTTGTTACTGAGGTTTGTTCACAGGTTTAGTAGCAGCAAACAGCATAGACTGTATAACACGTTCATTTGAGCAGAACATCTCTCTAAACTCCAGCATACATGTTTATCAGTGTTTACAGATCATCCGTGCTCAGAGACAGTGTGTGCAGGGTTGCCAGGTTGGGAACATTAAGTAAAACACTGGGCAGAAAATGTATCTTATTAAGAGAAGAGCTCTGATTGGAGGATTTAAACTCTTGACACGCCCCTTTAAATTGCATGTTTTTCAAAGAGTGAGACCATAAGGATAGAAACTAATCATTTTGACAAATTCAGGACCATTTTTATAATTAGAACGGTAACACTTTACAATAAGGGTACATTAATAATCATGTACTAATGCTTAAATTAACACTTTAAATTAAAGTTGTTAACTAATCATGAACTAATGAAGCGCTATCCTTAACTGCGACTGGAGTCATGGATTCACGCATGAATAACAGCAGCCTTGATCACATGTTAGTACATGTTAATGCATTAATTAACATTTATGGGTAAACTAAATCAAACAGCCTCTATAAGAAATAATAAGAAATACACTGGCTTGAGGTATTCGGCCAATCACAACGCACAGAGTACGCAATCAGAGCACGCCTCGCTTCTCAGACGTGTTTCAGAAAGGCGGGGCATAGAGGAGCAACAATAATGTACAGTATGTGGAAAATAATGTGTTTTTTGAACCACATAAACACATTGCATTACACCAAATACACAAAATAATGTTATTTTGAGCAACGTCATATGACCCCTTTAATGTCATTTAAATTTGTTTACTGTATCCGGATCCGGAGCAACTCTATTCATGTACTTCTACGTGATGAGGCATATAATCTCACAGTAGATTGTATTATATTAGATTAGGTGCATAGGTATTAATATCAGGGAACAACCCCACACACAATAGAGCAGATCATAGAGCAGATGCTATCATCCCTATAAAGGTGAGCAGGCAATAAGTATGACTGGGGAACTATCATCTGGGAAATTATTTTGGAGATTCAACATGAAAATGAGTAAAGTTGTGGCTGGTGGAACTAATGCAGAGTAGTCAACATCATTGGACAAATAATGAGATCTATCCTGGATTTGATGAACTATGAATTTTAAAGGATTATGAAACCCTTGTCACACATTTTCAGAAGTTAATGGGTTGCACATCACTAAAAAACAATGATAGCACAGCGTTTATGATTAAAGAAAAAGGTGTTGTTCTTTTAAAGCTGTTCTTCTGGTTTGAAAAGCACATTTGAACCAGCGTAATGTGAAGTATATGCATAAACTCTGTCTATATCATTATTAATGAGAATTAACTTTTTCAGTCCAATTACTGTGTTGCACATAATTCAAATGTTAATCGGTGGATTAATCGACCATTAAAAATATAATCAATAGAAAAAAATAATCGCTATTAGCCCTAAAACAGTGGTTTGAGTGTTTAGTGACAGTAAACTCGTGAGGCAGAACAATGATGATCTCTGCTTCATATCTTGTGTGAATTCAGCCTCTGTCTCTGTGTTTGTTCAGGCGTTTGCTGCAGATGGGGGTGTTCAACTGCCAGCTGTATAACAACCTGGGCCTGTGCTGTTTCTACGCCCAGCAGTATGATATGAGCCTGTCGTCCTTTGAGAGAGCTTTAGCCCTGGTGTCCAGTGATGAGGAACAGGCCGATATCTGGTATAATCTGGGACATGTTGCAGTGGTGAGCAGACACTCAGTGCCCTCAGTGTTAATTTTGGCAGGCATTTTTGATTTAGTCTTAGTCTTTATCTTGAGACGAAAATGCTTAATAGTCACATTTTAGTCATTTGAGTCTTTCATAGTTTGAGTCGACGAAAATCATCACCGCATTTAGTCAAACTGCAGTTACCAACATTTATTTTGGTAGCTATTTTATATGTAGCATTCAAACAAAAATAGTCATCAATTCTTCTCTCTTTAGACCAAATCAATTAAGCTTATGAGAAATTTGAATCAAGGATTGAATTTGGAAAAACTGAAATAAATTTTCATTTTTTGGTAGAGATACAAATTAAAATCATTTTTCAGATACAGTAGATTTACATAAGTATACATTTATTTAACATCTTTTGTTGGTTAACATTGATGACACAGACAATTAGGAACACTGTCCCTTTAAGACGGATGCATGTAATACTGACACACATTCAGTTTTCACCTGTTTACACACTCACTTAAGCTATAACCGACTGTATTTACGTGAGATACTCTACACGATAGACATGTGGACTGCTGTGTGTGTATTTGATCGCGTGCTGTATGAGAACTGAAGAAGTGGAGCGTGAGAGAGAGAGAGAGAGAGAGAGAGAGCACTAATATCAGCGTGATTCTGCCTGTCGCACCTTCACTAACTTTAAGTTAATCGACAATGAATTGTGACTCCCGGGAAAAACAGGACGTCTGACCATTGTTTCAGATCACTAGTTCATGTTTTGCTAGCCTATCCGTCCACTGCGGCTGCCATACTGAGACTAGATATACAAACACCCCTCATACAATGACAGAGACGCACATTTTGAAAGACAAGACTTAGTTAATTTAGTCTATAGGATGTGTTTTGAATGTCCGGTAGTCCTCAAATAACATTCTAGTCCCGTCTCGTCTTGTTAACGAAGACGCAGCATAAATTTCATCATAGTTTTTATCATCAGATATTAGTTTTAGCTCGTCAACGTCTCGTCTTAGTCACAGAAAAAAGGTTCGTTGACGAATATTACTTGTCGACGAAATTAACACTGACCCAGTGTCCACTGTACAACAGTGTCCAGATGAGAGAGAGCATGGCCACTCTTCATCACAATCACTGTCCTTCACTGCTGAGACAAACTCACAGAGATATAATACTCAGTCTGACTGATTCAGACCAATTCATACTGATATCACTCAATAACCCACTCAAAACAATGTCTTTTTAATGCCAAACATTTAGTGCAGCATGGAAAGTAGGGCTGGGCAAAAAAATAGATTTTTCGATTAATCTTTTTTTTTAATGACGGCGATTCGATATTGATTCTCAAAAGCCACGAATCGATCTTTTCTGGTATTTATTTCAGCACGCATTTAAAACGAGATCTGATTAATGTGATTCTTATCATTAGTCTTCTCCACTAGATGTCACCCTTATTTACCTCACGCGATGTTACAACAGAAAGCCTGTCATTCATTCAGTGCTTATCATGACGGAGATACTGTTGATGAGAACCAAGAACAAAGCCATACGCGTGAGTCGTAATGCTCAGGTGAAATGCTATAGTAATACTATAAATCTGTGAAGCATTTGATATCACGCATGAGGCGCCATGATTTCAGCAATGAATGAATGAATGAATGGCAGATGGCGCGACGCACTGTTTGTTTACTACACACTTATAATGCGCGGTCGACGCTCGCGGTGTTTTCAGCCTCTGCCGTCTCACTATATGATGATATTAATAAACTGCTGCTCTGAGATCATTTCATTAGCATTTTACCGTTTAATTTGAGAAAACTACGTCATATCACATGATACACAGCAGCTGCAGGCTCCTCACGGCAACCTGTCAAAATAAAAGTTTAGTTTACCGTTAAGAGCAGTCTTAATGCTACTACTACTACTAATAAATATTAATAAATCTTTATTTTTTTGTTTTCTTTTTAATTTTAACAGTAAACCTCTGTTGTGCAGCACTTTGTTTGCCAAAAAATAAAAGGGTTTAATTTTCATTTGATTAGGATAAATTAAATTGTTTTATGTCTTTATCTGATTACCAGAAAAATTAAGAAAATTTTATAGGGCCCTATTATTGTTTAAGAAAGGACCCTATACAAAAAAAGAATAGGTTTAAAATACAGGCCTGTGGTTCTTAATTTCTTTTTATTAATTCACCATTTGTAAACTGATGTTTACTGTTCATTTTTTTAGAAATATCAATAGCTTTTGTATTAAAACTATACTCACTGAATGTAATCAAAGAATCGAGAATCTAGAATCGAATCGAGACATCTGAATCGATACCCAGCCCTAATGGAAAGCCAGGTATGCTTCTCATGTTGCCTTGATGGCAAATAAATGGTGTAAGGACTGATTTTTTATTTTCTTTTATTTTAATTTTTATAGTTTTTTCTGAGATTTGTGTACATCAACTGGTTTTGAAAAAACAATTTCATATTGTTTTTGAGGGAAATAAAGTATTTATTAAAGTATTGTTCTCAAAGCAGAAACAATGGATGGAAAATGCTGTTTCAAAAAATCAAAATGTAATTTTGTTAATAATTAATAAATTATGGACATTTCTGGCTTTTCTCCTCTTTCTCTATTCCTCAGGGCATTGGTGATTTGACTCTGGCTTACCAATGCTTTAAACTGGCCTTGGCTTTTAACAATAACCACGGTGAAGCTTACAATAACTTGGCCGTGTTGGAGCTACGGAAAGGCCGCATCGAGCAGGTCAGTTTAGTCTCACAATAACACTTTTTACTTAAGGATGTACTGTTACATATGTTTTCAAAGGAATGAATACTGAATTTAATCCAGAGATTGTGAATCAGAGTCAAATTGATTTGAAAATCTGTTTTTAATTTTTCCTGGGTTTTTTTGCCAAATTTGGCGTTTTTAATGCAAAACAGGTAATTTGTCGTGTAATTCGTGTAGATTGTAGTTTTTGAATTTGAGTAGAGTTTCATAAGATTACTGAATTGTACACGCTCACAAATGCTTCTATTATAACCCAAAAAAAGCTCAAATGGCATGTAAAGAGATTCATAATGCAGTCATTGATTATAACAGTCTTCTCGTGAGTGAGATGCATGACCAAAATAAAAAAGCTCTGGGTAAATACGTTCAGACCGCTCGTGTGCACACTGACGTCTGTTAATGCACACTGTTTTAGATCGACTAACTCTAATATTGTGTTGTAAAGGAATACCATTTGAACTAAATGCATAAGTCTAGGTTATGTGCCGCCGGTTTCAGAACAAATATGCAAAACTGTGATATTTCATTCACTGACATGCTTCACTCAGCAGCGCTAAAACCAGCGGTACATATGCTAACTTCCCAGCAACCCTCCAAAATAAAAGTGTGCTGATTTTAGGTTTAATAATGTTGAAAATTCTTGTAAAAAAAAAAAGACATAAATTTAAACTTAAATATTAACTATGTATTTTTTAAGTGTTTTATATAATAATTGTATTTTTATTTAATATTCTTTTTTATTTTAAAATATAATAATATTATCAAACTATATATTGCTATATGGAGTGGAAGTAGCTCACTCAGCCGCCGGTGCATCACTTGCTCTTAAAATACTCCATCATTTCTGCTCATACAGATAATACATCTTTCATATCTGTGAAGACTCTGTTTATTTTAAAGATGCACCAGTTGACCGGTCAGGGACCAGAATTAGGCACTTTTCCACATGATCGGCCAGTCTGCCGATTCTGAGCACTTATTAGGCGATGTAGGCAATTAAAGCCTCATTATTATGATTTAAATGGTTTATTGATAAACGTGCGATTAGTTGTCTAATGCATAAAAAAACTGATGTGCACCCTGATTATACTTCAGTACATTGAAGTAGTAAAATGTATTATAATAGTCATTTTATAATAAATCCAAAAGCATAACATGATCAGATCTTGGTAGTCTTTGTCATCTTTCTCACCCTTGATGAGTTTCATCTCTATTCTGAAATGCAAAATATATAAATAATCTATAGCTAAAGATACAGCAATGTTTGAATGAATCACTATTATATAAACAAAGCAAATTAATATAAAACATCTATTTCTAGATTCACCGGCGTGAAAGCATTTATAGAGTTTAAGATTGATATACATAAGATATATAAATTTGATATTTCAGCTAAAACTACAATCCCAAATCAGAAAAAGTTGGATGTTTTGTAAAATTCAATGAAATCAAGAATCTGTGACTGTGACTTATTTATTATACATTTTTTTTTATTCTCTTTAACTTTTATTTAATTGACAAAAGCATAAAGAAAAGATTTCCATTGTTTTCACTGAGCGACTTAAATGTAATTTGTATAAACAAATTTTGACGGCTGCAACACATTTCACAAAAAGTTGGGACAGTTCTTCTTTAAGTTTAGGTTCCTCTGTGTTTTGTCGTCATGTCTGCTGTGAATCATATGATTCCTCTTGTAGAGTAGCTAAAAATCAACATTCAGACCAAAATAGCTGACTCCCTGTTTTTGAGCACGTTTAAGGGCCACCTTGAAGTCCATTTTATGACGTGGACGAGGAAAGTTTATATGGACAGACCCTCAAGCCTCGATGTTGACCGATGGAAAGGATTCATATGCAGCTCTAAACACCACAGTGCAACATAATTGTGATGTCACACTGCTTTAATTTTTCATTTGTGTACAT
The DNA here is from genome assembly GCA_023376895.1 of Aspiorhynchus laticeps. NCBI lineage: Eukaryota > Metazoa > Chordata > Actinopteri > Cypriniformes > Cyprinidae > Aspiorhynchus > Aspiorhynchus laticeps. The sequence goes on from CM041808.1 coordinate 39,279,329, forward strand.
TTGATATTTTCTCCAACAGCCCAAGCATACCTACAGTCGTATAGAATTATGCCTCATTCAAATTCAAAAGGGGAAAAATGTAATTAATAAATCTGCTGCATAGCAACTTCCAAGTGATCAAGAGTAAGAACCAGAAAGACCTCGCACATGTAAGCAATGATAACATCTGAGACGTTAGCAAACGCACCCCAGAAGCAGGATTGCTCACCCTGTAATACATTTACTAGAAACATGCAAATGTGTCTTTAGTATTAAAGTTAGGATGCAACTTGTCTGATGAAAGACTTTTGTTTTGGTACAGGCCAAAGCTTTTCTGCAGACTGCTGCTGCTTTGTCTCCTCACATGTACGAGCCGCATTTTAACTTCGCCACACTCTCTGATAAGGTACGACTCTCAGCCCTGATGTGTGCTATTCTCTCATTTTTTTAAATCACAATATTGCTCCTGGTTAAAGTATTTGATCTAAATAAAATGACAAAATCAAAGCTATGTTTTCAACCTTAATTTACAATAGTTTAGGGTGACCATACGTGCCATTTATCCCAGACGCATCCTGGCCTGGATTTCTATATTGCCTACAATATCTAGGATTTGTCTTTGTGTGCAAGACCGATCGGTTGTATGACATCGGTTCCTTATGTTCTCGAAGCGCTCTCGAGATACTTCGAATCAAAGCAATATAGAAATCCTGGCCAGGACGCGTCCGGGGAAAATGGCATGTATGGTCACCCTACAATAGTTCCAAAATAAATGTATATATTCATGCTTTTTCAGCTAAATAAAGTGTTTTATTATTTTATTTTAACTGACCTTTCTTTGTCACTCAAAGGTGGGCGATCTTCAGAGTAGCTACATGTCCGCTCAGAAGTCAGAGGATGCTTTTCCTGAGCATGTGGACACTCAGCAGATCCTGAAAAACCTCAGGCAGCATTTTGCCTCTCTATGAGACGACTCAACAGCTATCACATCACTGTTTAGGGAGAAAAATGACCTGCAAGGATTGTAGCTAGATAGATATATGTATATATAGACATATTCTGCCTGACATTGCCTGAATACAATTTTTAGTATTAAAAAAAATAAAAATGATCATAAAAATTGCTTTTTTCTGAAAATCAGATGTGTCGTTATTTTAGATCTGTGCATTAGGTCTTAAATGGGTCATAAAATTATAATTCACTTATAATGTTAATGATGTTTTTGCATAAAATTGATACATATGTAGAAAAATGCCTTCTGTGATCTATAAAATGACTGGATTGCTCATTGCATTCTAAACTGCTAATTATAACCAATCACATACGATTCTGTTGAGCTTATGAATGCAATGACTAATCAGAGGCGTTCAGTATAATAGTATAGTTCAGTTCAATCATATACATGATTCTACAGGAAGATTTATACATCGGGCATGAGACCTTTTTTGTATTTTATATGGATATAGGCACCGTTTTGTTGCTTCTGCTGTTGCCTCAGCTGATCTTCATTTAAAGAATCTGAACTGGACGGGTCAGTGTAGAATCAGGGCAGTTCATTGGCTGATGAGGCTATGTAATCAGTGGCTCATTCAGACACGTTTGGTGCCAAAAAAAAAAACAATTTTGAACAGAGATTAAAAAAAAAAATTTGGATGCAGTGTTTGCTTTTGTTGGAGATTTGTAGAGTTTTGTGTTTAGAGTTATGGGCCAAAGATTCAGCAAACATGTAAACAAAAGGGAAAAACTGTAAACAAACAACCTTGTAAATATATATATATAAAACATCACACAAAGCATTGTCAAGTATTTCTAATTCACATTCATTGTAATTCACATTTTTATATTCCTTCCTCATTATAGGATTATGTGAAGGAAGAAGAAAGCGTTGAGATTTTGAGCCTGTTGCTTCTTTGACTAATCAACTCCTGCTTTTGAAAAGTCAGTCCTCGGCCACCGTCTCTATTCGTGTCACGGATGTCAACGAGAGCCCGTATTTCCAGCCTGACCCTAAAGTGCTCCGTCTGCAGGAGGGCATGCCGGCCGAGTCTGAGATCACGGTCTTCACCGCTCAGGATCCAGACCGCTTCGAGCAGCAGAGCCTCAGGTGAGTGAAGCATCAGTCACGAGTATCATTAACAACACATACTGGAGAGACCATCAACAACACATACTGGAGAGAGAGACCATCAACAACACATACTGGAGAGACCATCAACAACACATACTGGAGAGAGAGACCATCAACAACACATACTGGAGAGAGAGACCATCAACAACACATACTGGAGAGACCATCAACAACACATACTGGAGAGACCATCAACAACACATACTGGAGAGAGAGACCACCAACAACACATACTGGAGAGAGAGACCATCAACAACACATACTGGAGAGAGAGACCATCAACAACACATACTGGAGAGAGAGACCATCAACAACACATACTGGAGAGAGAGACCATCAACAACACATACTGGAGAGAGAGACCATCAACAACACATACTGGAGAGAGAGACCATCAACAACACATACTGGAGAGACCATCAACAACACATACTGGAGAGAGAGACCACCAACAACACATACTGGAGAGAGAGACCATCAACAACACATACTGGAGAGAGAGACCATCAACAACACATACTGGAGAGAGAGACCATCAACAACACATACTGGAGAGACCATCAACAACACATACTGGAGAGACCATCAACAACACATACTGGAGAGAGAGACCATCAACAACACATACTGGAGAGACCATCAACAACACATACTGGAGAGAGAGACCACCAACAACACATACTGGAGAGAGAGACCATCAACAACACATACTGGAGAGAGAGACCACCAACAACACATACTGGAGAGAGAGACCATCAACAACACATACTGGAGAGAGAGACCATCAACAACACATACTGGAGAGAGAGACCATCAACAACACATACTGGAGAGAGACCATCAACAACACATACTGGAGAGAGAGACCATCAACAACACATACTGGAGAGAGAGACCATCAACAACACATACTGGAGAGAGAGACCATCAACAACACATACTGGAGAGAGAGACCATCAACAACACATACTGGAGAGAGAGACCATCAACAACACATACTGGAGAGACCATCAACAACACATACTGGAGAGAGAGACCATCAACAACACATACTGGAGAGACCATCAACAACACATACTGGAGAGAGAGACCATCAACAACACATACTGGAGAGAGAGACCATCAACAACACATACTGGAGAGAGAGACCATCAACAACACATACTGGAGAGAGAGACCATCAACAACACATACTGGAGAGAGAGACCATCAACAACACATACTGGAGAGAGAGACCATCAACAACACATACTGGAGAGAGAGACCATCAACAACACATACTGGAGAGAGAGACCACCAACAACACATACTGGAGAGACCATCAACAACACATACTGGAGAGAGAGACCATCAACAACACATACTGGAGAGAGAGACCACCAACAACACATACTGGAGAGAGAGACCATCAACAACACATACTGGAGAGAGAGACCATCAACAACACATACTGGAGAGAGAGACCATCAACAACACATACTGGAGAGAGAGACCATCAACAACACATACTGGAGAGAGAGACCATCAACAACACATACTGGAGAGAGATACCATCAACAACACATACTGGAGAGACCATCAACAACACATACTGGAGAGAGAGACCATCAACAACACATACTGGAGAGACCATCAACAGCACATACTGGAGAGAGAGACCACCAAGAACTGCACACCTACTTTAAGAGATCATTTGGTATCTTATAGATGTGTCCAACCAATCGTATTTAAGGACCTACAAAATAGCAAAAAAGCAATAAAATAAAGCGACTATCTTTGAAAAAAGTGCATAATGTTTTAAATCAAATATAATTACTTATGTTGTTTAAATAATTAGAAACAAAACAGCATCATGTATGCATAGTTTAACACAAGGACCAAAAACCAATCACAAAGAGTACTTTTTTCATTTAAAAACATGAGATGAAGTGAGATGGAGAGAAACCCACCATAAAGTTTTGATATTTTTTTAAAAGTTGAACTTTATTTTAAGGTGTCCTTTTTACAGTGTAATTATACATTTAAGTACTGAGTAATACTAATTAACTATATGTACTTACTATATGGTTAGGTGTTAGGATTAGGGTTACTTGCATGTAATTATGCAACATTTATTGTTATTATAATAGTAAGTACATGTAACGTGTGTAACAAGGACACCTTAAAATAAAGTGTTACCTTGAACTTATATTAATTTTACATGGTTTTCTAAACATGTGGCTCTCTTGTGCGAGACACGAGTGCAGCGGTGATCGATGTCTCTATAGAACATGCGATAATTATGCGTTCTGTGTGAACAATTTGGTTCCAGTTTTGCTGTAAACAACATCATCTCCGCATTGATGTTCTCTTTTTCTGCAATATTTTGAATGAACAGTGCCTCATCCAGTGGGTTTAACTGGATATGCTAACAATAGCATTCAAGGTTCAAGGTTCTTTATTATTAAAATGCATTAAAAAGCATTAAAATGCAACGACACCTACATCGTCATCACATCTTGTGCGCCACTGATAAAGCTGCTTGACACACACCTAAAATTTGAATGCAAAGATTTTGCATTTGAATGTGGATTTTTATTTTAAATTCGACAAATATTCTAAATTTGACAGCCCTGCTGTTGTTGTATGGAAAGAATCCATTCTCAAGTATAAGTATCAATCAAAACTGAGTTTTTTACTAAAGAACCAGTTTCAACCAGTTAATTCCCTGATGTGTATTCCCTATATATTCAATACTATGATAAATACTGCCGAGGAGAAATTTAGTTCAGCATTGACCCATATTGCGTATCTTATCTTGATATGCATGGTATCTTGAGTTTCTGGCAGTTTGTTGATGTTCGTGTTCATCACGAGTGTGTTTGGTCTCCAGGGGTTCCTCCGGCCAGCAGCACCGGACTCTGCAGATCCTTCTCCTGGATATAAATGATAATGCTCCGGAGGTGTTCCCGCCAGAGGCAGAGATGTGTGAGAAACCTGAGAACAACGGCATTAATATCACAGCACTGGATGCAGACATGGACCCCAACGCTGGACCCTTCTCCTTTGAGCTGCCTTTACAACCCAGCGACGTCAGGAGGAACTGGACAGTCACTCGTCTCAGTGGTGAGAAAACACACGCAGACAGAAATATCATCTCATCGGCCTCTTGAACAGTTTCTAGATCTGTGCAATGAGATTTTCATTCTAGTGTTCACTAGCCGTCTGCACTGGAAGCACACGACGCATCACGGCACATCTTTTTTTGACATACTGAAAAATGTAGTTTTTCAGTACATCTGAATTGATTGCTATGCATTTTATTTTTAAATCTATTTGAATGTTACATCAAAGCCAGCTCGTGGTGTTTCTGGTCTCTGGATTATTAAAATAAAATCAGTTTTTAACCATATATTTTGCCTAATACTAATAATATTACTTTGCTATTCTAATTCACCTATATATCTGTTGTTGAGGTCTAGATTCTAGCTCACAGCTGGTCTTTTGCTAGCAGTAGCAGACCTTTGAAATGAGGAGGAAAAGTTGCGTCTCTCCAACGCAGAATAATGTTCCGTTTCTCTCTGATGTTTACATAGTTTCTGAGGTAAAGGCTTGCAGAGCTTACAACACAGGAGTTTTCAGCTGGGCTGCAAAAGTGCTGCTAGGTGGTTTGTGGAGAGGTTCAGTGAAAAATGGTTTTAACCTGTTAACCTGCACCCCCATTTTGGGCCTCACAGCTGAAAATGACCTACCTAAATTAAAATGGTAACATTTCCTGACAATAATGTGCTACACACACAATTTATGTATCTTTGGAAAGAAGACACTCTAGCCTTTACTATGCATCATCCAGAGTTGATAATGCTCAACAAAATAAAAAGTTATAGACACTGAAGTGCCTTGAAAAATGTTTTACCACACTGAATGTTTTTTTATTTCATAAACAAATACATGAAATAAGTCCAGGAGCAATCCAGAAAAGTAATGGGTTGAAAGTCACATGTCTAATGAGTTTATATTTCAAATTTGAAGAAGATACCATGAAAAATGAGATTCCTGAAATCATTTTTGTGATAATATTTCCAGAACCCCCCCCCCCCCCCCCCCCCCCGTTTAATGAAAACTATCACTAGATGTATTGAAGAATTCCACAAACTATTTTAGTCATTATACATAGTTTTTTCAATTATATAATAATAGACAGAATTTTATACATCATATTAGTGATTTATTTGAGCACTAAAAATACAATAAGAATAATTTGAGTAATAAAAAAGAAGAATTTGCTTTGTATATAGAAGCATACATACTCAATACTCTGCACTGCCAGACATAAACTGATATTGCCAGACATTCACACTGATTGCAGTCAGTAATCACACGCTGATGTGCGTTCATATAGATCAGTGGTTCTCAACCTTTTCCCCCCCTGGGCCACACTATGGTCCAAGTGCAAGTCTCACGGGCCGCACGCATCTCATTTACATATTACGTCATCAATTCAAACCAACCAGATTTATAATATTATTTATAGCCTAAATATTATGACATCTAAACGATTACATTTATTGAAATAAATAAAATTATTCTACTCACCTAATAAAACACCTGACGCTGTCGGGAGCTGACCAATTTTGTGAAATTCTGCTGGAAGGGAGTAACAGCACAATGATGTTGTGATTGTAAGTTTCAGTCTGTGAGACGCGCGACACTGCAGAAAGTGTGCATTCACAAATGTAGCCTATGTTGATCCAAATATGGAAAGCATTTTCAAATTTAATAATCTGAGGTTCTCTCCAGAGATGTTTTGCCACATTTCTGTAATAAGGATGATTGCTACGTAGTAGTATGGGTGTTTCTTTTTACCTGAACATCTTCAAGTGAGTGGCGATGCAAACCGAAAGTTGATGCCAAAAGTCCAGCACTCTTCTCTGCGCCTATTCTTGTTTGAATGCGTTCCTTCGCTGGCATTTTCCACATTTCGTTTTCTCCCTTAACAAATTTGTCCATTCTGATGCTCAATTTTACAGAACTAATGGCTGCTGATGACTATTTGAATTGAATTCTGCCAAAGTGCGCGCTTGTAAGTGTTCGTTAAATGCGTAACATTAATTACGTGAGTGCATAGGTCTGCTCATGTCTGAAAATAATATATATAAAAAACTAAATTATTTTACATAACAAAAACATCATAGCTTATATTTGTTTAGTACATTTTTAAAGTAATGTAAAAACTAAAATGAATTGTAAAACTGAAAGTTATATTTTAATTGTGTTCAGCACAGCATGGTGGGCCGCATTAGGATTCGTGACGGGCCGCATGCGGCCCGCGGGCCGCGGGTTGAGAACCACTGATATAGATGGTAATCATGCAGATACAGCCATGTTACACACATCACACGCACACACATAAATAAAGAAATGTTGAAAAGAAGAAAATAAAAGGTTTATTTAGCAAAAAAGGCGATCGCTAAGTTACGCCCCCATCAGATGACAGGTGCGTCACAGCGTGCGTCACGCGCCCTCACAAGGGAGCGCCAGAATTCAAATAAACAATATTCCGCTTATCTTTAACTTTTTTTTTTTGGATGGTCTCATTCTGTCTGTGAGACTGTAAGCTACAAAACTGTGTTGTTTTTTTACCACCAAGACGCTGTTTTTGAGCGTAATTTATTCCATAACGGACACAAACAATAACTCTCCCTGAAGAAATGAAACTGAAACAAATCAATAACGATCCAAATTACAATGTTATTGTTTCGTTGGAGTAAAAGTTCTTGATGGAATGTTGTTCCGTGGATCCTTACCTCTCAAACTAAACCGGGATTTACAGCAGTGGATACGTTTGAGTCGTTATCAGGATGAATCTGGTATGTACTGAATTTACCGTCTAAAGATAAAATTGAATGCAGCGGCTTTAATCCTCCGCGCGCCGGCTCGTTCACTTTCAGATCTTCCTGATTCACAGAGAAACCTTAAATACTCAGATACAGATAAGACTAAACTCAATAGAATCTAAAAAGCTTGAAGTGTCTACTTTTAAATGAACGAATTCAAATCGAAAACTAATATTTCTGATTATGTAATCCGTATGAAAATGAGGTACAGTCTTTCCCGTATCTGAGCTCATTATATGCAGTCACCTGCGCGCAAACGCCCTCACCTAAGATGATTTTTTTTTTTTTAAAAATCATAATTTTCATCATTTTTGAAAGAAGACCTACTATGAGGGGACAGCGCGATCTGACATGGCTTTATTCAGCAGAGAAGGGGGGGTTGTTATGGGATGAGGGGATGAAAGAATGGATGAAACGCATTTGTTTCACTCCGTCTCGAATCGAAAGCGCTCGAGAAACATATCTCTTCCGCGGCTCAGTAAGCTTTCATCAGGTTTTTTATTTAAGTAGCCTAAGAGCATGAGACTGTACGACATTCACGTTACATGATTTGGCAGATTTTGACAGCGCACCGCATTAAAAGAAACGATCATTCATGTTTTCATAACCGCTGGCCAAAATCAAAAACTAAACTAAAATTAAAATATCTTTGAGAGCAAGGGAGCCCTACGCAGCTTGCGTATTGTGCGTATAGGGAGGATCGGCTCCGTTTCTGTCATTTATTCTATTAGTTAACGTGTTATTTTTACATAAACCTGTACGGATTTTACTAGTCGGGCTTTTCCTGAACATCTTGCCAAACTGAAATGTATTTAACTTTTAAGCTTTTTTGTTATTCAGATATTTTGCAGAGTGTTTCTATTTGTTAACCAAAGAAGGTTACATTATTTTATTTATTTTTTTATATTAAGTATTACAATTGACTTAAAGCTAAAAGGCTAAACTATTCTATGTTTAACTCAAATTGAAAGAATAAAGAGTTTAATTTCTATTAAGGTTTATAGGGATTTTAAGATGTAGCCTAATTAGCGATTTGAATAATTAAGTTACTTAATGAGTAACTAAGTTACTTTTCAGACAGAGTAATTAGTAATTTAAATACAATATTGATGAAGTAATTAGTAACTGTAATTAATTACTTTTTAAAAGTAACTTACCCAACACTGTCCAGATCATACTCCAATATAGAGAATTCAAATGATAGTTTTCTTTAAAAAAATCTCATTCTCATTTCTGTGAAGTATATTATAAAGTATTTATACAGGATTGCAATGTTTGTTCGGCCTTTAATTAGGCGACAAGCACAAAAGTTGTGAAGGCATCTATTGCACCAACGTTCTCCTGTTTCTGCTCCTGAAGTCTATAGACCAATTATAGGTTTGTAAACATTTGGGATGCGCGCGCATCGTGGTTGCAGAAAACCCGGGAGAGATAGCCTTTACAGCTAGAGAATTACACGGATATGGTACAAAATAATTCGATTTAAAAAGATTACAGATTATATTGATTAGATGTCATTTTCAAAATGTTCTCCACATATTACAAGAGCTTGTCACCCAGCGATAAGCTCTGTTATGCAACGAAATTGACGTTAGATGGTGGGATAGTCTTACAGATCCGAAACAGGGATGAGGTTTTTGTGGGCGGAGCCTATCTGGTGGCCGAAAATGACGGTTTTCCAGTGGCAGTCTATGGAGCTATGGAATAAAATAATAAAAAAAAGGTAAATTTTATTTTAAATTTCTAAATTCTGAGTTTATTCTCACAATTCAGAGATTATCTCACAATTCAATAAGGAAAAAACAACTCGACATTCTCTCTTTTCCCCTCGCTCTTCTGCTTTTTTCCCCTTAGAATGGACAAACTCACTATTTTTGAGTTAAATGGAGTTATAAAGCCCAAATTAGGAGATATAAACTTGCATTTGCGAGGAAAAAAGTCAGAATTGTGAGATAAAATAAATAAACGTTATTTAAAAATGTTAATAGTAATAGGTTAAAATATGTCATGCTGTAACTGTAGGGCTAATACAATACGTCCCCTATAAGCAGAATATGTGAATATTATGTAGACCTATTGTAATATTAGCTTCAAATGGCATATTTGATGACAGTATTCTATAAAAATTATTTGCATTCCGACTTTGACATCAAAAGGCACAAAAATATTTTTATTTTACCCGTTTACCTCCACTTGTTACCAGTGTTTTTCTGCAACCACTATGCGCGCGCAGCTGCAAGTGACGTAACTGTGACGTCTACTCTGAATTGGTCTATAGCAGTCTATGGAACTGCACACAAGATTTATTAAATCTGAACATGTAAAAGTTGCACTTACATTTATGATAATAACAGTAAGGCTAGAAACTAATACTCCCCGTAGGTACCTGCATAACATCTTTCTTGAGACTGACCCTTTCAGAAGTCAGTGCTGATGAGGAAAGCTTGTCTTGTTATGTTTGTAATAATAGCTCTCTCTGTGTAGTCCTGGTGTTGTTGTTGGTCATGTGGATGAAAAGGAGAGATAAAGAACGTCTGGTCAAGCAGCTGCTGATCGACCCAGAAGAGGACATAAGAGACAATATCCTGAAATATGATGAAGAGAGAGGAGAGGAAGACCAGGTACTGTCCAAGAACCAGAACTCTAGCTTGTATTGGTCTATAACAACCTAAACGTCTTCTTAGGATTTTAATTAAAAATGTTTTGCCCCCTTTTTTAGATTGTAGAGTAAAGATAGACACCAGAGCGGACCCTTCAGCATTAGTATAATAAAGGAAGGCAGGTTTATTTTAAATGTCATCAGCTATCTTCACAGTGCACTTTAAGACCTGTTCGGATGGTAATTGTTTCTCATGGGGATGTAAGTTTTAGAGATTTACACGGGTTAGTCGATGATTTTATGTCTGATTCCAGAATGTCAGTGTTTTTCTCAAACACCAAGTTTTTTTGACAAACACCAGGGTCATATGACAATTTAATTGACGTCTGAATACATACCTCTGAGTTTAAAAGAAGGGATTAATTTAAAATTTACTCTTTTATGACCACAGCTGAGCACCGAACACTACCTTTCGCACTTCGCTGTAATTATCATGCATTTTAAAGATGAACTCTTTTATTACTGAAAGGCTGAAGGGAATGATATTTCATCATCACAGCGAGTGGAGCTGTTAAAAACAACAAGAAGAAACAAAAAAAAAGCACTCGAACATTTGAAACGGGCCGTTATTATGGCAGCGATGCAATACAATTTTAAAATATTTATTATATACAATACAAAAATACATTAAAACCTAAACTAAGCAGCTTTGTTTACTATTTTAACTACAGCACGACGTCTGTTTTCCCGTGTTTTAAACAGGAGGCTTTATTTACAGACAATTAGCAGACGGTCATGTGTCTGACTACGTGAGCAGCGTTCACAGCATCGTAGGATCACAAAACTCATGGCTCATATTACGGATCATCATATTACGTTTTGTAACAGATATGATGATTTTTCAGTCAGCAATAGCTTTGCTTTCTTGAAAGTGCTGTGAGAGGTGTAGGTGTCATGTAGGGAGAACACAAGCCCTTTGTAAAGCAGATCTTAACCATCTTCAAGAATCGGCTAAAAACACATCTCTTCCATCTTTATTTGACCCTTTAACTCTAGCACGCTCTATTCTAATTCTATTATAAAAAACAAAACAAAAAACACATGCCCCCTTTAGACATGCACTTAATTCATTTACTAACTACTTGTTTTCTTTAAAAAAAAGAAACTAACACTAGCTTCTCTATTCTTTTTGTATTCTAACTATTTGTTTTCTTTTTATTTATTATACAATTAACAAAAAGCAAAAAAAAACCTCTAACACTAGCTTGCTCTATTCTTTTATATTCTATCTGTTTTCTTTTTATTTAATATATAATTTTTTTTTTTAAATAACCTACTGCATTAAACTAACTGAGACTTGTCACAGCACTTGCATATTATTGCTCTTTTGTTGGTTTTGATTGCTTCTATTGTCCTCATTTGTAAGTCACTTTGGATAAAAGCGTCTGCTAAATGACTAAATGTAAAATAAAACACAAATTATGGGATTCATTATAAACAATATAGGCAATGTTATAAATGATAGGGCTGTGATGTGTGCGTGAGACAGGCTCGAGGGCGATCACGGATAGTGTCCTCATCACTGCGGGAAAAACTAAAACATTCTGTCATTCTTGGTCATAAAGATACTTTTATGTATATATATTCACAATAAGAAAATGCCTATGCCTTTGTAAAAACAAGAAAATAAACAGGATGCACTTTTCCATTTAGATTTACTTAAACTTGTTGTGCTGCCATAAAAATGAATTGAAACTGACTTTTTTTCCTTTTTGTTTTGTTAATTTTTAAATTATTTAATTGAAACATATTTCATGTAGGCCTATTTATTTATTCAGATTTCTGTCATTTTATTGTTTTTCTCCATTTTCTCCTGTTGTTTATAACGCATGCTGAACTAAACCACTGAAAAGAAAAACATTTATTTTTAACGGTCACACACTTTAACATTGTAATTTAATGTAAACCTAATTTAACATTCTAAGTTTGTTGGTTAACGGAAAGGAAATGAACATCGTAATGTTTAATAATTAGCTATAAGTCAGCTGAGAGTTTAACGGCTGATCGAACGCATGAGTTCAACACTAACGAGCACAATCCGGTCCAATGTGTTTTTAATTACCTCTGGAAGAGACTCCGTTCACACCTATATTTAGCTTGATGTGTCATTAGTAACCCTTTAAAATAATCAATAATTATAATAAACATTCACTGTATTATCCCAGTGGTCACTACTGTAAACATTCACTGTATTATCCCAGCGGTCACTACTGTAAACATTCACTGTATTATCCCAGCGGTCACTGCTGTAAACGTTCACTGTATTATCCCAGCGGTCACTGCTGTAAACATTCACTGTATTATCCCAGCGGTCACTGTTGTAAACATTCACTGTATTATCCCAGCGGTCACTGCTGTAAACATTCACTGTATTATCCCAGTGGTCACTGTTGTAAACATTCACTGTATTATCCCAGCGGTCACTGTTGTAAACATTCACTGTATTATCCCAGCGGTCACTGCTGTAAACGTTCACTGTATTATCCCAGCGGTCACTGCTGTAAACGTTCACTGTATTATCCCAGCGGTCACTATTGTAAACGTTCACTGTATTATCCCAGCAGTCACTACTGTAAACGTTCACTGTATTATCCCAGCGGTCACTATTGTGACCATCAACATGGTTACCTCACTCAACAACGCTGAATAACTGTGAATTCAGATATTAATGCTAGACACTTAAAGATAATGTGGACGATCATGTCTTTATGTTAATATACTTTGTTAACATAATTTCTTTAAACTTCTCAATAATTACGTTATGTCATTTGTGTGCTTACCTTAATTGATGAGAGTGGTATATTTAGTCTAAATGTGTAAATATAAAGAATTATGTTTACTTCATTGCAGGAATTCTGATATGTTTGTGACGGTTTACAGCCAAAAAAAAAAAAGGCCTGACGGGCGCAAATGCATTTTGTGTTACATGAATGAAGTAAATTATGACGAATGACTGGAGACAGATTGGAAATAATTTTACTTTGCGTTAAGTATGCTATATTGTTTCAACAGTTTTCACAAAAAGTGGTGGGGACATGTCCCAGCCCGCAAATTACACCTATGTCACCAACTAAACAAAATGGGCAATAACTCCCTATTACAGCTCGATAATCGTTGTTAAAATATGACTCTCGTATTCAAGAACATTTGACTGTTATTGTCATTCACTCAAAACTGCTGTGTTTGACACATCAGTAAAGAGCAAAAGATGTTTGTAAAAATCAGCGTATGACAATAGAAGTTTTCTAAATGCTAGCAGTGTTTTGTTTCTGCACCTAAACAGGATTATGACCTGAGTCAGCTGCAGCAGGCAGATATAGAGACTGATGGTCTCAAGGGCATCCATCGGATGGATGAGAGACCCGTGCACCCTGAGCCCCGTTACCCCGTCAGATCCACCGCACCTCGTCCTGGAGATATTGGAGACTTCATCAGCGAGGTGAACTATCAAACCAAATACTGTAAAATATAATTGTTTAAAAGAAGAAAACACAGCAGGTGGTACTAATGTGTTGATAAATGTTGCATATGGGCTACGGCCCTCCAGGAATATATACAGTACGTAGTCAAGCAAAATGCTTGCAGTAAAGTAAAAACAACCCAGTCACATGTGAAACTCTGGCAAAATCACCACCAGGTGGCGCAAAGTGATGCTTAATACTATTGCTCCATAAAGCTGGAATTAAAATTAAGATAAAATAATAAATTACTTGTATTAACAACAATAATAACATTTAATATTGATAATTATTCGTCATATAAATGCTTAATGTTCCAGCTATTTGACTACTGTAACTTACAGTCAAATATTACAGTGACAGCAGTGCTCGAAGTTTGCTTACTTTTTATTGTACAGTACTAGCCAGTTTACTAATAAAAGGTTTGAAACTTACATTTAATAATTCACTGATATTACTTATTAGTACTTATTCATTATTCCCATACTACAGCCCTGCATGACATGCTGAAAAATGTCCGCAAAGTAAGAAACTGTTGTTAGATCATTGTATTTATTGTTCCCATGATTTTTAATTGATGTGACAATATTGACATTATACATATAAAACTGTGTATTAAACAGGCTTGACACATTTAATGCCCCAATGTAAGATAAACCACTATTTTATGGTAATATAACATGATTCATTTATATAAATAATACTGTTAACGCTGATTCTTGAGAAGTGGGGACAAACAGAGTGCAAAATTAAATAAATAAAACCCTTGTACTCAGACAAATTAAACTATATTTATGTATCTTATATGTAATAAGCTACTGAGCTATGCTTTGATGCAACCTCCCAACTTTTACATCCCACATCTGACAGTGGTGACCAAAACCTGAATTTGTAGTCATTTTAACTATCAAATACATTGAAGCAATCAATTACTGTATTAAAACAAACACAACAAACAGTGAGTATGTGATTGTTTATAAAGCTTTTATTCAAGTGTCACATTTAAGTATTTTGAGATATCATTGGCACACAAATGATCTATTTTCTCTCATCTCAGAACAGTTTGTCTGGTAACAAGATAACTTTTAAAAACAGTTAAATTAACAAATAAAACAATTAGTTGTTACCTCTATCCATTTACAACCCCAAATCAGAAAAAGTTGGGACAGTATGGAAAACGCAAATAAAAAAAGAAAGTAGTTATTTCTAAATTTACTTTGACTTGTATTTCATTGCAGACAATATGAACACAAAATATTTCATGTTTTGTCTGGTTAACTTCATGTCATTTGTAAATATACATCCTTTCCTGTCATTCAGACCTGCAACACATTCCAAAAAAAGTTGGGACAGGAGCAATTTAGGGCTAGTAATGAGGTAAATTGGTTAAATAATGATGTGATTTGAAACAGTTGATGTCAACAGGTGATTGTAATTATGATTTGGTACAAAAGCAGCATCCAAGAAAGGTCTAGTCCTTTAGGAGCAAAGATGGGCCGAGGATCGCCAGTTTGCCAACAAATACGTGAGAAAATTATTGAAATGTTTAAAAACAATGTTCCTCAAAGAAAGATAGGAAGAGATCTGGGATGGACCATCACACAGTGGAAACGTGTACTGTGGTCAGATGAATCAGTATTTCAGGTATTTTTTGGGAGGAATGAACGCCGTGTGCTCCGGACCAAAGAAGAAAAGGATCATCCAGACTGTTACCAGCAACAAGTACAAAAGTATATTAAAGCCAGGGTCTGTCATGGTATGGGGTTGTGTCAGTGCCCTTGGCAAAGGTAACTTGCACTTCTGTGATGGCACCATTAA
>CM041808.1:39295346-39312846 GCA_023376895.1 Aspiorhynchus laticeps
ACTAGCGTTTTACCTTAGACCCGCCCTGAGTGAGCTGCAGACAGTCCGCCATTGTTTTCCTCTGGCAGAGAGGGGCGGGGTCAGCAGAGCTTATTAGCATTTAAAGAACATGGACTAAAACGGGTTGCATAAAACAGAGCTGATTTTGACAGGGTAAAAAGGGTGTTGTTTTACACTACCATTGAGAAATTTTAACCAAAGTATGTTATAGACTTTTCATTAAAACCCTAAAGAATCATATCAACTTGTGGAAATTGGGCATCCGATGACCCCTTTAAATCAAATCATTTTTTATTCTTTTTTTTATATATATCTGTGACTAAATGTCACATTTTATAAACCATACATTGTGTGAAGTCATTTTTATTTGGTGCTGAAGAAATAAAATCTGGGTACCCTGTAATAGACAGATTTAATCTTATTTAATCTTACATTGATGTGCTTAGATTATTTTTATTAATTAAACAATAGATAAAAACAAGATATGGTTTTTATAATACTGATTAGGCGTCCATACGGATCATTTCCATGCCACTTATCCTGTACTGGGTCGTGTGTGCTGGATGATTACTGACCTACAGAGGGGTGATCATACTGGAGTAAAGAGGTTAGGGAAACGTTATAATAACATTAGGGGAATGTTAGAATGACGTTCTACAAACCAAAACCTAACATTCTATTTCCTTTAAGAAAATGTTCCTGGCTAACCAAAAACTAACGTTCTGGGAACCAAAAATTGTTAGCTAGGTGTGCTGGATGTTGAACACCACAATATCTGTGGTCAATAACACTGATCTAATGCAGGCCTAGTCTCAAAAATAAGACTTTATAACTGATTGTATATCATGCTGAAATGTAGATGAGCATTTAGTCTATAATCTTAGTAGTCACTGAGGGTTTGTACAGGTTTATGTAGGTCTGGTCCTACAGGAGACTGTGAAAACAGTCTGTCATAAGATTACAAGATCCTGCAGCAACACACAATATAAAAACTGCATATAATATAAAAGGTCAAATGGTAAAAAAAAATTTCATAATATAAATAAAATTGTGAGCACATAATGTAACTTTTTTGCATACTGTAATAGGTTGTAATTATGTTATGGACTCATTATGGTAACTCGTAATAACAAAAGCACAATTTATAACCGCATAATCTAATGAATTACATACAATAAACAACGCTAACAAAATACTTACAACATTTTGTATTTCTTTACAATAGTCCATCATTTAATTTCTGCCTTTAACTAGTTGATCCAAACCTGTCTTCATTAGTAAACTTAACTTACTTTGGGGCCTGTTCTTCACATGAATTCAGAAGACTCAGAATATATTGTCAATATGCCCTACGGTTATGACATTAAACTGTCATAAGTGTCATATCCGTAGTCCAGGTTATGACACTTTTATGACCATTTTATGTCATTTAGGAGCTTGACAGACTCAGTCTCTGTTTACTCTCATTATATAGGAAACAGATTTTTAACAGAATGATTCTTTTGAGCAATTTGTTTCAATGAATTGGTTAATTTATTCAACTGTTGCCACAATCATGAAACAAACATTTTGTTGTTGTATTTTCATTTATTCATATGCTACTATGAAGTGGTGAAGTCTGCTGCTGACAGCTCTGAGTTATAGATCACTTCTCTCTTCCTCAAACATGTCTGATGTTATTTTATTTTCTCATTGTAAGACAGAAAACAACAATTAAATTGAGGCAAATCATCATTACCCAGCATGAGAAATAAGAGAAGTGTGTTCCAGGAGTCATCGTGATTCGGCCGTCCAAACACAGACGCTGTTCTCCAGCGGTTCGTTCATTTGTCCATCTGACGATCCAAACTGTCTGATGTGGAAAACTCACTCGAAACGAGTACAAATTAGAAAACGTGTCTCGTTTCAGCCGTAATGCTGTGAAAACACAGATGTCAGTTTCAGAGCGATGCTCATTTACTGATTTCTTCATCAAACAACACAAAGCAGCAGCAGCAGTGGATTGTTGAATATTATGAAATGCTAATTATGTGTCACTTTGCTCTTTATTTGTTTAGTTGGCTCTAAGATTCGATACTTGCAAGAGTATCACAACCGTGTGCTTCACAATATTTACCCAGTGCCATCGGGAACAGACATTGCAAATACTCTGAAATACTTTTCCCAGACCCTGCTCAGGTAAGTGCACTACACTGGAAATAGGTGAAACACTATTCTAACGATAGGCATATACAATATGTCATCTATCTACAGCCAACCGAGACATTAGAGCTCTGTATTATAATCAGATGTATGCAGGAACATCATGCATGCCAAAAGTACACATTTTGGATAAAGTCCTGATTTGAGTATTGTTTTTGTTTGTCTTTAATGTTTGTCTTTTACATGTCAGTAGCTTTATGAAATACAGTTTAGACTCATGAGTTCATGTTATGTGTACAAGCTCTTCTTCATGTTCACGTGTCAACAGAAACAGTTTAATAAAGGTGCATGCGCTCAAAACATGCAGTCTAGCATCTGAGAGCAGTATGTAGTTGTGTGCATTTGGTATTCCTGTTATGTTTATGTTTATCAGTGTTTGTGCGTTAAAGGGTCCTTTTGTCATTAAGAGTTGATAATGATAATGTACTCCCTGCTAAAAAAAACAATAGAAGCCCAATGGAAACATCACAGAAATTCCAATGGTTTCCATTAAAATACCATTATAAACCATTAGCTTTTTCCAGTAAAACCATTACAAAATTCCTTTCTGTAGTGTGTTTTGGGCATTTTCCCAATAGGATTTAACATCCCACCAATAGAATCCATCACATACCAGTAGAAACCATTATAGTTTCCATTAAAACCAATACAATTCCCATTATACCCATTAAATCCATTACGTTTTCTATTGTGTTTTGGGCAGGGTTCTATTGTTTTTTTCAGCAGGGCTGTCAGTGATATGAAATACTGGATTTCCATAGTGTTCAGTGGGTTTGAAATGTTTAGTTTAGTTAGAAATGTAGAGTTTTCTTGTCGAGAACGCTGTAGCATTCTGCAGCTGAACCACCTTTCATTCCCAGCCAAACAGACCTGACATGTGTAGCTTTGATAATAGACAGTGTGAGAAATACTACACCATCCTGTTGTATGTAACGCACATCCAATACGTTCTCCTCTCCCTCCAAGACCATCACAGACCAAATTACTGCTGAGGTAGAAGCTGACAGGGGACAGCAGACACAAACACCCTCCACATCCCTCCACGAACATGACACATTGCTTTCAAAACCAGCGTATTCCTTTTCCATTACAGTGTTCCCCAGCCGTAGACTAGTGACATTTCTGTTAGAACTGAAATCCATATCCATTATTTCTCTTCCCCGAAATGATACTGAGGCAGTATCATAATGTATTTACATACAGACATTCTTTTTGATGGTGCAATAAACATGTGTTGTGACCAGGGAGCTTTTAGTCTAACCTCACATACATGTTTATTACTGGCTGAAGCATGTTTCTGAAGTGTCATCTCTGTATCGTCCTCAAAACTAACTGGGATTGCTTTCATCTCTGACAGCCCCTCCATTGCTCAATATTTCCCATACGGCTCTTTGGCCTCCTCACGGGCCCGTGCCGCCCGTCCTCCGGGGATTGGCCGCTCGGAGGGCGCGGCGTGTGCGCCTTTAAGCTCGTTCCTCTGGCGAAGTACGGGGCTGCCACTGAAAACATGCCATTTTTTATATTTTTGCTCCTTGTCACCAGATACGCATGAGATGCAGTGATCATCGCGTGCTTCGCAAGCGCAAGCCTGCTTGAGTTTCGGTCCAAACCAAAAGCCATCTTTTCAAATGCATAGATGATGATGGCACATCCAAAGCAAATTCCAAAGTCTGTGGAGACACTGCATCCTATGTGGGGAATATCTGGGTTTGGTTCTTTTCTACTTACGCTGTCTCTGTAGAGCCATTTCAATGTAATGTGCTGTTTCTTTGTGTCTTTGTTGTCTCTTTTTTTCCCCTGTTCCCCTCCCTCCCCCACCCCTCCCTCGGAGCAGCATCCTGTCCCGTACAGGCAGAAAGGAGAGCCAGGAAGCTTCCAATTTGGCCGTGCCCATGACCATGTGTCTTTTTCCTGTGCCATTCCCACTCACCCCATCTCTAAGACCACAAGTCAGTTCCATCAACCCTACAGTTACTCGATCCCTCCTTTACAGCGTTCTGCGGGACGCCCCGGCCGACCGGGGTGGTGCCACCCAGCAGAGTCGGGAGGTTCAGATCTCAGATTACCCCTCACTGGACTATCAGGGGCTCTATGCCACCCTCGTCACCTTGCTTGACCTGGTGCCCCTGCTGCAGCACGGTCAGCACGGTGAGTCCTGAGCGCCGCCTCCCTCCTGGAGACACACTTCTAAGTGTAAAAATGACACTGATTGTAAAATACACCACTCGAAATAAGGATTGCTGCTAGATGGACGTTGATTTCCAGCCAAACAAATACGCTCAGTCTTCTATGAATCAGTTCCACTACAGCGCACTTGCCATTGATGCCTGACGTTCAACCAAAAATCATTCTGTCATCGTTTACTCACCTTCGTGTGTGTGGAACATGAAAGAAGATATTCTGAGAAATGTCTCAGAAAAGTCAGTTGAAGTCAACTGGTTACTAATGTTCTTCACATATCTTCTTTTATCTTCTGCAGAAGAAGGAGAGTCCTTCTGGTTTGGAAGCACATGAGGGGAATAAATGCTGACAGAATGACCATTTTTTTTGGTGAACTCTGATCTCTTTGAGATCCTCTGTGTGTTTCTCATGAATTGAAAATAATCTAAAAAGAGAATATTGCTGCAGCTCAGTCAATATTTGACCATTTTGGGAT
This sequence comes from Aspiorhynchus laticeps, assembly GCA_023376895.1. Taxonomy (NCBI): domain Eukaryota; kingdom Metazoa; phylum Chordata; class Actinopteri; order Cypriniformes; family Cyprinidae; genus Aspiorhynchus; species Aspiorhynchus laticeps. The sequence goes on from CM041808.1 coordinate 39,300,205, forward strand.
TATCGACAGGAATCACTCATTCCGTCTAGTGGCAGTTTTCAATAAAACATGCTAATTTCCTGACAGCTGTCAGCCAGCTTTATTTCTCCTATCTGCTGGCCGCTAAATAAACTTTGCTTTCGTGTCACTCACCATAAAGAGCTTTGACTGGATAACAACATTATCATCGTACAGTAACATATGCTAGTATTTAATTATGGACACATTCTGAAGAAAACGCAAAGCTTTAGAGATGAGTTGGTAAAACTGCATGAATCTATATAGGACATGGTGCTCATTTGTACATCTGCTTGTCTTTCAGATCTGGGACAGGCCATATTTTACACCACAACATGCCTTCTGCCTTTCCTTAGTGATGATATTCTCAGCACTTTACCCTACACCATGATCTCCACTTTAGCCACCTTCCCTCCTTTCCTGCACAAGGACATCATAGAGTACCTGAGCACATCCTTCCTTCCCATGGCCATTTGTGAGTACACTAACTGTATTTGTGTGAATATGAGAGATGCTTCTTCAAAGTAACATCTCTCAATGTATTTCAGCAACCACTTTGTGCATCCAGTAGAGCACACAGCTGGTTTGATTATCAGCAAGCACTAATAAATGCAACACTATGTGACAATCGTGCACTATAAAGTAAGACAATGATTTATGTGTTGCAGTGGGTTCGACTCGAAGAGAGGGTGTCGTTCCAGCATATGTGAATCTGTCTGCCTCCTCCATGCTGATGATCGCCATGCAGTACACTTCAAATCCAGGTACATATGCATTTATCAGGCTGCAAGAAAGTTACTTCTATAGTCAGTCACTGATTGTTATTTGCAGAAGTCTCTGTCGTAGTGTAGCTTTTTCAGTAGAGTTCGGATTATGGGCTCTAAATGTTTCTCTGGTTGTCTTCAGTGTACCACTGTCAGCTTTTGGAGTGTCTCATGAAATACAAGCAGGAAGTATGGAAGGTATGCTTCAGTTCTTCATGTCTTTTTGGAGATTTTTCCAAAAGCACTTCTCAATGACACTGATCACTGTGTTTTTAAAGGATCTTCTGTACGTCATATCCTACGGCCCGTCCCAAGTCAAACCTCCAGCTGTTCAAATGCTCTTCCATTACTGGCCCAACCTGAAGCCTCCTGGTGCCATCAGTGAGTACAGAGGCCTGCAGTACACAGGTGAGATGTTTGATTAATTTCTCCAAACCACTGCTTTCAAATGGTTCGTTTCAATAAACAAAGTCAAAGCAATAACATCAGCATGTATTTCTGACATCTCAGCATTGTGGTTTACATGCTCAAACACATTTGGATGAAGTCATATGTAGGCACGTACCTGTACTGTGAATTATGCGTTCAGTTATATTAATTTGGGGTTTTTATTGTCATCAATGTTTCATTCAGTGAGTGTGACAGACTAGTAAAAAGTGTTACTATTTTACAAATAGATTAAGAACATCTTACTTGAGTGTAATCTTGTTCCCTGAAAAAGGGGAAGCACCTAAAGTTAGACCTTTGTCTGAAGAGACATCTAGACATGCCCACAGTGCGGCAATGAGGTACAGCAATTTGTTTCCACTTTTTCAGGGAACAGGGTTACAAGTAACCTTAGATGTTCCCTATCAAAAGTTACACTCGATGCTACATTTCATAACACTAATGGGAACGGGAATACCAACGCCGGCACACTGGAAAGTATCTGAACCCCTCAAGGTTGTGTAAAGTGTGCACACAAAACATTGGAGAGGTTACAGACATGACCTTGGGATGTTGACTCAAGTACATGAGAGCCCGGAGTAGCATGAACACCTAAACTATAGAACCTGATGAACGTGTGTGGAGAGGACCAGACTGCTGCATCACATACTTGCTGCAAGGGGACACCTCTTGCCAGAGTCTTGGAGTATTCAACTCCCCTTAGTAGAACGGGCCCTTACTCCTGGAGGTGTAGCTTGACCATGCCCCTCATAGACTAGGGCAATAGCATCCCTAACCCAGTATGACATTGTTTGCCTAGTGGCAGCCACCCCCCAGTTGCGGCTCCCATAGCATATGAAAAAATGCTCCGACTTAAGCCACTGGCTGGTGCAGTGGACATAAATCTGAAGGGCATGGACTGAACACAGTAAGTGAAGTCTTTCCTGATCTAGCGTAATGAATAGCGGAGGACCGAATGCTTCAAGAATGACTGGTTGCATGGTCGAGAAAGGAACTTCAGGAAGATAATCAGAGCAAGGGTGCAAAATAGTCTAAGGGCAAAATCTAAGCAGGATGGTGAAAATCCCCAATTCTCTTTAGAGAAGTAATTGCCCTGAGAAAAACCATCTTTACAGTCAGAAGCTTGACAGTCGCTGACTCTAGTTGTTCAAAAGTCCCAACCAGAACCTCAAGCACTACACCACAAGTCCCACGAAGGAACTATCATTCTGCTGGGTGGCCTCAACCGCTTAGCTTCACAAATGAAGTGAGCGATTAGAGGGTGTTTTCCTACAGGGTCCCAGTCAATCAGATCATGGCAAGCCGAAAGGGCAGCCACACAGACTCTGAGAGTAGCAGGACATGCACCTGCAGACAGTCTTTCAGGAACTCCAGCTCTGAAACAACTTGGCAGTGGACTGGGTCTGCACAGTGGATCTTTCAAAAACACACCATTTGAAGGCATAACTTCAAGTGAATTGAGCCCTAGCACTTAGAATAGTTTCCACTGCACCAGCTAAAAGAACAGAATCTCTTAGTTGGTTTCAATGCTCGGGCCAGGGATGAAATATTGTCCCCTGTGCCTGAGATAAAAGGTCTCTCCTGATCAGAATCACCCACAGCCATGGAGGAGGGATATTAGTTTTGAGAACCAAACTCTGGTCGACCAACAAGGTACTATCAGCAAGAGGCAAGACCCTTGTTTACAGACCTTGGCCTGGACTCCCAGGGCACAAATGGGCCATCGTGCCCAGATCCAAGGGATCTGGAGGAGTTAGAGAGAAGTAGAGGGGACATTGTGCTGCCTCCTGCAAGGCAAAAAGGTCCACCTCTGCTTCTTATAATTTTTCCCAAATTTGTTTGACTACTTCGGGGTGGAGTTTCTATACCCTGTGTGTCACAGCCTGTCTACTCCCACATTGATATGCCCTGGAATGTAAAAGAGGGAATGCAATTTGTCTTGAGCCCAAAACAGAACCTGCTGTGTTAACCTGTTCAGGTGTCACACACGCAGTAGACTACTGCAGTATTGTCCACCTGCACTAGGACATGGTAGCCCTTTAACTGCTTTAGGAATTATTTCAGAGTCAGATATACAGCCATCATTTCAAAGCAACTGGTTTGCAAATCAAGACACCTCCAGATCCTTATGGCTGGATGGCCATCTAAGACTGCACACCAGCCAGTGCAAGAAGCGTCTGTCTTTAATGTCTTGCAATGACAACACGCACCTAGAGTGGGACCCAAGGTATGAAACCGGGGTCTGAACCACATAGAAAGGGCACGAAGTGTGTAGCATGTAACCCTTATCTGCCCCTGGGGATTGGCCCTGGATGAAATCCTCTGGCTCTGAGCCACAACTGAAACGTCTCATATGCACATGGCCCAAATTTATCACCGTGGATGCAGCTGCTATGACACCTATAAGTAACCTTTCCTGACCTAGCCTGATGTATTTCATTGTGTTTAGAATGGATTCAACATGTGCAGGAGACAGCTATGCCCGCATTGTGATCGAATTCCATATGACCCTTAAATACGTTGTCCTCTGACCAGGAGAAAAAATGTTTTATGTGGCATTGAGCCTCAACCCCAGAGACTTAGACCCAGAGAAACTGATCCAAAATCAGCCAGTTGTCTAAATGCGGATGCCTTGGAGTTGCAAAGGAGCCAGTGCTGCCTCCATATATTTCATTTATATGCGAGGTGACAAGGCTAGGCCAAATGGAAGAGCTTTGCCCTTAAAAGTGAACCTCAGCAACTTCTTGTTTTCTGGCAAAATTTCTATATCAAAGTATGCGTCCTTGAGATCGATTGTCATGAACAAATCCCTGGATTGAATTTGAGATACAATCATTTTGATTGTTAGCATTTTGAACTTGTATGTACTGAAAAAGAGGTTCAAACGGCAATCTAAAATTGGATGCAACCCCCCATCTTCCTTGGGAACCAAAATTACAGACTGTAAAAGCCCGCCTCTCTGACTGGGAGGGGAACATGTTCTATGGCCCCTTAAGGTGCGTTCACACCAGACGCGAATGAAGCGTTAAGCGCGAGTGATTTACTTGTTAAGTCAATGCAAAGACGCGAATAGACATCCTGCGGCGCGGTTCGCGCGAATGAGGCGGCGCGAATGACGCGATTTGCGCGAACCGTTCGAGTTGAAAAATCTGAACTTTGGCGGATATTCGCGCCGCGTTAACCAATCAGGAGCTTGCTCTAGTAGTGACGTGATTACGAGCGGAGGCTGTATGTGGATACCCGGAGCTGATAGACCAAAGATTACCGGTTAGATTTACCCAAAACGAATTATATCTTATGTTTTATCCACTACAGATACATCAGAGCCAGCGGCAGACGTCAGAAGGACTAGCCGAGGTTACGCTCCTCTCTTTGGGATACATGAGCACGAGCGCCCGGTGATCGCGTGGAGCTCACAGCTACGAAATCAACGACGCACATTTTCAAATAGGAGCTGTTTTTATAAATAAACCGCAGATTTGAGTTTTAAACAACTACATTCTCGGCTGAAATACACGCGTCCAGTGTTTCCATAGCACATAAAGTGCAACTAGCCTCTAAACAAAATCCATGTTAGCCATATCACAACGAGACTGGAGCCGCCTGCAGAAGCCCCTCCCATGACGCGGATTCACGTCTGTTGTGAAGTGAATTTCACGCGCGAATGAAGCGAATTTCACGCGCGAATGAAGCGAGTAAACTCAAAATGTTCAAGCGGCCAACTACACGCGAATAGCGCAATTTATTCGCGCAAGTCACGTCTGGTGTGAACGCACAGTTAGTCCAGCAGAATTTGCAACTTGTGTCAATAAATGCATCTGCTCTGGTTTCACGGTAGTGGAGACCATGCTGCTGCAGACCCAGCTGCCTTAATCCTCTTTCTACAGTCCTTACGACCCAAGGACAGATATTTGGCAGTAGTTTCCACGCTGCCAACTTCTCTGAAAGGGACACTAGTTTTCCCAGATAGCACACGTACATCTGCAAGATGTCTGTTAAAGATCTCTTGATCTGGAAAGCATCTGCTGTCTACAAACGTCTGACAGACGTCTTTCAGATGTCAGTTTTACATACATTCTAAATCATAAACATCTGAAAGACATCTAATAGATGTCTATTTGACATCTAAAAGGAAACGTCCTATAGAATTATTGCAGATGAGCAAACACCCTAAAAAATACGTCTTGCAGATGTAATTGCAGACATCAAATAGACATCTCCGAGATGCACGTGTGCTATCAGGGTTAACAGTTTGTTTTGCTGGGGGGATGTTAAATGTTTGGTATTCTGAAACATTTGTAGAAAACGTTTTGCTGGAGATCATACACTGGTGGTGGTCGGAGATTGGACACTGATCCCCTGAGGGTGCCAGGAAAGAGCTCTTTTCTACAAATGATTGTATTAGCAGACAAATTGTTGGACATGTTTGAGAGATTGGTTCACTGATTTACTGACAGTTTTGACTGGAGATGCAACTGTCCAATCTGATTCAGTCTGATTTGGTGAACTGGTTGAAAGATTCACAGAAAAGAACTGTTCAATATAACGATATGTTTACAGACTGGAAATCACTGCTTCAGTGGCTTGAGACAGACATTCTCCTGAAATGTACACATTATTTGTCTGTTTTGTTCTTTATATCCCAGCCTGGAACCCCATTCACTGCCAACACCTTGAGTGTCACAACTCTATTAATAAGCCAGCGGTGAAGGTACTGTAACCTCTGAGATTCTTTAATGTAGGTTTTGTTGTAGTCTAGTCAAAAATGTTGTGGATTTTGTGGGATTTGTTTAGGGAGCAAACATTTCAGTGCACTGCAAGGATTTTGCGATTGAGACTTCAAAATAAAAACATGCAAATGCCCAGAATCATTTCAAAAATATACCCCAGGTTCTGATTCATTGTTTTTATCCCTGCACATATTTGCTCTGTGTAGTCAAACATAGAAGCAGAGCAGGAAGAGACATGCTGTAACTCAATTACCAGGAGCTCATGATGACCCTGTTACCGCTCTAGTCAAACACTGAGATAATGAGATCACTGCATGCACAATATGGTGTTTATTTTAGATGATGTTAAAACCAACAGTTTGAAGTCAGATCTGGTAAGCTGTCAGAGAGGTAGAACAATTATTATGAAACCCGAAATGATGGTTTGCCCTGAGAAGCCTATAATAATACAGTGAAACTTATGGTCATTGGTCACTTGACTCAAGCAATATCTCATTTATCTCATTAAAATTGAGAAAAGAATAATAGTTATGCAAAATACCCTAAAACAGCTCCTGTTGTATTTGTAGTTGAATACATTGTCCATTATTAGCACTAAGACACATTTTGAGAGTGTCCAGTGGTTGTGTGATTGTGACTGTGGCTCCGTCCTGATTTCAGATGTGTATTGATCCGACGCTCTCGGTCACACTGGGTGATAAACCTCCACCCTTATACATCTGTGAGGAGTGCAGCCAGAGGATGGCTGGGTAAGCTGCATTATTTCAGCATTGTGTGTCTGCTGTATTACTGCAGTGACTGTCCACAATCATCTACTCAGCCTTCAACTGTCAATCTCATCTTAAAGGGGTCATGACAACCTCTTAATAAAGTCCAGTTATGCGTTTAGTGAGGAAAGCCCACAATTTTATTGTGTTTCTGGTTTATTTGACCCATTTTGCTGTTTGTATGTCACTTAGATAAACGTTCCTATATAGAAAAAGGAAGAAAGAAAAAATTTGCGCTGTATGTCAGAGCACAGCCCACAAGCCTATGGCTCCAACTGATACTCTTTCTGTTGATGTTTAATGATGCTTCATGTGTAATGCTGAATGGTATCAATTGATTGGACAGGGTTACCTTAATGCTTAAAACTTTATAATGGTCCTTATGCAGCCGGCCAGCCGCTCTTGAGAGAACGAGAGGGTTTTGCTGCTGATTCTGCATGTCATGACCCCTTTATATTTGCCCTGTAGACATTTTGATCAGGGTGGAAAAGAGGAGCAGTCTGTTTTTCTCCTGTCTGCTTATATTAGATGATTCAGCTCAAGATGTGAGAATGTGTTTGTGTTCCTGAACTTCTGTGATCTTTCACAGCGATCATGCTGAGTGGCTTGTTGATGTGCTTTTACCACAAGGTCAGTGACTCTTACTCATTTTAAAACTGCACACACTCATGTATTTACTTAAAGGAATAGTTCACCCAAAAATGATCGTTCTGTCATCCTTTACAATAAGCTTTAATGAGTGCATTAGGTATCGTGAACTATCAGTCAGTGCCTTTTTACAGCATTTATTAATCTAGATTAATGTTATAATAATATAAATAAATTATTGTCATTTCATGTTTGTTCATAATAATGTAAATGTATACTTGAGATGCTAGAATGATTTAGTAAATGTAGAAAATAAGTTGAATAAAAGGGCAGTTCATTGTTAGTTCATATAGCTAACATATAGTGTTATCTTATTCTTAACACATAGTGCTTCATATAGTGTTATCTTATTCTTGTCTTGTATTATAACAATACCCCTCATGATTTCATCCTAACAGCTGAGATTTCTGCTATATGTCAGAAGAAGGTAAGCCTGGTGTGAGGGAATATGCTTGTGTTGTCCTGTGTGTGTGTGTTTGGTCATGTGTTTCCATGTCATAATTTTTAGGACATCCATTATCAGCTCATCTGTGAACTAGAGCCTTTTTCCTCTGCAGATTAAAATGTCTAAAATGGGTTTCTGAAGTGATTGCTAAAAACATTACAGAGAGCAAACGCTCCGTCCCGCTCACATTACGTGTGTTTGTGTCTCTCTCCGTCACAGAACTGCAGCTCTCACGTCAGGCGCGCCGTCGTCACCTGCTTCTCAGCGGGATGCTGCGGTCGCCACGGCAACCGGCCCGTGCGCTACTGCAAGCGTTGTCATGTCAACCACCACAGCAGCGAGGTGGAGACGCATCTGTACCAGACGTCTCCTCCGCCCATCAACACGCGCGAGTGCGGCGCGGAGGAGCTGGTGTGCACCGTGGAGGCGGTGATCAGGTGCGGACAAACACACCTTCAGAAAGAGAAAACCACCAAAAACAGTTTAGTTTACTTGAATGTGAATAAGGCATATTAGATATAAAATACTAACACACTGGCAACCAAAAGTCTTCTAAAGCTGCATTTATCTGAACAAAAACACAGTAAAAACTGTAATATTGCGAATAATTAAGTTTAAAATAGATGTTTTCTATGTGAATATATTATAATAATGTATCTATTCATTTATTTTCAAAGCTGAATTTTCAGCATTATTACTCTAATCTTCAAGATCCTTCAGAAATCATAATAATATGCCGGTTCACTCTTTTTCAGAGCATGTCTCAATTTGAAAAACATATCTTAAAGGGACAGTACACCCAAAAATGAAAATCCTGTCATCATTTACTCATCCTCAAGTAGATCCAAACCTGTATGAATGTGTTTGTTCTGAACACAAAGGAAGATATTCTGAAGAAAGTTTGTAATCAGGCTGTTTTGGGGCACCATTGACTTCAATAGTAGGAGAAAAATACTGCTCTGTTTCCCTCATTCTTCAGAATATCTTCCTTTGTGTTCAGAACAAACACATTCATACAGGTTTGGATCTACTTGGGTAGTTTTTGGGTGAACTAGCCCTTTAATATGAAGCAATCATTAATCAGTGTGATGTAATGTCGCAGTCTGCTGAAAGAGGCAGAAATCCACGCGGAGCTGCGGGAGTTTGAGCTGAACCGCCGGCGTCAGATGGGTCTGTCTTCATCCCATCATTCCCTGGACAACCTGGAGTTTGACAACAAAGAGGACGACCAGCACGACCAGAGACTGCTCAGTCAGTTCGGCATCTGGTTCCTGGTGAGAAGCCTATGTGTGCACCACTTATGGTCAGATCACGTGTTACATTAGCACCAATATTGCAGCTAGAGGGGGGCAATAATAAGCAACAATATTCGTCATGATTTTGATAAAAAAGTGCTGAAAAAACGATGGTCTTTACAGACCTGCCAACCTGTACGCATTTTGACCTCAAAGTACGCTGGTATGATTTGTCACTCTAAACTACGCAAAAACCTGGTGACGCCTCTGTCCACGCGCAGTACTCTAAACAAGCAACAGCAAAAGATGAATTTGACCAATCAGAGCATTTTTTCAGTTTTGCATTTAAGGGTGTATTCACACCTGTCTTCTTTGGTTCGATTGAAACGAACTCAAGTTTGTTTCCCCGCTTGGTGTGGATATTTTGGGCAGGTGTGAATACAGCAATCGCACTCGGGTGCGGACCAAACAACCGCAGCGAGACCCAGCTGAAGAGGTGGTCTCGGTCCGCTTCCAAACCAACTCTGGTACGGTTCGTTTAAGGTGTGAATATGAACCGGCCTCGATACGACCCAATTGCAGAAAGCACGCTCAGAAACACACAGCTCGCACATATTGTGCTGTTGTTTGCATTTCAATCGCTTCAATCACTTGTTATTAAACTGCAATGCTTAAAAACGCATGCAAATTATGAGTTTTCATGACCATAGCGCACAGCAACGTGACATGAACGCACTAAATAGGCTACATCTTGCCGCAAAGCCCCAGCAAAAGTTACAATGAATGTGTCTGGGGGAAATAATAAGGAAATGTTTGAGTTATGTATTAATAAACTAGTGTTTTCTGAGTCAGTGTCACAAAGATGAAGTTAAAAATCCTGACTCGCCGTCTCCTCATTGGACGCTTCTTTAGAAAGAAATGCATCTTTACGGATTATAATGAAAGAGTTTTTGTTTTTGATATGAATTATTTAGTTATGTAGTAATTCATAGCTTTCTATAGATATATTCATAATGTCTGTAAGGAAAATATTCACTGCGTTTCGGTTCATTTTTGTGAAGCGCTCCTGTTAGGCAAGCGCATCCTATTTGGTTTCTTTATTTTAGAAAAGCACAACGTTTTGTTGATATTGTGAGTGCACACAAATAAAAGTAGACCCTTTACAGTTCCGAACGATGTATTATTCTTACCTTTATCAGCAACAATTACGGCATATTTAATTTATTTCCACTGATGTCCTGAAGCGCGCTTCAGCTTCCACTCTCCGCACAAACGATTGGATATGCGCCTAATAGCACACATTTATCTAGATTAAATGTTTAAACTAACATTTTGATATGCTTTAAGTATTTTATATCTATAGATTTTATTTTTGGCAAGTCGTAATTACAACATCGTCTCATTTGATGCTCATAAGTTTCTTTATATTGCGTTAGTATCTCATAACAGCAAATCAGTAAAAGAATAAAATTTGCACTATGAAATATCTCCACAATTAGCCTGTTTTTACAATTTCTGGTTCACTTGCAAAAAGGGCAGTGTGAAAGCGAACCGCACCAAACAAAAAAAATCAACAGTGTATTTGGAACCCCATTCCAGCGGTATACTAAATAACTTCTGTGTGTTTTATTCCTCTCCAAACCGTCTCTGTTTGTGTGTGTCCCTGAGTTTACGTGTTGAGATGAAGAAACTCCATAAGGAGCGTTTGAAAAAGCAACACATGCCGAACATCTTCCCTTGTAATGATTAGTAACGAGAAGCATTTCTAACCCTGTTACATTATAACATACTCCTCTGTCAGGGTTGGGGTGTAGGGATGAGGCGAGGACTCAATTGCAGGAAGAGTTGGGCTTTTTATTAATAATCAAATTAAAACAAACAAACAAAGAATACCCCACAGGGGCAACTCGACTGGCTGGCAGGACAAGAACAGGCTAGAAGCAGGCAAGAGCAAGACGGGAAACATTCAACAACAAACAAGGGGCAAATTAACCAATGAACATGTAACAAGGTGGTCAGGGTTAGACAATTGACATGAGAGCACATGGCAACATGGAAACAAACAAGAAAACAAAACTTGTCTTGTTTTGCTTGAACAAAACAAGACAAGAACACGCAGCCAATGAGAACACAGCAGTTCAGGACTCTGTCACAAAATCAAGAATAAACTAGACCGAAGTGACAGAACCCTGACACTCCACAACATCAGACCAATGCTAGAAATAACCTCCTTTTGTGATCTGATGTGCTTCTTATCACAGAATGATGCAGAAGTATATATGTTATACTGTAATAAAGGCTGTGTCAATTAGCAGTGGATTATAAATATACTTAATTATTATGAAAATACCCGAGGTGGTTTTAAGAACACGGATAAACAATACATTGCCGCAGTCAAGTGTTTATTGTCTTAATTTTTCATCATTCAAAGCGTTTCTATATTTTATTCAGTCACAGTGATAGCTGAATGTCTTTGCCCATATTAGGGATTTCCTGGAGCGTCATTAATTCTATTACTTCTGTGATGCAAATGTGGATTTTCTGCTCGAGAGCGCCCTCTGGCTTCCAGTATGAATGAAACACATATTACATGCACTAAATAATGGCCAATGCATAAAAATAATACTTCTCTCAAAAGAAATTTGAAGTAGACATATGATAATCCACGTTTTTCTACAGTGTACAGAAGTGTTCTGGAGTTTTAATTAAAGTGTACTGGATTTTTTTTTTTTAATTGCAAATCACAAAAAAATACTCTGATGAGCCAAGCCATCAGAACCGAACCAAACCGAAAACCGTGGTTAAAAACCTGAGGTATTTATTGAACTGTGGGCTAACTGTATTGTTGCATCCCTACTGTTTACTCTAAAATACTGTAAAACAGGAATATCACAAAGGTGTGTGTGACTGAGGCCAGACCCTGAATACTAAACTTTGGAAAATATTTAACATTAAATCTTGCATTTTGCACATTGCGCAATTACGATTTTGACATTAGCCATCAATGAGCTTCAGGTAATAATGTAGCTTTCTAGGAATATATGACCCCCCCCCCCATGTCCCATCACACTGATAGTACTCAAAAACAGTCCAAGGTTGGCAGTTCTGTTTTGTTTTGTTTTTTGGTTATTTAAGTATCAGTAGACACATATTGAATGAATTTCTGAATGTTTATTTCTGCTGTTCCATGTAAGTGATGAAGCCTCTCACTGATTGAAAATAATGAAACCTTGCATTTCAGCTCATGAGTCAGATGTTGATTTAGCAGTGAGTCCATTCTGTGAAGGATTCAAGCTAGTCATTCATGTTCTTGTCTCGTGTTTTCTTACCATTTTTTAAAATCTCGTCACATTCTTTTCAGACTGAAAACACATATTCACAACTCAGATAAAGACAAAAAATGGTAAAATGGTTAAATGTGTTGAAAAATGTATATCTGTTAGCAAATTACTACCAGTATGTGTTTTAAATGAATAGTTTATCCAAAAATGAAAAATTGCTGAAAATGTCTTCACACTCAGGCCGTTCAAGATTTAATGCAGATGCGATCCATTGGTGAGCAAGTCATGTAATGGTAAATTTCTCCAAATCTGATGAAGAAACAAGCTC
>CM041808.1:39320346-39357846 GCA_023376895.1 Aspiorhynchus laticeps
AGTGTTATCCTTTTTTCTTATAACAAAAATATCTGAACATTTAAATACAATAAAGCAATAGACAAAAATTTTACACAGATTTAAGTGCAAAAGAATTATAAAGACCAATAGATATCACTTTACAATAACACCTCATTAGTTAACCTTAGTTAATGCATTAACATACGCAATAGCTACATTTGCTACAGAAGTTATTAATCTTCTAACTCTTAGTTCATGTCAGCTCATTAAATAACACAGCTGCAACTTTTGATTTTAACAACGTGTTATTAAATATTGGAATTACCTAAGATTAATGAATGCTTTAGAAGTTTTCATTGGCAGTTTATGTTAACTAATGAATCAAGTAATGTCAACTAAGGTCATTGCACACTGAGTCCGAAAATTTCGTCCGTCAAAAATTTTTTGATTTTCTGCGTTTTCGCATCCGTAGCATGCATTTTGATAGGAAAGGATAGGACTCAGTGTGCAATGACCTTTAATGTAAAGTGTGACCGAACAATAACAAATCAAAACACTTTCAAACGATATCTAGTGCATGTTGTAGTCCAGATTAAAATGTAAAAATTTTGAAAATAAATTGTAAATGAAATGTGCAATTCGCTTGCATATCATTGCTCTTTTGTTGGTTTTGATTGCTTCTATTGTCATCATTGGATAAAAGCATCTGCTAAATAACTAAATGTAAATGTGCATTGTGACCAGTTGATGGAAAAAATATTTTCTTAAAATGCATTCAAAATTCTGAATAATTTGTAATAAATAATTATTCTCTGTATTTTGAAGTGCCCGCGATAACAATATCGTGCATATTTATTATTGTGATATATCGCATTACCTGCACATGTCTATCCGTGACTTACAGTTAAAATCATCTGATATTAGAGTCAGTGTTTGTGTGAAGGGCACGTCTGCTTGTTGTTTGTGTGCAGCCTGTGGTCCATGCTGAGGTCAGAGTTCTGTCAGCTGGCGTCTCTGTGCGTCCCGCAGCTCCTGCACGCGCTCGCTCTGTCCCACGGAGCAGATATCTTCTGGAGACTCGTGGACAGCAGCTTCAACAGTCAGGACTGGAAGATTCGCTTCCAAGCAGGTCTGACCGCACTCTCGTTTGCTAACACGCTTGCTGCTGTGATAAGCGCTGTCGGATTATCTGGAGCTCTTACGGTGATTGACAGCGAGAAGCTGTGACCTTGAGCTGGAGTCAGACACATCACACACATCACAAACACAACCTGCGCAGATAAAGAGGATTGAAAGGCTGTTGTGTGACAGGTTTACTGCTCACAGTGTTAGTGCTGTTTGCTGCTGTAACTTCTTTCAGCTACACATCATCACTCTGAACTGTTATCAACATCACCAACAATCATAACTCTATTCGCAGTAACTACTGGATCTGACAGAAAATTTGATGCAGCGTCCACAGACCTGAAGATCACAGAGACTTTTGAACACCTGCCAGGAAGAAAACAATAATAACCAGATATTAATGCACTAAAACCACACTCACACTAGTACCATGATGAGCAGTTCATCACAACATGCAGTGAAAAATTGCAAGAGACTTGAGTGGATGAAAATAAAAAGCCTTTAACAAGAGAGAGTGACTACAATTAATGCACACGCCAATAGAGTGCCATAGAATACATGTGTCCCTGCAGCACAAAGGCAGTCATAAGTAACACAGGTATATTTGTAGCAATAGACAACAATACATTGTATGGGTCAAAATTATCCATTTTTCTTTTATGCCAAAAATCATTAGGATATTAAGATCATGTTCCATGAAGATATTTTGTACATTTCTTACCGTAAATATATAAAAACTTAATTTTTGATTAGTAATATGCATGGCTAAGAACTTAATTTGAACAACTTTAAAGGTGATTTTCTCAATATTTAGATTTTTTTGCACCCTCAGATTCCAGATTTACAAATATTGTCCTATCATAACAAACCATACATCAATGGAAATATTATTTATTCAGCTTCAGATGATGCATACATCTCAATTTCGAAAAATTGATGCTTATGACTGGTTTTGTGCTCCAGGGTCACATATGAGCGTGATTAACAAAAGAAAGAAAGGCACAAGCAGGACAATTATAGAGAATATATTTATTCTAGTTCCTGCTGTGTGTCTGTCTTATACCTTTCACATTCTAGAAGACCTTTCGGTCTGTTCCCACCTCCGTTCATCCATTGATCCGGTTCCTTCATCTATACTTACAACCATGACTGTGCTCATTATTATATATTACACACGAGTCTCTGGATAAGTGATTTGTACTCTGAGGAAAACCAACATCATTTTTAATGATTTAGCCCTTAGTTATTAAATGCTCTTTATTTCCAATCACTTGAATGCCTTGCAGATCCTTGTTTTTCATTTATGAGTGACTTTTAATGTAGCACAGCCTTTTTCTGTGTTTGGATGATAATAACAGTAGTTGATGTCAACTTGTTGATGTTTGATGATATTGTTTCTGCACCTGAAGTAATGTCTCTCTTTCAGTGGAGCGTGTGGCCGTGCTGTTCCGCTTTCTGGACATCGGCTCGGTCACTAAGAGCCACGTGCTGAAGTATTCTCTGGCTCACGCTTTCTGCTGCTTCTTGGCCAGCATCGAGGACGTGAACCCGGCCGTGGCCACCAGAGCTCGTCTGCTGCTGGACAGCATCAAGAGACCCGCGCTGCAGGTGACAGAGACGTGATCGCGCAGTGTCCCCGTCACCTCACGAGCGCAGATGGACAAACCTGTCTTTGTGTGTACTCCACCAGGGCCTGTGTTTGTGCCTGGACTTCCAGTTCGACACGGTGGTCAGGGACCGGCCCGTCATCCTGAGCAAACTGCTGCTGCTGCACTCGCTGAGGCAGGAGATCCCCGCTCTGAGCTGGGAGTTCTTCGTCAACCGCTTCGAGACGCTGTCGCTCGAGGCCCAGCTGCACCTGGACTGCAACAAAGAGTTCCCTTTTCCTACAAGTGAGTGTGCTTCAGTCAGCTGTTCAGGTACAGCGCTGGCCAACATGATTAGTACACTAGTATCTCCAGCAGATTAAGTCAGTTATTTCTATCTTTTGCTGTAGCGTGTCAGAAGGAAATATCAGTTTTAGCCATTAATTGTAATAATGCAGTGATATTTGTGTCTGATCTGATCATCATCAGTCTGTCTGGAGTCACATGAAGAAACAGAACAAACTGAGACTAAATCCAGAAGAACTGACGCTTCAAGAATCCTCCTGCAAAGCTGGTTCTGTTTCTTCATGTGACTCCAGACAGACTGATGATGATCAGATCAGACAAACATCTCACTGGATTATTACAATTAATAGCTAAATGAATGTTTGGAAATGTAAACTCACATGTGACCCTGGAGCACAAAACCAGTCATAAGGGTTAATTTTTTGAAATTGAGATTTATGCATCATCTGAAAGCTGAATAAATAGCTTTCCATTGATGTATGGTTTGTTATGATAGGACAATATTTGTAAATCTGGAATCTGAGGGTGCAAAAAAATCAAAATATTGAGAAAATCACCTTTAAAGTTGTTCACATGAAGTTCTTAGCAATGCATATTACTAATCAAAAATTAAGTTTTGATATATTTACGATAGAAAATGTACAGAATATCTTCATGGAACATGATCTTTACTTAATATCCTAATGATTTTTGGCATAACATTTTTTTTGGGATAATTTTGAGCCATACAATGTATTGTTGGCTATTGCTACAAATATACCTGCTTTTGTGCTCCAGGGACACATATTGAAATATCGTGTTCCCTTCAATTTATTCTTTGCATTTCTTCACTTGTACCTTCATAAACACTGATTAAACACCAAGCTGATCATGTCTTGATTTGCTCTGTAAGCGATCACGGCGGTGAGGACTAACGTGGCCAACCTGAGCGATGCGGCCATGTGGAAGATCAGACGCGCTCGCTTCGCCCGCAATCGTCAGAAGAGCGTCCGCTCGCTACGGGACAGCGTGAAGGGTCCGTCCGGGTCCAAACGCACGTTCTCCCTCCCGGAGACGCTGTGCAACAAACTGCGTGAGTGTCCTGAGCTTCTGTAGCTGTGCTCTTCTTCTATCACGTGTCTCAGAGTCCAGCTGGATTCATGAGAACACCACCAGGATCTGTCTCACACACACAAACTCGGATTGTTTTGCTCAAGCGTTTGTCTCTGAACTCATCAAAGATGTCTTTCTTTCTCTTTCTTCTGGATTCAGCTCTGAGACTCATAAGACAAGAGCAGTCGGCACCCATGCTGGGGAACATGCTAGAGAAGATCCTATCAGGTGAAGCACACGTCGACTAACACCATCAAAATACTGCTGTTAGCTTCGTCCTTTCAGCATGTGCTGGATATTAATCATCATTTGCTATATATAATTACATTCATCAGTAGTTTAGTTGTGTTCAGAATCATCACTCCACCCAAACATCAGCTTAAAGGGGTCATATTATGTCTTGATGTTGGGGTGTGCTAGGACAGGTTTTCATGCAAAAATGCATTATTTTTTGCATATTTTACATGATTGCATCACCTTT
Source organism: Aspiorhynchus laticeps (assembly GCA_023376895.1). NCBI lineage: Eukaryota > Metazoa > Chordata > Actinopteri > Cypriniformes > Cyprinidae > Aspiorhynchus > Aspiorhynchus laticeps. The sequence continues at coordinate 39,324,898 of CM041808.1, forward strand.
AGTTCCTGTTTCAGTGAAGCTCCTCCTTCTGATATGTGACCCTGGAGCACAAAACCAGTCATAAGTGTAAATTTTTCAAAATTGAGATTTATACATCATCTGAAAGCTGAATAAATAGCTTTCCATTGATGTGTGGTTTGTTATGATAAAACAATATTTGGCTGAGATACAACTATTTGAAAATCTGGAATCTGAGGGTGCAAAAAAATCTAAATATTGAGAAAATCATCTTTAAAGTTGTTCAAATGAAGTTCTTAGCAATGCATATTACTAATCAAAAATTAAGTTTTAAAGGGGTCATATGACGTTGCTAAAAATAACATTATTTTGTGTATTTGGTGTAATGCAATGTGTTTACGTGGTTCGTGGTTCAAAAAACACATTATTTTCCACATATTGTACATTATTGTTGCTCCTCTATGCTCCGCCTTTCTGAAACACGTCGATTTTTACAAAGCTCATCGTTCTGAGAACGAGGCGTGCTCTGATTGGACAGCTATCCGGTGTGTTGTGATTGGCCGAATACCTCAAGCGTGTGACGGAAATGTCACCGTATTGTGATGCGTGTCCCGGTGTGACGACACAAAAACAATAAAACCCATTATAAACGAGGCATTTGCTGCATCCAGTGGGGACATAATTACTGATTATAATGACTTATTCTGTCTTTTTACGCATCGTGTTGCATCGCGCTGTGTAAACATTACCATGTCTGCATTTGTGATCGGAGAAACACAAACAAGCACTACTCTACACAGCTCATAACTCACGTTTGAATCGTCAGAAGCAGATTCTTTAAATATGAAATCATACTTGCAGGCTGTGAGTCAGAAGCAAAGCTGGAATTGCTCCACTTTATAGAAACAGTCTTTGTGCAGACAGCATTGTAGGCTACTCTTCCAGCTTCAGGAAAATGCGCTGCACACACTCCAATATTTGTGTTGAACTGTTCTGGAACAGTGTTGTAAATACAACTTAACACTGATTTCTAGTTGTGTTCTAGACATGTGGGGTGTGTTTAAATGAGCTGTTTTAGGAGGACGTGGTCGAGTCTTAACTTTGATAAAGAATATCTCTTTGGTTTTGAGACTTTAGTCTTTGCAGCTTCAGGGATCTTATCTATGCACAATCAGCTTGTAACACTCCAAAGAGAAAGAACACTTGAAATCGCATCATATGACCCCTTTAATAAATTTACAGTAGGAAACTTACAAAATATCTTCATGGAACATGATCTTAATATCCTAATGATTTTTGGCATAAAATAAAAATCAATAATTTTGACCTATACAGTGTATTTTTGGCTATTGCTACAAATATACCCCAGCGACTTAAGACTGCTTTTGTGCTCCAGGGTCACAAATATGAAATGCATAATAGGACAAACAATCATACAGCGTCTGTAGACGAGACTAAAAGCGCCACACGTTGTAAACACACAGGTGAAAGCTCTCCTGCAGAGGACGACTCCGTCATTAGAGATCTGCTGCCGGAGGACGCGGGCATAGACCACCAGACCGTCCACCAGCTCATCATGGTGCTCATGAAGTTCATGGCCAAAGACAGAAGCAGCGCAGAGATGGACATCGGCAGCGCCAAAGCCTTCAACACGGTCAAGCGGCATCTGTACGTTCTGCTGGGATACGATCAGCAGATGGGCTGCTTCATCATCACCCCTCAGAAGATGCGCTCGTCCACCTGCTTCAACGCCTTCATCGCAGGAATCTCTCGAGTGAGTCCAGGCTGTGTTCTTTAAATGTAAATGTCCAGGAGAACACAATGAGATTTATTAGCATTAACAGTCTGAAAATACATCGTTTTACAGAACTTTACTGTAATCGCTCTGCTCCAAACTACTAGAATATCTTCTGATCACATGTTTTTTCCTCAGTATTTCTGTCTTGTTTTCAGAGCAAATATCTAAAGATTCTTAAATCAATACATTTACTTGAGACGCAAAATGACATAAGTCTTGTTTTATAAGAAATACATCAAAACGAAGTGAACTTATGATTAAAAAAGAACAAATGGGCTCATAAAAATCAACTTGATTCAAAGGTAATTCATACTTAATACCTAACTGACAGATATTTGTTTTTGTTACAAGCATAAATTTAATTATGTTCGGTTTGTCAGACTTCATATGTTCATTTTGCATCTCAAGCAAATGTGTCTTGATTTAAGGATATTTAGATATTTGTATTTTCAGAGAAAGTTGCTAAAGGAAGGTCGATTTGTTGCTAAAAGTTGCGAAATGACGTTATTGCGCAATCACGACGCAAAATTGTCACAACATCAAATCTTAGCAAAAAATATATTTTATATATGTTCACTTATATTTGATTTTTAAACGAATATGCATAGTATTATTATTTAACTGTATTTTTAAATACATTGAATTATTGAGCACTTACACATTTCTGAATGATTACAATTTAAGTCTTTTTAATAGCTAGTAAACTAGTTATACTATACATTCTCAACAATTATGCTTTAATGTTAATATGAAATCCGTATTGTTTTTTACCTGCATTTTAAATGATATATTGTGTTTTCGGGTTACAGGGTTATAATGGATATTTTCTTATAGTGTGCTAACTGATCAACAATCACCGGTACAAGCTACTAACACAGTGTATAATAAATAAACAATTAATAAATTAGGCTATTATTATTATTATTATTATTAAATTGAACAATTGCAAATAGCAGCCAGGCATCTTTGGTTTTCTTCTTTGTGTGTAATTTGGATGGAAAATGTGTGACTTTTAATTTATTTATTTATTACAGGGACAATGCATATTAATAAACATTTCTGTCAATATGCCAGAGTTAGCCAAATGGCTATTTTTCACCTGCAGTCCCTAGACAGATGGTAAAAGTCACCCTAAAAGAGAATAAAATTACATATTAACATAAGAATATAACAATTACAAAACATTTAGTAAAAAGTACTATTAAGCTAAGATATACAATAGAAACACAACAGACCAACAATCAGACAAATACATAAACACATCCACACATACACAAAGCAAGAAGCCAGCAGGTCTAGTAGTAAGCTAATGTTGACAGCTCTGATTATCAATGAGCCATTTCTTTAACTATATGTGTTTAGATTTCTGATATTTATGGGGGTGAGGTTCCACTCAGCAGCAGCTCGAACAGAAAAAGCGGTTTGGCCAAATGCACTTTTCCTAAAGGGAATGATACAGTCTCCCCTCGCTGCACCTCTGGTTCTGCTATGATCAGCTGTTCGGATGTTGACAAACTGGTGGAGAGGAGGGGATGATAAACCGTGAATAATTTTATAGACAAGACATAGATTTGAATATTTTACCATGTTTTCCCAGCTAAGTAATCTGTATTTTTGTAATATTGCAAATATTATTTTTTTTAATATCTTTATTGTCTGAGTCACTTATCAAAAGTTGCCAAATACATTTTAAAAATTGCTAAATTTGTTGCGAGGTGCTTTTGGGATAAAAAGTTGCTGGTAGTCTGGAAAGTTGCTAAATTTGGCAACAAAATTGCTAAGTTGTCATCACTGAGTCCCTCTCTGTGTGTTCACTATTCCCTACATTAGGACACTAATACAGCTAATACAAGGAGTGAATGAAAACGAGTGAATGAATGATGCTTTTGCATAGTTTGCTTGCTGTTTAATAATCATTTGAAACGGCAGTTACTAAAAAGTAGTATACTTCAAGTTTATTTTATTAAGTATAATTAAGTAAAGTTTAAGTATATTTTTAAGTATACTTTATGTAGTAAGTATACAAATATCAGTGTACTTGTAGTATACTTGTAAGTGTACTATTTCAATACTCTTTGGGACTAAATTGGCCCACTTTTAAGTATACTTTAAGTATAACAGTAGTAAACTTTGAGTACACAACTAGTTTACATCAATGTTTTTAGCTTGTACTGCAACTATACTAAAAGTGAACTTATAGATACTCTGATAGTTTACTAATTAAATACTTGTTGTAGCATTTTTAGTACACTTTGAAGTATAGTCTACTAGTTTAGTAGTTTTATACTGCAAGTATACTCTTTAAGTGAACTTTACATCATACTTTAAGTATACTACTATGTCCCTATTTAGGTATTAATTTGTATATATTTTGTTATGAATATCTGAACATACAAAACATCAAAAGAAGAACAGAGTATCTGCTTGTAAACAACAACATTTTAAAGCTTCATGCATTCTTTTATAAACACTTGAATGTGGGTAAGTTTCAAAAGAAATAAACAACATTTTGAACAAAAAGCTGATATGAATATGATTCAGAATGATATAGATGGAGTCGATCAACACCCCAAAGCTTGGTGATATTATATTCATAACGTTACACAGTTATGATACTGTTTTATGTCTGATGATGTGTTTGATTACATGTGAAGCATCTGTTGTTTCGGTTTCTTCTTCACTTGTGTTTTGTGGTAATTCTGTACAGTAGATGTGTTCTAGCGCCCCTACCGTATAACAATGAGCACAAGTATAGCTCAAATATATTTAGACTTTTCTAAGTATAAGTCAAGTATACTTAAATGTAATTTTAAGTATATTTCTGAGAAGTACATAAAGCTCATTTCTGAGAAGTACATAAAAATAGACTAAAAGTATACTTTCCGATTTTTAGTTTAAAAGAAGTATACTAATAACACACTTGAATAAATCTTTTTCGTAAGGGCTATCTTGAACTCTGTCATGGAAGTTATGTATAAACCTTAATTATACAATATAAAAATCAGTTTGCAATGAGTTTATACGCTGTATTGCGCTGTACGCCGTGGAAGAGCACTTTGTAAAATGAATAGATGGATGATACGGGAATTCATTACAGTGCATTATGGGTATTCTCTAGCCGTTGAGTGCACATCGGTTGTACACTCGTTATTGCTGTGCATTGAGGGATTGAATGAGTGCACTTGATAATGTCCTCAAAGGTTTCGGACACCACTAAAAATGTCTGTCCCCTCAAACAGTGCCTTATTTAAGGGTATAGAGGGTGATTTGTGACACAGTCTTTGTGAGGCGTGTGACGTGTTCCTGACACATTGCTCTGTGTCTTCAGGTGATGGACTATAACATAGGTCTGGGCAAACAGCTGCTGCCGCTGGTGGTGCAGGTACTGAAGTACTGCACGTGTCCACAGCTGAGGCCTAACTTCCAGGAGCCTCCGCGCTGCTCGCTCTGGGCCCTCAAACCTCACACCAGACAGATGTGGCTGAAGGCTCTGCTCGTCATCCTCTACAAGGTGTTCACCCGAGCTGAGATAGCTCTGTATATAGCTCTATATCTGTGGGATGTCTGTACAGAGTTATATACATTATTATTATAGGCCTAAAACACACTAAGAAATCAAAAGCAGTCATAAGTAACACAGGTATATTTGTAGCAATAGACAACAATACATTGTATGGGTCAAAATTATACATTTTTCTTTAATGACAAAAATCATTAGGATATTAAGATCATGTTCCATGAAGATATTTAGTACATTTCTTACCGTAAATATATCAAAACTTAATTTTTGATTAGTAATATGCATTGCTAAGAACTTCATTTGAACAACTTTAAAGGTGATTTTCTCAATATTTAGATTTTTTTGCACCCTCAGATTCCAGATTTTCAAATATTGTCCGATCATAACAAACCATACATCAATGGAAATCTTATTTATTCAGCTTTCAGATGATGCATACATCTCAATTTCACAAAATTGACCCTTATGACTGGTTTTGTGCTCCAGGGTCACATATATGAAACTTGTTCTGTAGGAGATCGGAGTAATGCTTGGACATGCAAAACTCTGCCCCACAAAGTTATGGGCTTAATATTAGTTAGTAGTAGTTAATTTATCCCAAATGTAGCTTTTTGTGAATAGATATGTTTATTGGGAATGTGAAATGTGCAATAGAAGCATTAGCAAATTCCCTTTTTCTGTAATAACAATGAACAAAAACAGAAAAACTCAAGCTATCAGAATCCCACATGCAGCTTAGTATTTTCAGAATAAATAAACAGACTGAGCACTTTTATTTTAAAGCTGCAGTCCGTAACTTTTTGTGTTCAAAATTTACAAAATGTATATAATAAGTGAATACACTGCAAAAAGAAATGCTTTTCTTACTTAGATTTATTTTTCTTGTTTATTCAAATTAATATTTTAATTTATTATAATATTTGTTATTTCAAACAGAAAACAAGATTATTTTGCTTGTTTCGACTCACTTAATTTTGACTTGTTTTAGCTGAAAACAAGACAATATTTTTTTACTTGTCTAGAAAATCCTTCTTGATTTAAGAATTGTTTTATATTTTAGCTGGAAACCAGACAAAAAAATCTAAGTAAGAAAAGCATGTTTTTGCAGTGTACAACATGAATTAATTTTCTTATTCTGAATCACTACAGTACACCTATAATAAGTGTTTATGTTCAGACTATTTTAGGTTCGGGTAGGTGCGGAGTAATACCTGCGTGATTCGTCATAGACATAAACAGAGAAGTAGATCCGGCTACAATGTTCCTCCGCATGACACACGCAGTTCTGTTTATTAACCACTAGAGCGCCAAACTGCAGCTTTAAGAAATTAATTTAGGGATTGTATTAGTGAAAAGATGTCTTGAGACCACGACCAGTGGATTTCTATTTATTATTACTAAAATAGCTTGTACTGTGATGAATTACAGGTACTTGAATAAAGCGATTATTTTTGCTCTCTGTTCAGAGACGCTCCTACAGACACACACACAAGAACATCAAGTGAACTCAATATAATGCATATTTGTTTCGGTCACAACCAGGATTGATTTCCTCAAGGTCTAGAAAGTTCCTGGAAACTATACAGAATGCCATCAAACAACTGTTCATTGGTTTCTCTTCTACTTGAAAGCAAACAGTGACCTCTCCTGTGAAAACAAAACAAGCATCTAAAAACGCTGGTTAATGTTGCACTTCATTAGAAAAGTTGTGGTTTAATTTTTTGTTCCACTCTGTTTGAACTCATTGTAAGTAACTGTAGTCTTCTTGGAATCTTCTTCACTTGTGGTGCTGTGTTTCAGTATCCGTACAGAGACATGGACATCAGTAAAGACGTGGTGCTCCATCTGATCCACATCACCATCAACACGCTGAACGCTCAGTACCACAGCTGCAGGTCGCACGTGTCCGCAGGCCCGCTGTACAGCGACAACTCCAACACCAGCCGCTACAGCGAGAAGGAGAAAGGTACGGATCGCGCTCGGCATCACGTAGGGATGTGATCCGACTGGTCTCGCGAGAACGTCACGAGACCCTCGCAAAACATTTTGCAGTGTTTACATTAGAGCTGCACCATTAATCGTTAAAAATTTGCTATCTTTATTCAAACACACACGCGATCTTATTCCTGAATGACAACGATTCAGCTATGTCTATTACGACTGTTTCACATCGCGAGCGTCAGTGGAGCGTGAGAAGCACGTCTTGTCGCTGAGGGTCGGCCATCATCACGCTTCTGATGTGAACGCTGTCATTCACTGATATGGACGGCGACAAAACTTGCTCTGCTCTCGCTCCACTGACGCTTACGATGTGAACGCTGTCATTCACTGATATGGACGGCGACAAAACTTGCGCTGCTCTCGCTCCACTGACGCTTACGATGTGAACGCTGTCATTCACTGATATGGACGGCGACAAAACTTGCTCTGCTCACGCTCCACTGACGCTTACGATGTGAACGCTGTCATTCACTGATATGGACGGCGACAAAACTTGCTCTGCTCACGCTCCACTGACGCTTACGATGTGAACGCTGTCATTCACTGATATGGACGGCGACAAAACTTGCGCTGCTCACGCTCCACTGACGCTTACGATGTGAACGCTGTCATTCACTGATATGGACGGCGACAAAACTTGCTCTGCTCTCGCTCCACTGACGCTTACGATGTGAACTCTGTCATTCACTGATATGGACGGCGACAAAACTTGCTCTGCTCTCGCTCCACTGACGCTTACGATGTGAACGCCGTCATTCACTGATATGGACGGCGACAAAACTTGCTCTGCTCAAGCTCCACTGACGCTTACGATGTGAACGCTGTCATTCACTGATATGGACGGCGACAAAACTTGCTCTGCTCTCGCTCCACTGACGCTTACGATGTGAACGCTGTCATTCACTGATATGGACGGCGACAAAACTTGCGCTGCTCTCGCTCCACTGACGCTTACGATGTGAACGCTGTCATTCACTGATATGGACGGCGACAAAACTTGCTCTGCTCTCGCTCCACTGACGCTTACGATGTGAACTCTGTCATTCACTGATATGGACGGCGACAAAACTTGCTCTGCTCTCGCTCCACTGACGCTTACGATGTGAACGCTGTCATTCACTGATATGGACGGCGACAAAACTTGCGCTGCTCTCGCTCCACTGACGCTTACGATGTGAACGCTGTCATTCACTGATATGGACGGCGACAAAACTTGCGCTGCTCTCGCTCCACTGACGCTTACGATGTGAACGCCGTCATTCACTGATATGGACGGCGACAAAACTTGCGCTGCTCTCGCTCCACTGACGCTTACGATGTGAACGCCGTCATTCACTGATATGGACGGCGACAAAACTTGCGCTGCTCTCGCTCCACTGACGCTTACGATGTGAACGCTGTCATTCACTGATATGGACGGCGACAAAACTTGCGCTGCTCTCGCTCCACTGACGCTTACGATGTGAACGCTGTCATTCACTGATATGGACGGCGACAAAACTTGCGCTGCTCATGCTCCACTGACGCTTACGATGTGAACGCCGTCATTCACTGATATGGACGGCGACAAAACTTGCGCTGCTCTCGCTCCACTGACGCTTACGATGTGAACGCTGTCATTCACTGATATGGACGGCGACAAAACTTGCGCTGCTCTCGCTCCACTGACGCTTACGATGTGAACGCCGTCATTCACTGATATGGACGGCGACAAAACTTGCGCTGCTCTCGCTCCACTGACGCTTACGATGTGAACGCTGTCATTCACTGATATGGACGGCGACAAAACTTGCGCTGCTCTCGCTCCACTGACGCTTACGATGTGAACGCTGTCATTCACTGATATGGACGGCGACAAAACTTGATCTGCTCTCGCTCCACTGACGCTTACGATGTGAACGCTGTCATTCACTGATATGGACGGCGACAAAACTTGCTCTGCTCACGCTCCACTGACGCTTACGATGTGAACGCTGTCATTCACTGATATGGACGGCGACAAAACTTGCTCTGCTCACGCTCCACTGACGCTTACGATGTGAACGCTGTCATTCACTGATATGGACGGCGACAAAACTTGCGCTGCTCACGCTCCACTGACGCTTACGATGTGAACGCTGTCATTCACTGATATGGACGGCGACAAAACTTGCGCTGCTCACGCTCCACTGACGCTTACGATGTGAACGCTGTCATTCACTGATATGGACGGCGACAAAACTTGCTCTGCTCTCGCTCCACTGACGCTTACGATGTGAACGCTGTCATTCACTGATATGGACGGCGACAAAACTTGCGCTGCTCTCGCTCCACTGACGCTTACGATGTGAACTCTGTCATTCACTGATATGGACGGCGACAAAACTTGCTCTGCTCTCGCTCCACTGACGCTTACGATGTGAACGCTGTCATTCACTGATATGGACGGCGACAAAACTTGCGCTGCTCTCGCTCCACTGACGCTTACGATGTGAACGCTGTCATTCACTGATATGGACGGCGACAAAACTTGCTCTGCTCTCGCTCCACTGACGCTTACGATGTGAACTCTGTCATTCACTGATATGGACGGCGACAAAACTTGCTCTGCTCTCGCTCCACTGACGCTTACGATGTGAACGCTGTCATTCACTGATATGGACGGCGACAAAACTTGCGCTGCTCACGCTCCACTGACGCTTACGATGTGAACGCTGTCATTCACTGATATGGACGGCGACAAAACTTGCGCTGCTCTCGCTCCACTGACGCTTACGATGTGAACGCCGTCATTCACTGATATGGACGGCGACAAAACTTGCGCTGCTCTCGCTCCACTGACGCTTACGATGTGAACGCCGTCATTCACTGATATGGACGGCGACAAAACTTGCGCTGCTCTCGCTCCACTGACGCTTACGATGTGAACGCCGTCATTCACTGATATGGACGGCGACAAAACTTGCGCTGCTCTCGCTCCACTGACGCTTACGATGTGAACGCTGTCATTCACTGATATGGACGGCGACAAAACTTGCGCTGCTCTCGCTCCACTGACGCTTACGATGTGAACGCTGTCATTCACTGATATGGACGGCGACAAAACTTGCGCTGCTCATGCTCCACTGACGCTTACGATGTGAACGCCGTCATTCACTGATATGGACGGCGACAAAACTTGCGCTGCTCTCGCTCCACTGACGCTTACGATGTGAACGCTGTCATTCACTGATATGGACGGCGACAAAACTTGCGCTGCTCTCGCTCCACTGACGCTTACGATGTGAACGCCGTCATTCACTGATATGGACGGCGACAAAACTTGCGCTGCTCTCGCTCCACTGACGCTTACGATGTGAACGCTGTCATTCACTGATATGGACGGCGACAAAACTTGCTCTGCTCAAGCTCCACTGACGCTTACGATGTGAACGCTGTCATTCACTGATATGGACGGCGACAAAACTTGCGCTGCTCTCGCTCCACTGACGCTTACGATGTGAACGCTGTCATTCACTGATATGGACGGCGACAAAACTTGCGCTGCTCTCGCTCCACTGACGCTTACGATGTGAACGCCGTCATTCACTGATATGGACGGCGACAAAACTTGCGCTGCTCTCGCTCCACTGACGCTTACGATGTGAACGCTGTCATTCACTGATATGGACGGCGACAAAACTTGCGCTGCTCTCGCTCCACTGACGCTTACGATGTGAACGCTGTCATTCACTGATATGGACGGCGACAAAACTTGCTCTGCTCAAGCTCCACTGACGCTTACGATGTGAACGCTGTCATTCACTGATATGGACGGCGACAAAACTTGCTCTGCTCAAGCTCCACTGACGCTTACGATGTGAACGCTGTCATTCACTGATATGGACGGCGACAAAACTTGCTCTGCTCTCGCTCCACTGACGCTTACGATGTGAACGCTGTCATTCACTGATATGGACGGCGACAAAACTTGCTCTGCTCTCGCTCCACTGACGCTTACGATGTGAACGCTGTCATTCACTGATATGGACGGCGACAAAACTTGCGCTGCTCACGCTCCACTGACGCTTACGATGTGAACGCTGTCATTCACTGATATGGACGGCGACAAAACTTGCGCTGCTCACGCTCCACTGACGCTTACGATGTGAACGCTGTCATTCACTGATATGGACGGCGACAAAACTTGCGCTGCTCTCGCTCCACTGACGCTTACGATGTGAACGCTGTCATTCACTGATATGGACGGCGACAAAACTTGCGCTGCTCTCGCTCCACTGACGCTTACGATGTGAACGCTGTCATTCACTGATATGGACGGCGACAAAACTTGCGCTGCTCTCGCTCCACTGACGCTTACGATGTGAACGCTGTCATTCACTGATATGGACGGCGACAAAAATTGATCTGCTCTCGCTCCACTGACGCTTACGATGTGAACGCTGTCATTCACTGATATGGACGGCGACAAAACTTGCGCTGCTCACGCTCCACTGACGCTTACGATGTGAACGCTGTCATTCACTGATATGGACGGCGACAAAAATTGATCTGCTCACGCTCCACTGACGCTTAGATGTGAAACAGGTGTTAAACACATTCAAATCTGCATTCATGCTACTGCTGATCCAGAAAGAGCAACACAAACAGTATTTTCAACCACACATCATTATTTCTGTGTTACAGACATTTAAATAACAGAAGTACTGGGATAAAAGTTTATAGTTTGGTATAAACACTTATTGTCTACAGTAGCGATCAAAACGAAAGTATCTGAAAGGGATCCCTGGGTATTAAGATATGTATGGCTTAGTATAACGTAAATGATGTATCTTATTGAAATATGTAGTAGAAAACCCATCAAAGATTTATGTTATTTTAAAAAATCACATCGTTTTATACATATTTTGGACTATGGGGGGCGCCATTATTCTGATGACGTAAAATGGTTGCACTCGGTGAGCTACTAGCGCTACCTGTAGCTATTTTTACCTCAACACATCTCGGAATACACAACTCGGAAAATAATGTACTGATATGGTGAGCACAGCTACTGAAAGAGCTTAGAGGTGGAGATGGATATAAGTATAGGTTTAAACTAAATGCTGTACCATGGATTTTTCCTCACAAAGAGTGTAAACGCCCCGAATATCGAGGGAAATCCGCACTGAGAAACTCCTCTAGCGGCCGCGCGTCATGATTAGTGTCGGTATTGTTATGTTTGTAGGTTCAAAGGAACGACGCAGACAACCATTTACTACGGAGCATTATTTACTGAAACATGCTGCTCGCTTTCACTCGCTGTTACATTGCCCCCTAGCGCCAACTAGCGCTCCACATACGAACAGAGTACCGTAATACATGGTATAGATTTACATACCCAATACATTACATTTCCTCCCCCATAGACTTTAACCCCTTAACAGTGCAAACATTGTGCAACAATGTGAGAACAGTTGCGTCTCACGTAACAACTTTGAACACACATGAGTTAGAACTTCACATGATACAACTAAAATTGCCTTTTTAGCACCACTAATCAGTACATAGCTACAGATCTAATCTGTTAGGTGCTTTCCTCTGGCGAAGTGGATACCTCATTTCAGGACTTGGAACTGTCTCTGTATCCACTGGAACATGAGGCTGGGTAACACTGGCATTGCCATCTTCACACACATTAGGAGCAAACCCATCAGCCATGATACTGTCCATAGCTGCTGTTCTGTCCTGTATATTTGATGGCAGCAAATGATCCACATGTACCTTCACACTACGTTCTCCGATTTGAACTTGATATGTGAGAGGTCCAAGTTTGAACAAAACCACTCCTGGAGCCCAGGCACAATTTGAGTGTCGACTGTTCCGCACAATCACTTTTTGGCCAACCTCAAATGATCTGAGTTTTCTAGAAGGTGTGTCATGAGCTCTTTTTTGCTGCTCTTGGTGTTTGACAACCACAGCAGATGTATCCGGCTTTAGCAGTGTGAGACGAATTCGAGGCTGTCTTTTCAAGAACAGTTCAGCAGGTGTACGTTCTGTTACTGTATGGGGAGTGTTGCGGTAGGTTAACAAGAAACGCGCTAGGCGCATATGAGGTGCTACTGACTGCGCTCTTAATCTTTCCCATGCCTTTTTGAAGATTTGTACCACCCGCTCGGCTTGACCATTTGTGGCTGGATGATATGGAACATGATGCACACCGTTTTTCCGTAGGAACTCCTCAAACTCCTTGGAAGTGAATGGTGGGCCATTGTCAGACACCAACTCTTTTGGGAATCCATAAGAAGCCCAGAGATGGCGCAAGATGTTTATGGTCTTCTCTGCATTGGTCAGGTGAGTGGGGAAAATTTCCACCCATTTTGAGTGGGCATCCACAATCAGTAGAAAGTGCTGTTTGTCAATCTCGGCATAATCTATGTGAATGCGCTCCCAGGGTGTTGTCGCCCAAGACCAAGGATGGAGGGGAGCGCTAGGAGGTTGATTTCGCCCCAGCTCGCATGGCGTGCACTTACTTACTAGGTTCTGGATGTCTTGGTCGAGCCCCGGTCACCAGAGATATCCTCTTGCCAATGCGTTCATTCTTACTATACCGGGGTGACCCTCATGCAGTTCCGACAACAGCCTTTCCCTATACTTCGGAGGAATGATCACTCTCGAACCCCACAGGATACAGCCCTGGTCTGTTGAGAGCTGGTCTTTCCTGACATGGAAAGGTTTCAAGTGTTCATCTGTGACATGACTGGGCCATCCAGACAAAGTTAGGTCCAACACTTTTGAAAGCAAAGGATTTCTCCTTGTTTCAGTGGCAATGTCCTTTGCACAGACTGGCAATTCTTCTAGGTGTGAAACCTGAAACACAGTCTCCTCTTCCCCCCCTGTAGAGGTTGAGTCACATGGTAATCTGGACAACGCATCCGCGTTAGCATGATCAGAAGAACGTCTGTACTTGATGTCATAATCATAGGCCAACAAAGTCAATGCCCAACGTTGCATTCGGAGAGCAGCAAGTGTAGGAATGGCAGACTTTGGACCTAGGATAGCAAGCAAAGGTTTATGATCAGTTAGGAGATGGAACTTGCGTCCATACAGATACTTGTGAAACTTTTTCACTCCAAAGACTATGCTGAGGGCCTCTTTTTCAATCTGTGCATAGTTTTTCTCACTTGCTGTGAGAGTCCTCGATGCAAACGCAATGGGGTGTTCCTCCCCTGTAGGTAGCACATGTGAGATAACTGCTCCTACGCCATAGGGAGAAGCGTCGCAGGCAAGTCTAAGTATTTTTTTTGGATCATAGTGGGCTAACCACTTACTTGACAACAGTTGCTGTTTACAGGTGTCAAAAGCTTGGGCACACTGTGGAGACCATTGCCACTTTACATTGGTCTGCAACAGACTGTGAAGTGGGTGCAACAACGTGGAAAGATTTGGCACAAACTTTCCGTAGTAGTTCAGAAGACCCAGAAAAGATTGTAGTTCTGAGATATTAGTAGGAGCAGGAGCCTTCACAATTGCTTCTACCTTGCTCTCTGTTGGATGCAGCCCTTTCTCGTCAATCTTGAATCCCAAGTATTCCACAGATTTACAGAGGAATTCACATTTTGATTTCTTCACTTTTACTCCATGTCGCTGAAGTCGTGACAGCACTTTGTCCAGTACTATCAGATGTTCCTCAGAAGATGGAGCAGAAACCAAAATATCGTCCATAAAACACACTACATGTTGAAGGCCCTGAAGGATCTGGTCCATTTTGTGTTGGAAAATTGCAGGTGCTGTAGAAATTCCATAAGCAAGGCGATGGTATCTAAACAGTCCTTTGTGTGTATTTATGGTAAGGTACTGCTTGGATTCAGCATCCAACTCCAGCTGTTGATAAGCAAAAGACAGATCAATCTTACTAAAGACTTTTCCCCCTGCCAAAGTGGCGAAAAGATCCTCCACATTCGGTAGTGGATATTCCTCTGCGAGAATGCATTTGTTCACTGTGACTTTATAATCGCCACACAGCCTGACTGTCCTGTCCTTCTTGGGTACAACTACTATGGGCGCCGCCCAATCGCTCCTTCTGACCTTAGAGATGATTCCATTCCTCTCCAGGCGATCAAGCTCCTTTTCTACTGCTTCTTTAAGGGCATATGGAACAGGCCTCGGTTTGTGAAAGATAGGGTGAGATCCTTCTTGCACCCTCACTTTAGCTTTAAAGTCAGTGATTTTGCCGTACCCATCTGCAAAGAGTTCTCTGTGTTTTTCAAGAACATCAGAGAGTGAAGTGACACTCACCGGAGACACATTTCTCAAGCTGAAAATCTCCTTCCAGTTTAAAGATATTTTCTGGAGCCAGTTACGTCCAAGCAATGGCGGTTTGTCTCCTTTGACCACAACCAACGGAAGTGACCACTGTTGTCCCTCATAGGTGACTGGAACCTTGAGCTCACCCAACACAGGGATTTTGTCCCCAGTGTATGAGACCAAATGAATGGAGGTTGGATGCAACCTACAGTCCTTCAATTTGTCATTATAAATATACTCGGGGATCAAAGACAAAGAGGCTCCTGTGTCTATCTGCATGCTAACCATTTTGCCACTTATCTGAAGATCGATGTAAATGCCATCTGCCTTGTCTTGAGCAGAGTAAACAGTGAATAACTCAAACAGTTCATCATCCACTGAACACTGTGTCTCTGATGTGTCGCCTGACACGTACTGGGCTTTTGCTGAACGCTGAGTTCTATGACTCTTGCATGCACGCTGTAAGTGTCCGATTTTTCCACAATTGTGGCATTTTTCATTTAGGTAACGGCATTCTGTGGGATGGTGGTTGCTTCCACCACAACGGTAACAGCTGCTTTTATACTTGTTAGCAGGTTGCTGCTGGGCCCATTTTTTAGCATTAAATTGAGAACTTCCACGTCCTCTATATTTCTCTTTGGCTCCAAAAGCATTCTGCACCTTATGCACACTAGTGTCCTTTATGGTTGTCTGAGCACCCAGTTCCTTAGTGTCCTTGTGTGCTAATTCTAATGCGAGCGCAATATCACAGGCTTTCTTAAAAGTAAGATCCTTTTCTGACAGTAACCTTCTGTGATAAATCTCACCTGCAAGTCCACAGACAAATTTGTCCCTCAGTGCATCATCCAGAAATGTTCCAAATTCACATGAACTTGCCAGACGTTTCAAAGCCAGAATGTAGTCAGATATAGTTTCTCCAGGACTTTGGTTGCGTTGGTAAAATCTGAAGCGTTCAGCAATCAGAATGGGCTTGGGCTTAAAATGTTCAGAAAGGGTCTGAGTCATTTGCTGGTACGTTAAGTCAATTATTTTAACTGGCTCAACTAGACTTTTCAAGAGGCCATATTCCACAGGTCCTAAAACACTAAGGAACACATCTGCTTTTTTTCCACTGTCAATTTCATTTGCTGCAATCCAACGCTCAAATCTCTCCAAATAGGTGTCAAAATCCTCTTTAGTACTGTCAAACTCAGGTACCCGTCCTATTGTGGCCATTTTCCCTTTCCTTGGTTTCTTTGTAATTTATTTCCTTTTTTTTTTTTTTTTTTTTTTTTTAACAGATCAGCTGTTTACCTCCATGGCTGCTGTCGTTCTCATTCTGGCCTGACGGTGTCACCGTACTCCCACGAGCTCAGCATGTGACTGTGACTGCCTCCTTACACATTTGTTTGACTCGCGATTAGTTCTCTTTCTTCTTTTACCTGCAATTTTCTTTCAAGTTTCTCTTGGTTTTTTCAAACGTGTAGGATTCCAAAACCTCCTCGTCGCCACTGTTATGTTTGTAGGTTCAAAGGAACGACGCAGACAACCATTTACTACGGAGCATTATTTACTGAAACATGCTGCTCGCTTTCACTCGCTGTTACATTGCCCCCTAGCGCCAACTAGCGCTCCACATACGAACAGAGTACCGTAATACATGGTATAGATTTACATACCCAATACATTACAGGTATGTTTACATCCTAACAGATGGCATCTAGCGTTTCTTGTCTCAGCCGTTTGTAAGCTCTTTCAGTAGCTGTGGTCTACTAAAAGACTCAAAGGCATCAGGGCTAAAGTGGAGAGAAAAAAGAAGCAGGTCTTTAGGAAGTTTTATTCGTCCGCAGGCATCTTCCCATGCTTTTCTCCTCCTATTATCGCTAGGAAAGCAGTGAAGTCTTACATTGCTTCTCTTGTTGCCCTTCGACTGAAAATGACAATCAAAAGCCACACAATGTGGTATCATATCAGTATTTTATTTTCTGAGTTGTGTTGCGGTAAAAAGCCAAAGACTATAGAAATAAGCGCCAGTGGCTCACCGAGTGCAACCATTGGACGTCATCGACACAGAATATACTGTGCACATAAAATAATGGCGCCCCCCATAGTCCAAAAACAATGTCGTTTTTTTTTAAATAACATACATTTTCATGGGTTTTCTACTACATATTTAAATGAGACATCATTTACGTTATATTAAGCCACACATGTCTTAATACCCGGGGATCCCTTTAACACTTGTATTGTAACACTTATCATCTTCTGCCAGAAGGTGGCGACAACCCGTTTAAAAACTGTATTTGTCATTGAATCATTCATTCAGGAGATTCCAATAATGAAGCAAGTCTTTATGAACTGAGACACTGACTCCTTTTGTTCAAATGAATGTATATTTTTAAAAGACTTAAGCAATGAACATTTTGTCAGAACCACTAGTAAATTACGTTATTTTGTATAGTTTTCTAATCTTTTTTTTTTCAGAATCGTGATCTCCAATTTATTAAAAAAAAATTGTGATTCTCAATTTATCCAGAATCGTGCTGCTCTAGTTTACATGTTGTTTATTACTGCATATAATTAATTAAAATAGAAGTTTAATTTCATAAAGTACAAGTTGATTTCAAAATGCACCTACATTTTTTTGCATTTTGTGTTTTTCAGTTGAATAAAATACTATTTTCCCCTATATATTTCATCATTGAGGATTTAAAAAAAAAAAAGTCTAAAAATCTCGTCTCGTCTCGTTCTCGCGAACCCAGTCTCGTGTCTCGTCTCGTGGGATAAGTGTCTCGTCACACCCCTAGCATCAGGTGAACGGTTAGTGATGCGCTGCTGCTTAACGGCCTGTGCTTCTCTGTGTAGAGGAGGACAGCGTGTTTGACGAGTCGGACATCCACGAGACTCCGACCGGAGCCGGCAGTAAGGAGTCGCAGACCTTCTTCGCCCGTCTGAAGAGGATCGGCGGCAGCAAGTCTGTCAAGTATCAGCCTGTGGAGCTCAACGCTCAGAGAAGTGCGTGACAAGAAATAACATCTCGAGGTTTTCTGGGATTTCATCGATAACGATAATTAGACGATATTTTGCTGTTGTGCTGGTGTCTTAAACTGACTTCTTAAGTTTCTGATATTCTTCATATTATGTGTGGTGGTGATAGAAATTAATCCTTTTCAATGAAGTTTTTACCTTTTATGGGCATTTTTACCTTTATAAAGCCATTTTTTCTAAAAGTGTGCATTATCTTTTATGTCAAATTCTTACTTAATTAGTGAATTAGAAAAATAAGACATTTGCTGCTACCACCAAGCATCAACAAAATTGATCTTTGCAATGCAGAGGAAACACAGAAGCTGCGTCTGAAGAGGCGTTTAGATGTGTTTACACACTGTTTAATGCAGGAAATTAATGCATTTAACCTGCAGTTACACATGCATAAATAATGTTTTTATGTATTAAACATAAAACACTGATATTTTAAATTTTTAAATAATAGAAGATACTTTGAATGTGAAATTAAATCCGCCAGTAGGTGGCAGCAAGTCACTGTTAATAAGTGAGTCATTGTGATTGAACCGAATCATTCATTCAGGAACGAATCACTGTCATGTTGCTCAGAGACACAAAACAGTGCTGTGACTGTGTTTGGAATTATTTTAATTGGTGAAATGGAGCAAAAACAGGAAATATAGTGTCTAAAACGTAAGTCTCTTAATATTAACTTATTGTTTATTGAACTGTTGTAAAAAAAATCAATATCATATTTGTAATCATGGTAATTTTTGGAGAAGAAAACGGCACTCTTTGTGTGCAATTGATTAACTAGCTTATATGAAGTGATATAAATATGTAAATTTTCTGCCCCCATGTCTTTAATTTGTGATCATTCTCAATGCATTTTAATACTGAATCATGCAGTGAATGAACACACACTAGTCTAGACTTCACATAATGTATGCGTGCGCTCTGTAGGGGTGTTTTGAATGGTTTTTGCAAAATACTCGATAATGTCAAATCGCACATTGTTAAAACACCCTCACCAAGCTTTCGCTCTTGTGTCCTGCACAGGTGAGATCGAGCTGGCCGAGTACAAGGAGGGCGCGCTGCAGGACACGCTGCTGTACTCGGGCCGAGAGGACAGCAAGAAGAAGAGGATGCAGGCCATGCACAAGCAGAAGTCTCTGGACATCAGCAACACCGACTCCATCCTCTTCAACCTGGACGAGCACCGCCGCAAGTCCTGCATCGACCACTGCGACCTGCAGGAGCCCTCGTCCTCCTCCTCCATCAGCCGACAGCAGCACAGAGCTCAGCATCACGGGAAAGACTCCTCCAACGGCCACTCCGTCATCAACCGAAGAGGCTCTCAGAACGACAACATCCGGCCCATCATACCCGAGGTGCGTCTCAGCTGTATGGAGACGTTTGAAGATCAACCCGCCGGTCTGGACTCGCCGCGGGAGCTCGACAAGGACGATCCGGACCTCATCGACCTGTCCTCCGACTGCACCTCCATCCCAGAGAAGCACTCCGTTCTCTCGCTGTCCGACAGTGACTCGCTGGTGTTCGAGCCGCTGCCTCCTCTGCGCATCGTGGAGAGCAACGAGGACCTGTTTGAGGCGCTCAAGCTCCCCGGCGGAGTGCTGAGCAAACCCGAGGACCGCGCCGAGAGCCAGTCACTCCAGCCCCCCGCGGCTCCTCAGGAGGCCTTCATGACCCTCAGACAGAAACGTGATCTCTTCAGAAAGACGTCGCACATGCCCAACGCATCCCTGGACGATTCCTGCACGCAGGGTAGCAGCGGCACGAGTCCCTCCAGCAGGTCAGTCGTGCTCCAGATCCCTGCGGACGCGCTCGAGTCGCTGGATCCGTTAGACGCGGAGGACAACGACGAGACCGATGAGAGAGACAGCGACCCCAAACCTGACGACGAGAGCGACGAAGCTGAGTTCAAGATCCAGATCGTGCCACGCCAGCGCAAAGAGAGGAAGATCGCCGTCAGCGCCATCCAGAGGGAGTATCTGGACATCTCCTTCAACAACATAGACAAGATGAGAGAACCGGCCGGAGAGTCAGGTCTGACCGCCTGCTTTATTAGCATCCTTCAGCTTTCTGTGTCTTGTTCACATTTATTATGTGTCTCACACTATGCCTTTGTTGGTTAGTATTTGTTAGTATTTAACTCTTTCCCTGCCAAACACCGAATTTTCCGGGTTTCTGTGTTTTCACTTTTATAAGCTAGGGGGCGCTATTACGCATCTCCTGAATGAGTCTAGAATCACTCAATCAAAAACACAGACGAGGAAGACGCAGAAACCAGCGATCTCATATGTAGCATATGCATATGAAAAATAATGCGATCATCTACACTAACAGCATATAAATGAAAGCTGTCTAATGTTAGAGTTATATGTGGATCAGAAAGTGTTAAAGGCCTAATACTGATGGAAGACATCTACTGTATCGTTGCTTTGATAATATTACTGAATATGATCCAGATGTAATATTTGATTAAAATGCGATTTTCTCAGCTTTTTGCTCAAAATGTTGTTTTTTTTTTTTTTTTCTTACATATCTACATTCAAGTGTTGATAAAAAAAAATGATTGAAGCTAGAATATATATATATATATATTTTAAAGTAGATGGTTTGATCTTTATTTTGATGTATTGCATGTTCAGATATTCATACAACAAAATATTCTGGGGGCCATGAAATTTTAGTGAAAATCAGCAAAAACGCTGGCGGGGAAAGAGTTAATACTAGATCTCTGCTAACACTTGGTACTTTAGACATTCTACTAACTATCAGTAACTAGCAGTCTTTAGAGTATTAGTGACTGTCTGCTTAATATCGGCTAACACTTTATTTTGATGGACAATCTACTGACTGTAAGTCACTTTGCAAGTGCACATCAACATAAGCTTAACCTAATGTGAGTTAGTTAACAAGTAACTGCACATTAATGAGAGTTATACCATGGTCAGTCTGAATACTTGATTCTGATTGGCTGGAAGGTCTGCATTAAAACTGTTTAATCACTGTTCTATATTAATATGGTGCCTTCACTGAAAAACACACACACACACTCACTCACTCACTCACTCACACACTCACTCACACACACACACACACACACACACACACACACACACACACACACACACACACACACAAAATAACCATCATTTTTACCCTCCTGGTCAAATATGCACTGCAAACATCAGTGACAGCTTTAACTGGTCAGTGTTGGTAAATGTTCATGGTATAAGCAGGATAATCCATGGCTAGGTGTGAATTAATCAGTTTTAATGCACATTGCTGCACGTTGGGTGTTTTTTATACATTTTGCATTAAAAACGTTTAATCCACACCTAACACCTTACTTAGTTGACATGTAGTTGCAAAGTTACTTATAGTTAGCATAATGTTTAAGGTGTAAACAAACTGCTTACAGTATAAATGCATTTCAATATTAAGACCTTCAGCAGGTTAACAGTGAGACATGGTTGAAAGACATTAATGTATGTCATGTAGATGACAATTAAAGCACATTCAATCTAATTATTGAGAATTGCATTAATTCTATAATGTTGTGGTGTTGTTAGGAAGTGGTTATACGCTGAGTTCACTCACCTGTGTTGTTGTACAGATGACAAATCTCTGTCGAAGCTGGAAAAGCCCAGAGAATCTGCCTCCGCTCCGGCCCTGGAGGCCGCCGCCGTCCCTGAAGCCAGCCATCGCTCCTCAGTGTCCAGTAAATCACACACATCTGTCCATCGAGCTCTAATGTGTAACACATGCTGCTGTAGGACCGAGAGGTTTGATCAGAGGTGTTTTCTCTGTTCTCAGCTCAGTATCGTCAGGTGAAGCGAGGCTCGCTG
Organism: Aspiorhynchus laticeps; assembly: GCA_023376895.1. NCBI lineage: Eukaryota > Metazoa > Chordata > Actinopteri > Cypriniformes > Cyprinidae > Aspiorhynchus > Aspiorhynchus laticeps. The sequence continues at coordinate 39,347,300 of CM041808.1, forward strand.
GGGGCCGTGACTATGAGTCAGTTAATGAAGCGGCAGCTGGAGCATCAGTCCAGCGCACCACAGAACATCAGCACCTGGGACACGGGTCAGTCTTCAGCAGAACACATGAGCACTTTCCTCTCTGTTTGATCATTCATCACCCAGCGGTGTGATGGAGGGTTCAGCGGGGCTGAACATTTGACTTTAATCTCCTTTAAAACACTAAAAATTCACCTCGGCACTTTTCTTAACCACGTTTGATTGTGCAATTTAGTGATCCTTCACTGCATAAAATGCTTTTCTTAGATTTTTTGTCTTGTTTCCAGCCCAGATATGTAAAAAACCTTAAATCAAGAAGGATTTTCTAGACGAGTAAAAAAAAAAATTGTCTTGTTTTCAGAAAAAACTAGTCAAAATTAAGTGAGTTTTTGCTTTAAGTTACCAAACACCAATGACTTGTACATACACAATATGGACAAAAGTATTGGCACCCCCTTCTTTAGGCAACAACGATGGGAACATAATTCATGTATTTAAAAATTGTATTTCATCTCTGTTGCAACAGTTTTGTAAGTGTCTAAAATGACTGAACCCATATGTACAAGTCATTGGTGTTTGGTGATGAGTTTTTGGCTCAAGGTCTGCATTTACAGTCACACCAGAGGTGTTAAACTGGGATTAGGACTTGGTTTTATGCAGACCAGTCAAGTTCTTCCACACTGACTCAATCAATCATTTTCTTTTTGAACCTTGTCTTATACACAGAGACATTGTCATGTTAGAATAGAAAAGAGTCCAAACTGTTGCTATAATATTAGAAGCACACAATTTCCTAGAATATCATTATATGCTTTAACATTAAGATTTGTACTCATAGAAATTACTAAAGTAGTCAAACCTGTTCATTAGAAGGGGCGCCAATACTTTTGGCAATATAGTGTAGTTAGTAGAATGTCTAAAGTGGACTATCAGAATAAAGTGTAAGCTACTTGATAAAAACACATGTAGTGTTTCTGCAATCATACACACTGTGGGAGCAGTCAAAAGCACATTTTTCCCCACTGTATCCTACAGCCCTTGAGTTTGTGTGTTTGTGTGTCTGTACTCTGCAGGTCCAGTGAAGACCAGTCTGCTGTCGGCTCCGAGCACCGTCAGCATGTTCGTTCCCTCGCCAGAAGACTTCAGCGACGAGCAGCTCACTACGATGGCCGACAGGTGAGGAGCGACTCAGTGTTTCAGCGTGAAGAATTCAATACAAGTGTATTTGTATAGAGCCTTTTACGATATAATCGTTGCAAAGCAGCTTTACAGGAAATTAAGTTTCTACAATATGTTTATATAGAATATATTTAACTTATGGCAAAATGTGGTAATTGTGTATGTTGTCTGAGGGGTCAGCATCATCTCTTCTCAGGTGTTCGGTCATCTCTGATCATTTAAGAGTTGGATCCAGACTGAAGCTTGTGAAGGATATTAATCAGAAACAGAGAAACAAAGAGACATAATTAGCGTAGCTGTTGTTCCATCCAAGCAAAGATGATTTGTTCAACCCAAGCTAAAGAATAATAATGTGTGTTTGATCAGATATAACTGCAGTACAAGATTATGAGATGCATTATATGAATGCATTATGTGAATGCTTGGCTAAAGAGATGTGTCTTTAATCTAGATTTAAACAGAGAGAGTGTGTCTGAACCCTGAACGTTATCAGGAAGGCTATTCCAGAGTTTGGGAGCCAAATATGAAAAAGCTCTACCTCCTTTAGTGGACTTTGCTATTCTAGGTACTACCAAGAGTCCAGAGTTTTGCGACCTTAGGGAGCGTGATGGATTGGAGCGAGATAGAAGACTAGTTAGGAGCTAAACCATTTAGGGCCTTATAGGTAAGTAGTAATATTTTGTAACTGATACGAAACTTAATAGGTAGCCAGTGCAGAGACTGTAGAATTGGGGTAATATGATCATATTTTCTTGAGCTGGTAAGGACTCTAGCCGCTGTCTATCTGTAGCTTGTTTATTGAAGATGCAGGACAAGCACCTAGCAGTGCATTACAATAGTCCAGTCTAGAGGTCATGAATGCATAGCTTTTCTGCATCAGAAACAGGTAACATGTTCCGTAGCTTGGCAATGTTTCTAAGATGGAAGAATGCTGTTTTTGTAACATTGGAAATATGTTTTTCAAAAGACAAGTTGCGGTCTAATATAACACCCAGATTTTTGACTGTAGAGGAAGAAACTGTACATCCGTCTGATACAAGAGATTCTGTGTACTGTTATTTGGTCCAATAAGTAATATCTCTGTCTTATCTGAATTTAATAGGAGAAAATTATTGGGCATCCAATCTTTTACATTTTTAACACACTCTGTTAGCTTAGATAATTTAGAAGTTTCATCTGGTCTTGTTGAGATATATAGTTGAGTATCATCAGCATAACAATGGAAACTAATCCCGTATTTTCTAATACTATTACCAAGGGGCAACATGTATATTGAAAATAGCAGAGGGCCTAGGACAGATCCTTGTGGTACTCCATACTTTACTGGTGATAATTGAGAATATCACAGCTCTGTGTGAATTGATCAGGTGCCGGGACTGCGGGGCGGTTCTGGAGGAGTACGATGAGGAGACTTTGGCTCTGGCTGTGGCGGTTCTGTCCATGTTCATCCATCTGAGTCCTGATCTGGCCGCTCCTCTGCTGCTGGAGATCATGCAGTCTGTGGGCAGGTACCACAATATACCTCTCAGTACAGCGGTATAATCACTGTGGCTTTCTTTCACTTCTTTGCTTGTATTCTGCAGGTTGGCCTCTAGCTCCAATTTCTCAGGTCAAGCTGAAAGGTGAGTCCTGCGTTTGTTTACACTTGTGTGATGCACACTTTCAGACGTGTAAAGGACTCGTATTCGTCATACTTTCCTATCAAAATGCTTGCTACGGATGCTAAAACGCAGAAAATTGAACCTGATCCGAATTTTTTATGACAGACGAAAGTTTTGGAGGCAGTGTGTAAACGTGATTAACACAACGTGAGGTCACATTTATTTTTTAACGTGCGAAAACTGCCCCTATTATGGGTTATGAAAGGTTCATATTTTGGTTTTGGGAGTCCCAACAACAGGTTGACATGCATGCAAGGTCAAAAAACACTTTTTTCTTATAATATGCATTTATGTTTACCTTTTTTGCTCAACGACTCCCAAATGATTCATTTTTCCAAACCCCTCCTTTACGTGGCGCTAATCTGCTCTGATTGGTCGATTTAATTTAAAGCAGAGCACAGTGTTACTTTGTGTACAGCGTTACCGTGGAAACAGCTATTTTTTAAAGTGGCACCTAGTGGCATAGAAAGAATTTGCATTTTCATTCAGACCAATAAGAAAAGACCAACAAGTGGGCGGGAATATGCTAATGTTTCATGTTGAGGTCAAACAGGGATTGGTTTTAAAAACGACTCGTTTCAATGATTCAGAGTCGACTCTTTCTTTTAAGAGACAATAACTTTATATACGGAGCTCTTTCAGATTTAAAACTCTGCAGGATGCTTTCATTCACTGTGTTACACACTGCATTGAAAGGTAATCCATAATAGTGTTATTCTCCCGTCTGTGTGTGCAGCGTGCTGATCCCGGGGAACGTGGCCGGTGTAGCCAAGCAGTTCCTCCGCTGCGTTCTCCATCAGCTCGCACCCAACGGCATCCTACCACAGCTGTTCCAGAGCAACATTAAAGGTGTGGAGAAACACCGCAGAGCACCGTGGCACACATACACACAGCTCAAACATTTCACCGGTGCTGTTCTCTTTCAGATGGAAGCTTCCTGCGGACGCTGGCCACGTCTCTGATTGACTTCAATGAGCTGAGCTCGGTCGCAGCGCTCAGTCAGCTCCTGGAGGTACTTCTGTTGATCAGCTGACACAGACACATGTGTTTCTGAGATGAGCAGGTCACGATGCACTGACACGTGTCTTCCAGCAGAGGGCACTCTTGTGACAGTGAAGCTGTGATGCCTTAAATGTCAAAACTTACAGGAGGTTATTATGTTTTACACAATAAGTGCTGTAAGGAATAGTTCACCTAAAAATGGCCATCTGGCCATCTGAGATGTAGATGAGTTTGTTTCTTTAGCAGAGGAAAATGTTAGTCTGTTAAAACCAGGGAGAGGTTTCAATTGCATGCACATTTCAAACCAAAATAAACAATTCAAGAGTTTTTTTTTTCAAGTAACAAATTGCTTGAATTTAGTCTTTGTGTTAAACTGACACATATTTATTCTTTGACTTGCTTAAAGGAATAGTCTCCCCAAAAATGAAAGTGTGCTCACTTTCAGATCATCTCAGATTCTGTGTCTCTGCATCAGTGTCTCAGCAATGGATGCTCTGCAGTGAATGGGTGCCGTCAGAATGAGAGTCTGATAAAAACATCACAATAATCCACACCACTCCAGTCCATCAGTTAACATCTGGAGAAGAGCGTTAAAGGGATCGTTAAAGGGATAGTTCACCCAAAAATGAAAACCCTGTCATTTACTCATCCTCAAGTAGATCCAAACCTGTATGAATGTGTTTGTTCTGAACACAAAGGAAGATATTCTGAAGAATGAGGGAAACAGAGCAGTATTTTTCTCCTACTATTGAAGTCAATGGTGCCCCAAAACAGCCTGATTACACACTTTCTTCAGAATATCTTCCTTTGTGTTCAGAACAAACACATTCATACAGGTTTGGATCTACTTGAGGATGAGTAAATGATGACAGGATTTTCATTTTTGGGTGTACTGTCCCTTTAAGATGATTTTAATGTCTAAAATACGAGTCCATAATCCATAATAACTCTTGCTCCAGTGAAAAAGTGTTCTGGTCTGAATCAGGAGAGAAATCTGCATCAGATCAAGCAGCGTTTACAAGACAAAACAGCTCTAAACTAATACGTGGCTGGATTTTGATGCGAGAGACGACAGCAGATGCACTTTTTCACTGGAGGAAGAGTTATTATAGATTATGGACAATTTGAAGTCAAAAATATCTCAATGCTAAATTTCTCTAAATCTGTTCCCATGAAGAAACAAACTCACCTACATCTTGGATTCCCTGAGGGTGATTGCATTTTTAGCTAATTTAAATATTTGGGGTAACCTATTCCTTTAATTTTCCAGAAGCAGCTTGTTTAACTACTACAAAATATGCAATATAATAAAAGTTTTTTATTTGTAATTTTAACCCTCTGCTTTATACTAGTATGTGTAGAAGCTATAACCGGTGAGTTTGTGTCTGTTGGGTAACTATAAAGCACATATATGGCGTGCGTGTAGTAAAGCTGATGGTGTGTTCGTAGGGTCTGAACAATAAGAAGACTCTGCCAGCAGGAGGCACTATACTGCACTGTCTGGACAACATCGCCACCTTCATGGAGACGCTTCCCATGGACTCGCACAGCAACCTCTGGACAACCATCTGTAACCAGTTCCACACATTTCTAACCAAACTACCTGCTGTTCTGCCACTCAAGGTACCAGTAACGCCAGACGAATCAGAGAGTAAATACACTCTGTTAAGATTTCCTCGTGTCTCTTCTCTTTTCTCAAGTGTCCGCTGGACTCCAGCCTGAGAATCATCATTTGCTTGCTGAAGATTCCTGTAACAAATGCAACAAGAGTAAGTTCATCTGTTTCCTTGCCTCTGCTGGACCCTACAGAAGAAATAGATCTGACCCTGCAGCACAAAAGCAGTCATAAGTAACACAGGTATATTTGTAGCAATAGACAACAATACATTGTATGGGTCAAAATTATAATTTTTTCTTTTATGCCAAAAATCATTAGGATATTAAGATCATGTTCCATGAAGATATTTTGTAAATTTCCTACCGTAAATATATCAAAACTTAATTTTTGATTAGTTAATATGCATTGCTAAGAACTTCATTTGAGCAACTTTAAAGGTGATTTTCTCAATATTTAGATTTTTTTGCACCCTCAGATTCCAGATTTACAAATAGTTGTATCTCGACCTAATATTGTCCTATCATAACAAACCATACATCAATGGAAAGCTTATTTATTCAGCTTCAGATGATGCATACATCTCAATTTCGGAAATTTGCCCCTTATGACTGGTTTTGTGCTGCAGGGTCACATATACACTATATAGACAAAAGTATTGGCACCCCCTTCTTTAGAACAGATGCACTTCCAAATCTGTGGCAACAACGATGGGAACATAATTCATGTATTTAAAAATTGTATTTCATCTCTGTAGCAACAGTTTTGTAAGTGTCTAAAATGACTGAACCCATATGTACAAGTCATTGGTGTTTGGTCATGAGTTTTTGGCTCAAGGTCTGCATTTACAGTCACACCAGAGGTGTTAAACTGGGATTAGGACTTGGTTTTATGCAGACCAGTCAAGTTCTTCCACACTGACTCAATCAATCATTTTCTTTTTGAACCTTGTCTTATACACAGAGACATTGTCATGTTAGAATAGAAAAGAGTCCAAACTGTTGCTATAATATTAGAAGCACACAATTTCCTAGAATATCATTATATGCTTTAACATTAAGATTTGTACTCATAGAAATTACTAAAGTAGTCAAACCTGTTCATTAGAAGGGGCGCCAATACTTTTGGCAATATAGTAATACTGGGATAATGAGAATATCAGAAGTGTTCTGGTGGGGTTGATGAAGTTCACTGCTTCTCTGGTGTGTTTCTGACAGAGTCTGCTGGAGCCCTTCTCCAAACTGCTGAGTTTTGTTCTCCAGTACGGTGTGTTCAGTCTCTCGTATCTCGTAGAGATCTGCGGGTTATGCTACAAAACCTTCAGCAAGGTGAACAAGCCTTTACTCCACCAGAGACAATCACATCCCCTAACATGGGTTTCTGCCCTTTGTATTCTGCTGCAAATATTTACAGTTTCTTGTTTTAAAAAATGACATTTATTAACCCAGTTTGCTAAATACTAAATGCTTTGTTTGCTAAATGCTGAATGAATATTCATAATCATCATCAGGGGGAAAGAGTATACTTTTTCAGAATAAACATATTACTCTTTATATCCTTTTCCTTAAGAAATAATATCTACATGTTGTGAAGCAATGCTTTGGTTGGTAAAATAGAAGATAAAACTTTGTTTTAATGTGTTTAATAAATAATAATGTGTTTTGTAGAGCAGAGTCTACCAAACTATAACATTTTAGCAAAACTTGCATCAATGAATCAATATTGTGCTGCATGTTTGCTTCCGTCTGTGAGGAAACACTCGACAGAAATACATAAACACAAGATGATGCTTTATGGTGTTTTGCTGTTGATAGATTATCTAGATATCGTCAGCTTGTCAAACCAGAGACTGCAGCGTTCAGGAGCGTGTCTATATCTTGTAACACACATGCACGTCTTTGTTAAGCTGCTGTCCTCCTCTTTCATGCAGGAGCGGGACAAGTTCTACATGAGCCGTATCGTTGTTCTGGAGCTGCTTCAGGCTCTGAAGTTCAAGTCATCGATCCCTGATACGAACCTGCTGCTGCTGGTGCAGGTAGTGTATCTGTGTCTCACAATAAGAGAAGATGGAGAAAAACACATGTGGATGCATGACTAGTTTTCTATCGCTAGTACTACACTAATATGTGACCCTGGAGCACAAAACCAGTCATAAGGGTTGATTTTTTTGAAATTGAGATTTATGCATCATATGGAAGCTGAATAAATAATCTTTCCATTGATGTATGGTTTGTTATGATAGGACAATATTTGGCTGAGATACAACTATTTGAAAATCTGGAATCTGAGGGTGCAAAAAAATCTAAATATTGAGAAAATCATAATCAAAATTAAGTTTTGATATATTTACGGTAGAAAATGTACAAAATATCTTTATGGAACATGATATTCACTTAACCCGTTTAATCCCAAATTTTTCCCAGACATGAAAATATCCAAATGATGTGTCAAAAGTAACCCTTTGAAATAATCAATAATTATTATTTTAATTTTTTTTTGAAAAATTGTTTTATGTTCGGTCACAATAATTGCGGGATAATGTGTGTACTGAAATAACATAATTCTGCAGTCATAAAAATTGTTATATATCTTAGCCCAGCTATTTTAAACTGTTTGATCACAGGTTACTATTATGCATAAAAAACCTTATGCAACATTGATATGAACACCGAGATAAAAAACTAAAAAAATCAACCATCAGCGCATTTCAAAATTGTTAATTTTTGTAAAATATAACATTACATTTTTTATATTAATGCTACGAGTATTACAACACCATTGTTGTACATTTTTTGTAACATTTGAATTTTTAATTTAGTGCAATATTTTGTCATTGCAACATTTTATTGTAATCTTCACTAATAACTGCATCTGGATTATATTGTATTCCAGTGTTATCCCAGCGGTCATCAACATGTTTACTCACTCTATGACCACACTCAAAAAAACTGAATATATGTGAATTCATATATTAATACTAGACACCTTAAATATAGCATGTGCCAAAAAAGCTGTATCATATCTTTATGTTAACATACTTTACTAGGCTTTAGTTTCAGAGCTTTGATGCAGTTATCATCTTCTCAAGATTCTGCTCTGATCATGTGACACACTGTACATATTTCATTGAGACCCTTTATTGTTTCCATATTTGCTGGAAGTCACTAAAACATCAGTCAGTAAGTTTTTAGAGCTTAATAAATGAAAACCTTTTTTACTGTCACTATTGTGAGCGCTGGGATTAAATGGGTTAATATCCTAATGATTTTTGGCATAAAAGAAAAATGTATAATTTTGAGCCATACAATGTATTGTTGTCTATTGCTACAAATATACCTGTGTTACTCATGACTGCTTCTGTGCTCCAGGGACACATGTGTCAAACAGCTTCTGTGACTGGTCACGTTTGGGTTAAAACAATGAAAGTCTGGTGTGTAGTTGAGGTGGTTTATGATGATGATGTGGTATGGTCTGTCTCAGTTTGTGTGCGCAGACATCGGATCCAGGCTGTCCGAGTCCACCATCCTCCAGAAGCACATGATCTCGGCGCTGCCCGGGGTGAGACTCGTCTGCTGCAGGTACTGATGATTGCTCGTTAGTGCTGACTGTAGACGTCACAGGTGTTGTGTCCCCTCAGTGCACCACAGCAGCGATGGACTGCTTGCGGCAGTATCTGAGCGAGCTGCTGGACTTCATCGCAGACATGCACACGCTGACCAAACTGAAGGTACTCGTCACACTCATCTAAGCATCAGGCCTGCGGTGGACACGCTCATGTGTCTTTATAGCTTCATGGAAACCTCACACATCTGTCTCATCTGCTGGAAGTCCCTCAGCGTGCCGCTAGCATCAATAAAACCATGGATTTGATTCTCAAGGAACATTAAAGTGCCTCTATTATGGGTTATGAAAGTTTCATATTTTGGTTTTGGGATCCCCAACAACAGGTTGACATGCATGCAAGGTCAAAAACACTTTAATTTTCTTATAATATGCATTTATTTTTATCTTATTTGCTCAACGACTCCCAAACGATTCATTTTTCCAAACCCCTCCTTTGTGTGACGCTACTCTGCTCTGATTGGTCGATTTAATTTAAAGCAGAGCACAGTGTTACTTTGTGTACAGCGTTACCGTGGAAACAGCAGCACCTAGTGGCAAAGAATGAATTTGCATTTTCATTCAGACCAATGAGAAAAGACCAACAAGTGGGCGGGAATATGCTAATGATTGATGTTGACATCAAACAGGGATTGGTTTTAAAAACGACTCGTTTCAATGATTCAGAGTCGACTCTTTCTTTTGAGAGACGATAACTTTATACACGGAGCTCTTTCAGATTTAACACACTGCAGATGTTTTCATTCACTTACACACTGCATTGAAAGGTAATGCATAAGAGAGGCACTTTAATAAAATCTGTTCTGTAAATGCAGGGTAAGGGTGTCGCTCCACTAGCTGATTTAAACAGCTGGATTGTGTGGAGAGAGTCTCAGCTGAAGGAGGTCCGTCATGCACACCGGTTAAATGGAAGGGCGTCACAGATTAAACCACTGCTTCTGAGCTTTCTCACGTGAAGCTGGTGAAATAAGAACAGGAGCAAACGTTCCCTGTCATCAGTGTGTGTGTGTGTGTGTGTGTGTGTGTGTTTGCTGTACGCTTTACTTCACTCACTTACCCAGAAAAACAGCTGTTGTCTCTGTTGACTTGAACTGTTTGGATCGGCTCAGTTCTTCAGAAGATCATTGAGCACGAGTCGCACAGACGGAATGTAAGTTTTTGACTCTAAATGACCCGTCAGCGATAATGTAAACGAGGCTCTCGACTGGAAATCAGCTGAAAATCGGCTCGTGAGAAGCCTCAAGTCTGTTGGGATAAAAGTGTGTGCCGAATGTAAAATGCTGAAAGTGTGTGTGTGTGTGTGTGTGTGTGTGTCTGTGTGTCTGTGTGTGTGTGTGTGTCTGTGTGTGTGTGTGTGTGTGTGTGTGTGTCTGTGTGTGTGTGTGTGTGTGTGTGTGTCTCTGTGTGTGTGTGTGTGTGTGTGTCTGTGTGTGTGTGTGTGTGTGTGTGTG
>CM041808.1:39365346-39380346 GCA_023376895.1 Aspiorhynchus laticeps
GCTGTATAGCACCATATCTTGGTTCTTCAGCAGTTCTTCAGTGGTTCTTTGGCATGACTGAGGGGCTATATAGCACCGCTACCATATACAGAACCTGTTAAGCTCCTGTATGGTTCTTCAGCGGTTCTTTGGGGTGATTAAGGTGCTATATAGCACCACTGCTGTACAAAGAACCTGTTAAGCTCCTGTATCAGCAGTTCTTCAGCGTTCTTTGGCATGACTGAGGGACTATATAGCACCGCTACCATATACAGACCCTGTTAAGCTCCTGTATGGTTCTTCAGTGGTTCTTTGGGGTGATTAAGGTGCTATATAGCACCACTGCCGTACAAAGAACCTGTTAAGCCCCTTTAAAGGTTATTTACGAGCCAAAGAACCACTGTTGGTGCTGTTTAGCACCATTTTTGTTGAAGAAATACAATGCAATATGGCACCTCTTATGGTTCTACATAGCACCATTTGACAAAGGTCCTTTAAAGATATGCTATATAGCACCAAAAGTGGTTCCCCTATGATTACGAGCCAAGAAACACTTTTAGTGCTATATAGCACCATTTTTTGGACAATTTGTTTCTATGAACTGGTTCAAATAACTGAGTCACCAGTTTGTTTACATAATCACACAATGACGTAACATATGCACGTGGATGTTTCACATGTCTAAAGTATATAAACTAGTCTTTCTCAGCTCACATTTTTACATAATCCGTGAGAGACCATAAAGAAATTAATTTCTTCCCTTCATTCAAGCTCTGGGTTCACACGTTCAAATCAGCGGCTCTTCGGTCCGAGTCGAGTTCAGTGACTGTTGGAGCTCTGAATGATTCGTTCATCACCGGATCAGATACGCTGCTACTGCGGCTCATTTCCAGACGGAGTGACTGTCAGGCATCTGAGAGTGATTGTGATTGAGTATCTCCTAGATCTGTGCGGTTTCAGACGCTTCAGTCTGATTTGATCAACTGGTTCAACTAGTTCACTCAAAAGAACCTGTTCAGAAGAATGATTCGTTCGTGAACCAGACATGATGCCTGAGGCTCTGGATTACAGTAATAATGCTGAAAATAATGTTCAGTTTCTTGCACAGACCGATCGCTTCGCTTCATAAGACCTCAATATATCATCAGGAGCCACGGGATTAATTTTGTGTTACCTGATGTGCTTTTTTTGACTCTCAAAGTGCCGTTGACTTGCATTTTATGAATCACAAAGGACTGCAATTTCAGCTAAAAATCTTCTTTATTGTTCTATTAAAGAGAAAAAGTCACCTACATCAGTGACACCTACATTTTCGATGGCCTGAGAGTGATTAAATGAACTATCCCTTTAATTGAGAGATAAATATTTGTGCTTTTCAAATGAATCGCACCACAGTGAAGGTGTACACTTTCCCTTAAACATTTATGTTAATTATAACTTAAAATCTTTAGAATAGAAGCCCATGCATAAAGTTTGTTTCAACTCTCTATGATTAGGAGGCACACAGCATACGCTCGTTTGGATAAAAATAATAAAAAAACTATTATAATAATTTGTACTGCTTGATGATCAGACCTGCGTGGCTTCACATTGCTCCTGAATCAGTCACATTACACTGGTCCATTGGACAACCCACGGTTCTGGTAGCACCCGGGTTCCTCAATAATAGATGTCATCAGTTGACATGTGGCAGGTGGTGACACAACACTCACAGAGTTAATAAATATTTGATATCAAATCTGTTGGAGTGCAGTGTTTGAAGTCTGCCGGAGGACAGCGAGAGGACGCTCATGCTGTAATGATGCTTGAAATCAAGTCAGAGTCGACTGCAGAAGATCTACCCCTAAGTCTGTGTTTTAGCTTATTGTTTTTATTTTCAGCATCATTGATGTCTGTGTAGATCAAAGGGTTTCAGTCTTTTTTTTCCACACTGTAAATTTTTTTTTTTCAAAAAGTTGTTTCAACTTAAAATAATTTGTTACCCCTCCGACTTAAAATTTTTAGTTTAGTCAACTTTAAATTTTAAGATACACAATGTTAATTTAAGGGACATCTGGAATATTTTAGTTGACTAAACTAAAAATTTAAGTCAGCGGGGTAACAAATTATTTTAAGATGAAATATTATTTTTTTTACAGTGATTACAGTAGTTAGCTACAGCCCCCAAATTCAGCGTTCAAGCAGATATTTGCCCCAAACACAATGAAATATTTAACTTTTGTGCTTGTTTTACTCTGGTTGAGTCTGCGTGCTGCTTGATGACACAATATTTCATAAATAGGCTTCTTATCACTGTAAGAAGTGATAAGGTGACTTAACTTAAAAAAATTGAGGAAACCCGTTGCCTTAAAATTATTAAGTAATTAATCATAAAAAGTATAAGTTAAGTGAATTGTCAATTGTCACTTAACTTAAAAAAAATAAAAAATACTTAATTTTAAGGCAACAGATTTCCTCAGTTTTTTAAGTTAAGTCAACTTATCACTTTTTACAGTGTTGCGTCTGTAAGAGTCGGTTGTTGAGGCACAAATTAGTCATATTAAGCACTAACTCCGTGACAGCGCTACATACCTTTTTATGGCCTTGTAGCAGATAATAACAATCAGCAACAGAAAGACAGCCAGAGCACTTCCTATTGTCCCAACCACGATGATCTCCATCCACCAGAGCCTCGGCAGATGAGCAGAAGCCTCCGGAGCTGAAAGAGTGATCACACATCCATGCATCAAATTCATCAGATCCTTTTCCTATTTAGCGCCCAAACTCTGGAACAATCTACCAAACACTGTTCGGGAGGCAGACACACTCTGTCAGTTTAAATCTAGATTAAAGACCCATCTCTTTAACCTGGCGTACACATAACACACTAATACACTTCTATTATTCAAATCCGTTAAAGGATTGTTAGGCTGCATTAATTAGATCAACCGGAACCGGGAACACTTCCCATAACACATGATGTACTTGTTACATCGTAAAAAGATTGACATCTACGCTAATATTAGTCTTCTTTCTTATTCCGAGGTCACTGCAGTCACCAGATCAGATGGTGGATCAGCACCTAGAGACGACCTCTACAGCCCTGAACGACACCTAGATGAGCCCCAGAGACAGACCCCCAGTGAAGACCTCGTCTCCTAGACGGTCATCGGGACAAGACCACGGGTACCAGATGAGTCCTCTGCACAATCTGACTCTGCTGCAGCCTAGATTTAAACTGCTGATTTTGTCTGGCCAGAGGAGAATGACACTATTTCGACACACTCTTTCCCCGTCTAAATACTGTAAAGCTGATGTAAAGCCACCCAGCTTTATATCAAGCTGATGTAAAGCTGCTTTGACACAATTTGCATTGTTAAAAGCGCTATACAAATAATAGTGACTTGACTTGACATCAACCCGATCACTTTATTTAGCGTTCATGTAAACACTACATTCAGATTCATCAATCGGAATGAATTCAGTCCGACTGAACCAAAAATTGTTCAGACACTTATGTCCATCTGACCTTTGGAGAAGAGTCCACTCAGACTGATGTGTAGTGATGGCTTACCCGCAGCGGTCAGTCCTCGCGGTGGAGGAGGAGGAGGTGGTGGAGGAGGTACAGGAGGGTACGTCCAGCAGGGGCACAGCAGCTGGCAGCCCTCAGCTCCTCTGTTTATGCTGTGCTGAGAGCAAGCCCTCTGGAGCTCCGCCTGGAAGAGAGAGAAGCCGCTGATGCCGATTATCCAAAGCTACTCACACAGGCTCAGTCTTCCTGCAGGGTCAGCGGCTGATTCACTGAGTCACCGGCCAACACAACACCAGATCATGCACACACGAATACATCACACAGTGTTCAGCTTCAAGGTAATGCTGCCTGACCCGGTGTCCTGACATTTTATTCTACCTGTCAGATTGTCCAACCAGGGCTTACTGCACATGCACACATCAATATTGACATTTTCCTCATGCTGAACAATGATAATTATTGTATTTGCATTACTGTAAGGGGTCGGTTTAGGTTTGGGGTAGGTGTAGACGCGGAGCCCTAAGGGGGGGAAGGTTAGGACGATTCCAAGGGCCCAACGATGGCCCCCAGGGCTGGAACCCACCCCACCCCGGAACGCAGGGGCCCAAGTGGATTTAAAGGTGCGTTCACGCCATATCGGAATTCCCGTAATTAATTATTGTGAACTGGGAGTTTTCTGAGAGCTACGGCTTGTACCACGTGACCACCGCAGGCTCTGTTTAGGTGTTGATAGTGTTGCCATAGAAAAGCTTAATTCTGAGTCCAAGGACATGAACAGCTCCGAGTAGAGCGTCACGTGTTGTCATCTCAAAATTACGGTAATTACGATATGCGTGAATGCAGCATAATTTCTGTATCCAATACAGCTGTCATATCACGTGACAAACGAATGAATGACTCAAAGACCCGGAACCTCGAGAGGTGAACTAATCATTTCTGTTCCCTGTAAAGAACCATGTTGCACATGCGTGGACAACACAAACTGAACGAATCCCTCGCTGAGATGACTCAATGTTCCCAAGTCATATTAAAGATGCCTTCAAATTGAACGACACATCACTGGTTGTCGGTCGTTTGCCTTACTTCATGTATGCTGTTGCATGTTTCTTACCTGTGTTCTCTGCCAAGTTTCTGGTTATTTCTAGTAAACAATGCTGCTTCTCCTCGTCTGATTCTGTATAAAATGACTGTATTTACCGAATAAGCTAAAACAATACAAATGAAAGAGGGCACAACATTTAAAAAGCTTAGAAAAGTTGCCTTTATAAAGGCAAATGTAAGATTTACGTAAATATCACCCCTTAATAGAGAGGTTCTGGAAGAGGTTTTGTTACTCCACCTTATTTTTCAATGCATAAGTAAGCTATTTTCTGTGAATGTGCGAGACTTTCGGTTCATTAGCCGCTGTGAGGAATTAACGAGAAGAATAACAAAGTGCAGTAAACGGTAAAACTCTTTGCACTACAAACCAGTGTGTTCATAATTAAGATAATACATTAAAATAATATGGTAAGACACACTAGTTTGCAATATCAAGCAGCAAAACGAGCGGTTTTGTACAGCTAAAAATAGCTGGATGACATCGGAAGCCAGATGCATAACATTTACAAATGGCCTTACGGGAAAAATAAGGTGGATAGGTTTGGGATTATTTTCCAGTTTTTATCTTGGCTTCACTGTATCCTGCTAAGTGTCCTCCTTTCTGGTGTTTTATAAATGGCCACCCTACATTAAAGGGATAGTTCACCCAAAAATGAAAATTCTGTCATCATTTACTCACCCTCAAGTATTTCCAAACCTGTATGAATGTGTTTGTTCTGAACACAAAGGAAGATATTTTGAAGAAAGTTTGTAATCAGGCTGTTTTGGGGCACCATTGACTTCAATAGTCGGAAAAAAAATACTATGGAAGTCAATGGTGCCCCAGAACTGCTCTGTTTCCCACATTCTTCAGAATATCTTCCTTTGTGTTCAGCAGAACAAACACATTCATACAGGTTTGGAAATGCTTGAGGGTGAGTAAATGATGACAGAATTTTCATTTTTGGGTGAACTATCCCTTTAAGCAACACGGCTGCTCAGGATTCAGAGCAGCAGAAGTCGCCCACCTCCTTCAGCGCTGAAGTGGGAGGCTCTGAGACATTACCGCTGATCCTCAGCCGCTTCCTATGGGCTGTGTGGGTGATAATATACAGTATGGAAATAAGGTAGAAACACATCTACAGTATACAGCTGCAGCTTTAAAACAAGCTTCGGAGCTCACTAATACCACTGACTTCAGTGATTCGTTCACGTGTGTATTTGTTTCATCCTTATGGAGAACATGAAGAGGTGGTGTTTGCCATCAATAATCTGCAGTGACTTCACACAGCTCCAGTCACTCTCCCTGTTGCATCGCAGTTGCAATTTGCAAAATAAGTCATTCAATATTTTAACGCCGAACACTCAAGTTGTTCTGTAAGTGTCAGATGTTTTCTTCAGTGGGACAATCGCATCGGTTCCATGGTGAAACAGACCCAGCAGAGACTGTATGTCCTTCACCAGCTGAGGAGGTTCAGTCCTGCTGAACCAGTTCTACTCGAGTCTGTGTTCATCTGAACCTGTTCGGATCACTCTGGGCCACACACATCCAGCACACTCTCTCTTCAAACACAGCACTGAGCACCAGAACAGCGTTTTCTCTCAGACCTGAACAACACTTAACACACCTCAAGACTGCACATCTGGTCATAACTTCTCAAAACTGTTCATCTGTCGGGCAAAATGTCTTAAAATATATATACACCTGTTCTATTAACGCCAGGCATCAACTTATTCAGTACAAGGAGTTGCATAGATTGCATTACTCAAGGGTTAAACTTACCTACTATTTCCTCTCTCTGCAATAAGTGTGAATCTGCGGAGGGTTCTCTTGGTCATATTTCTGGGCATGCCCTAAACTTGGTGAATTCTGGTCAGAAGTTTTTCAGTTTCTTTCAGAAGCTTATGCATGCTTCCTTTAGATCCTGCAACTGTGCTGTTTTTGGCTTGTCAGCCTCCTTGCAGCACGCTTTCCGAGTGCCTATATGGTATGATGATCGCAAAAAAATCCATTCTTTGCATTTGGAAGAAAACATCGAGGCCACTATTCAAGATCTGGTTGTCTGAACTTTCTTCCACCCTTCATGTAGAAAGGCTTAGATATAGTATGTCTGGAAATATAGGCCTCTCTTCAGTCACCTGTTAAAAATTTCCAATAACCATGACACCACTTGAATCTTTGAAATTGTAATTTTGTTGAATTTCTGTGTCAATGTTAATATGCCCATTTGTGTGTGGGTGTGTTTTTTCTTAAATACCACATTTGAATATTTGAATCTTTCTATGATTTTTTTCTCTCTCTCTCAATTGCTTGTCAAACTAGCGACAATGTTGACACTTGCAACTCTATCTGCTTTCTATTTTTAGTGTCACTTTCCCTATCAGCCTTGCTTGCTTTAAAGCTAAAGTACCTAGGTGATTATTTATTATAATTTTTATTCTATTTTTATTATTATTTGAACTTGTCTATAATGTCACATTGAGGAAAAGTCTGTTTTGACCTCTCTACCCGGTGATGTGGTTAACTACTAAATTGAATCTGAAGGAGATGTTTGTTTGTTTTTGTTTTTGTTGTTGTTTTTTCCCCTTTCATCTCATACCTGTGCAGGTGTGTTTTATGATTGTTTTTTTGTGTGTGTGTCTGAAAATCCAAAAATGTCTCAAGAAATATAATTAAAAAAAAAAAACTCTTCATCTGTAAATAGCACATATGCACATTTTATAATTCTGTCTATTATTACTTTTTCCTCTATATTTTTATTACCATCTAATTATTATTATTTTTAATGTATTGTCTATTCTTTATATGTATGTCTGCACTATGCCTGTACTTTCTGCTCTGGAAGCTCCTGACACCAAGATGAGTTCCTCGTGCGTGTGTGTGTGTGAGTGTGTGTGTGTTTGTGTGTGTGTTTGTGTGTGTGTGTGTGTGTGTGTGTGTGTCTGTGTCTGTGTGTGTGTGTGTCTGTGTGTGTGTGTGTGTGTGTGTGTGTGTGTGTGTCTGTGTATGTGTGTGTGTGTGTGTGTGTCTGTGTGTGTGTCTGTCTGTCTGTGTGTGTGTGTGTGTGTCTGTGTGTGTGTCTGTGTGTGTGTCTGTCTGTGTGTGTGTGTGTGTGTGTGTGTGTGTGTGTGTGTGTGTGTGTGTGTGTCTGTGTGTCTGTGTGTGTAAACACGTAAAGCTCTTTCTGATTCTGATTCAGGAGTGTTTCTAGCCTTTCGTCAGTACTGGAGGCCTCCGTTAAAAAGTGTCTTAAATAAATGATCTTTACCTGCGGCTTTATCGCTGATAACTGATGAACATTTAAAAGGTCGTAGATGAATATCGACCTCCTTCAGCACCTGTTTATTGTTTTCTGACTTACAAATCATCCCATAACGCTGTGAGAAACCACGAATCAGTGCGTGAGTGAACTGTCCAGTGAATCAGAGTTTTTTACCATCTCATTCAAAGTGTGATTCATTAATTCTGATGCTAAACAGCTGATATAATAAACACATGACTAGGAAATGATTCTCTGGTCGTTATTGTCATCACCGTCAGATGTTTACGTTTACGTTTATGCATTTAGCAGATGCTTTTATCCAAAGCGACTTACAGTGCATTCAGGCTATACATTTTTTTTTATCAGTATGTGTGAGAGTGAGATAAGGATTTATCAGAAATACAGTTTTTCTCAGTGGCTTTGGTGCATTTCTCAGATCATATATTACATTCTCAAAACTACTTGTTCAACCTCCACATCATCTCGTCATAAAACAGTTTCTCATTCTTTTAAACAAGTTGTGATTGCTTTGGTACATTCATGCAATTGATTATGTACATTTGCATGTAAATTTATATTTGCCATGTTGCTCAAGATGTATTATATAGTTCTCTGTGCCCCTCAAAACATCTAGTCGTTAGTTCATCATACAAGTCATTAAATGCAAAATGGTTGATCTAGTTGTTGTAAACTGTCAGGCATATTTCTACACATTTCTATTAGTCTTTTTGTAAATTTGCCATGGATTGTGCAGATGAATCTTGAGTTTCACTAATGAAGAGAATGTCGATCAACCAATGATAACCCAGTTCTCTGTACAGTGCTGCATGCAAAAGCAAAGCCTTATTACAGTCATTTTTTATTTTTGACTTTGTGCCCATATTTCTTTTTCTTTTCTATATCACAATGACGTTGTAATGTGTTTTTTTGGTCAGATCACTAGTAAAAGTGTATCTGTGAATCCTATCCAGTCTCTTTTAATCAATATCCCACATACAGTAATGTGTAAATTTCTACTTTTGAAATGAATATATGGCATACATAAGAAGTGCAGCATTCTGTATTTCAATACAGTGACTGTCATCCAAACTGTTCAGGTAATACTAACAGAGCGCACTGTTATATTGACAACATGACAGCATTTTTGATCTTGTTTGTGAACAATGACAGAAACACTTTTCATTCTGATGGCACGGTTCATTGACATATATTTACTTTTGAGAAAGATTTTGAGTAAGTTACAGGCTTTGCAGGTAATCTATTATGTGGTGCTGTTTGTACAAACTGTTTTGAGAAATGCACATACCTCTTTGCAGATTTTAAGGATGATTCGAGAAATGCACCAAATTTAGCCTACTGGAGTATTTCACTGAGATCCTGACCCAGTAATAAACGGGGTCTGCTTTTAATTACCCCCTAAACTCTGAATAATCAGCACGGGATGCAGATGCTTCGTTCAGACGTACCTGACACAAGAGAAGACACGAGGAGAGCAAGCAGTGACCAAACACCAGAGACCAGAGGTCCAGCATCCCTCCTTCACTCCTGCGGAGACCCCGAGGCACTGAGGAGATCTGGAGGAGCCTGGACAACACAAGCACAGCCGCACTTTCACTCAACGCCTTGCTTTCTGAAGCATGCCTCCAACTGCATTCAGCCGCAGACGCTTTATTTGCATTCGGTGACTGTAGCTGAGTTACCTGCTGCATGCACCTGCTCCAGCTCAGGACCAGAAACACGCTCTTCATCGCTGTCGATGTTAGAGGACTGTCTGACTCCAGAGATGACCCTGAAAGCAGCAGCAGAGCCTCCAGCAGACAGAGAAACCCATGGTCATCCCTCTCTCTGGAGTATGAATAAAGCTGCTCAGATCTCTGCAGAAACCCTGTTGTGTTGTTGAGTCTCTCAGACACACTCCTCCCTCTCTGCTCTCTTCTCTCTAGTGCTCTAGTTCTCTAGTAAGAGTAAGAACACGGACCAATTTCTCCTTATAGGAAAATTACAGACCAAATGGACCACTTATAACATGTTTCATATACATATATGTTATATTGTGCTTTGATGATACATTTTTCATGTTACATATGTTACATTGTGCGTTTATGATACATTTTTCATGTTACATATGTTACATTGGGCGTTTATGATAAATTTTTCATGTTACATATATGATACATTGTGCGTTTATGATACATTTTCATGTTACATATATTGATACATTTTTCATGTTACATATATGATACATTGTGCGTTTATGATACATTTTTCATGTTACATATATTGATACATTTTTCATGTTACATATATGTTACATTGGGCGTTTATGATAAATTTTTCATGTTACATACATGATACATTTTGCGTTTATGATAAATTTTTCATGTTACATATATGATACATTGTGCGTTTATGATACATTTTCATGTTACATATATTGATACATTTTTCATGTTACATATATGATACATTGTGCGTTTATGATACATTTTTCATGTTACATATATGTTACATTGGGCGTTTATGATACATTTTTCATGTTACATATATGATACATTGTGCGTTTATGATACATTTTTCATGTTACATATATGATACATTGTGCGTTTATGATAAATTTTTCATGTTACATATATGATACATTGGGCGTTTATGATACATTTTTCATGTTACATATATGTTACATTGGGCGTTTATGATACATTTTTCATGTTACATATATTGATACATTTTTCATGTTACATTGTGCATTTATGATACATTTTTCATGTTACATATATGTTACATTGGGCGTTTATGATACATTTTTCATGTTACATATATGTTACATTGGGCGTTTATGATACATTTTTCATGTTACATATATGATACATTGGGCGTTTATGATACATTTTTCATGTTACATATATGTTACATTGGGCGTTTATGATACATTTTTCATGTTACATATATTGATACATTTTTCATGTTACATATATGTTACATTGTGCGTTTATGATACATTTTTCATGTTACATATATGTTACATTGGGCGTTTATGATACATTTTTCATGTTACATATATGTTACATTGTGCGTTTATGATACATTTTCATGTTACATATATTGATACATTTTTCATGTTACATATATGTTACATTGTGCGTTTATGATACATTTTTCATGTTACATATATGTTACATTGTGCGTTTATGATACATTTTCATGTTACATATATTGATACATTTTTCATGTTACATATATGATACATTGCGCATTTATGATACATTTTTCATGTTACATATATGATACATTGTGCGTTTATGATACATTTTTCATGTTACATATATGATACATTGTGCGTTTATGATACATTTTTCATGTTACATATATTGATACATTTTTCATGTTACATATATGTTACATTGTGCGTTTATGATACATTTTTCATGTTACATATATGTGACATTGTGCGTTTATGATACATTTTTCATGTTACATATATTGATACATTTTTCATGTTACATATATGATACATTGTGCGTTTATGATATATTTTTCATGTTACATATATTGATACATTTTTCATGTTACATATATGTTACATTGTGCGTTTATGATACATTTTTCATGTTACATATATGTGACATTGTGCGTTTATGATACATTTTTCATGTTACATATATGTTACATTGGGCGTTTATGATACATTTTTCATGTTACATATATGATACATTGGGCGTTTATGATACATTTTTCATGTTACATATATGTTACATTGGGCGTTTATGATACATTTTCATGTTACATATATTGATACATTTTTCATGTTACATATATGATACATTGTGCGTTTATGATACATTTTTCATGTTACATATATGTTACATTGGGCGTTTATGATACATTTTCATGTTACATATATTGATACATTTTTCATGTTACATATATGTTACATTGGGCGTTTATGATACATTTTTCATGTTACATATATGATACATTGTGCGTTTATGATACATTTTCATGTTACATATATTGATACATTTTTCATGTTACATATATGATACATTGCGCGTTTATGATACATTTTTCATGTTACATATATGATACATTGTGCGTTTATGATACATTTTTCATGTTACATATATGATACATTGCGCGTTTATGATACATTTTTCATGTTACATATATGTGACATTGTGCGTTTATGATACATTTTTCATGTTACATATATTGATACATTTTTCATGTTACATATATGATACATTGTGCGTTTATGATACATTTTTCATGTTACATATATTGATACATTTTTCATGTTACATATATGTTACATTGTGCGTTTATGATACATTTTTCATGTTACATATATTGATACATTTTTCATGTTACATATATGATACATTGTGCGTTTATGATACATTTTCATGTTACATATATTGATACATTTTTCATGTTACATATATGATACATTGGGCGTTTATGATACATTTTTCATGTTACATATATGATACATTGTGCGTTTATGATACATTTTTCATGTTACATATATGATACATTGGGCGTTTATGATACATTTTTCATGTTACATATATGTTACATTGGGCGTTTATGATACATTTTCATGTTACATATATTGATACATTTTTCATGTTACATATATGATACATTGTGCGTTTATGATACATTTTTCATGTTACATATATGTTACATTGGGCGTTTATGATACATTTTTCATGTTACATATATGATACATTGTGCGTTTATGATACATTTTCATGTTACATATATTGATACATTTTTCATGTTACATATATGATACATTGCGCGTTTATGATACATTTTTCATGTTACATATATGATACATTGTGCGTTTATGATACATTTTTCATGTTACATATATGATACATTGTGCGTTTATGATACATTTTTCATGTTACATATATTGATACATTTTTCATGTTACATATATGTTACATTGTGCGTTTATGATACATTTTTCATGTTACATATATGTGACTGTGCGTTTATGATACATTTTTCATGTTACATATATGATACATTGTGCGTTTATGATACATTTTTCATGTTACATATATTGATACATTTTTCATGTTACATATATGATACATTGTGCGTTTATGATACATTTTCATGTTACATATATTGATACATTGTGCGTTTATGATACATTTTCATGTTACATATATTGATACATTTTTCATGTTACATATATGTTACATTGGGCGTTTATGATACATTTTTCATGTTACATATATGATACATTGTGCGTTTATGATACATTTTCATGTTACATATATTGATACATTTTTCATGTTACATACAGTATATGATACATTGGGTGTTTATGATACATTTTTCATGTTACATATATGATACATTTTTCATGTTACATACAGTATATGTGACATTGTGCGTTTATGATACATTTTTCATGTTACATATATGTTACATTGTGCGTTTATGATACATTTTTCATGTTACATATATGTTACATTGTGCGTTTATGATACATTTTTCATGTTACATATATGTTACATTGTGCGTTTATGATACATTTTTCATGTTACATATATGTTACATTGTGCGTTTATGATACATTTTTCATGTTACATATATGTTACATTGGGCGTTTATGATACATTTTTCATGTTACATATATGATACATTGTGCGTTTATGATACATTTTCATGTTACATATATTGATACATTTTTCATGTTACATATACCGTATGTTAAATTTTTTCTGTTTATTTGCTTCTCCACAACACATATAAAAATGATTACTTTTCTGGGAAGATAAAACAAAAACCTTTTTTTAGAAGTAATGCAGTTTTTGCATTTTATTGCAGCATATTTCAAAAGCACATAACTGTGACCATTAAATTTTACAACAACTCTTTTGTAACATATCAAAATTCTACCTTTTCAGGTATATGATTTAACCAGAAATTAATTTTTAGATTTTTTTAGAAAATGTGCAAACTGAATAAAATAAATAACTACCTCACACTGGAGGTCAACATGTTAAACGTACACGTAGATTTGTTAAAATATGCTTTGAAATGAACAGCAGAAAATATATAACACTAAAATAATTGAATCAGCTAAATTAATTGAGCAGCTCATTACCATTTTTCTTAATGTGACAAATATGTCACATCAAAATTCCACCTACTTTTATAAGGTTAATAGCCCGATTTGACATATATGTCACTACAATCTCTTGTTTTATATCAGCTTGTTCAAGAAATGGTTAAGAGTAATCAAGGATACGTTATTAAAACATTATAATTGTTGCATGGGTTGAAACATACCTTTAGTAACAAAAACAAGCGTTTTAAAAATTGCTGACACTGCAACATGTGCTAACCAGACATGTTGGACATGTTGCCATGGCAACAAGAAATGCACACATTGTCACGTGACTGAACCTGGGTGTTCATTATATGTCACTTAGTGACTTCCAGAGCTGAAAGTGAGGGATAGTGCTTTAAAAACACCTTTCCAGATAATCACCAGTGGGTTCTTATGGGCTTCTCAAGGGTCAAGCTTTGGTACTGAAATCATCCTTTACATTTGCAAACCATTTCTCAAAACAACTCGTACAAACAGCACCACACAATGA
Source organism: Aspiorhynchus laticeps (assembly GCA_023376895.1). Taxonomy (NCBI): domain Eukaryota; kingdom Metazoa; phylum Chordata; class Actinopteri; order Cypriniformes; family Cyprinidae; genus Aspiorhynchus; species Aspiorhynchus laticeps. The sequence continues at coordinate 39,379,806 of CM041808.1, forward strand.
ATTACCTGCAAAACTTTCTCAAATTCATTAATTAGTTCATCATCTCTCAAAATGTCAATAAACAGACCAGTGCCATCTGAATGACATTGTTCACAATCACACAATCATAGTGTTTATCCATATCAGTATGTACACTACAATTTACATGACAAAGACCGAAAACACACAAGGCTGCACTTTTACTGTATATATCACTTTCAACAGGACAAATATACATATTACTATATGTGAGATATTGATTGCAAGAAACAGGATTCACAGTTTTTACTGTTGGCTCTGTCTACAAATTACAGTACGATACGATTACAGTACAGTTCTCTCTCTCTATTTACTGTATGATGTAATGAAAGTGCACTACTGTAATATGAATCATTACAGTAAGTGTACAGTACAGTGCACATTGTTTGATTACATACCTGTTCTGAATGATTGTGAATATGGTCCATAAAAGTTCTTATTTCATCATAATCGTGTCTATATATGCTGGTCAAATGTATATTTATGAAATGCATATCTGACCTATTTTAGAGAACGCTTTACA
>CM041808.1:39390346-39415346 GCA_023376895.1 Aspiorhynchus laticeps
CCATTCTCACTATAACCTATTATACTAAAGGCACCTTCCTTCTGCAAGGCAATGAAGCAAGCCTGAACTCATTTGAGGAGATTTTCCTCCTGCTAAAAGCCAGAGTAGAGAATGAGAGAGACGAGACCCATGTGAACTACACAGACTCTGAGGAGGAAGGCCCAGTGGATCCTTCACCTTTACCACCTTCACCATCCGAACGTCAACTGAGAGACAGTTTAGCCCTGCTAGAACTGGACTTCACTGAATTCAGAGAACACACTCAGGCCAAACTCTCAGACACACACAACACTAACATTTACATCCAGGAGCTCAAAGATGAACTCCAGCAGCTGAAGAAAAACAGCAGCTCCTCCATCACTGAACTCACAAGAGCTCTCAGAGAACTGCAAGAAGAAAACAGAACCCTCCGCTTACAGTTCTGCAAACTAGAGGAGGACACAGAGAAAAAAGAAGGGAACTTTTCCAGACAGCTGCAAGATATGAGAGAACAGTTACAGAAAAACACAAAAGACAATACACTTCACTACAATACAGCTCCAGACAAACCAAACTACACAAACACAGAATGCGTGCCTACGACAAACACACAGACACCTGCAGCAACACAGGCCTCACCTGCCCAGCCTCCAGAACCTGATCCAGATGTTCTCCTCCTCGTGGACTCTAATGGAAAATTCCTGGACCCTCAGAAACTCTTTCCACACCAAAAAGTCACTGCAAAGCGATGTAGCACAACAGGCCACGCCCACCAGATCATCAGAGACTTCACAGGACACCCCTCATGTATTATCATTCACACTGGGACTAACGACCTTCACTCGCTGCGCAACAGTACTTCTGATGCAGTGAGGAAAATAGCAGAAACCACCAGCAAAAAGTTCCCAGAGTCCCGAATCATTATCTCCACGCTTCTCCCAAGACACGACACACCACCACACATCATCTACGGCATCAATGCTGAAATTTCCCGTGGCTGTTCTGCGCTCCCCAATGTACACCTGGCCCACCACCACCACATCGGCCTCCAACACCTGTATGATGGACTTCACCTACACAAAGACGGAGTCCGTATTTTTGCAAAGTCCCTAAAAGATGCAGCCCTGGGCCGCAGTCCAGCATCACCGAGACACCTGTTACCAACTCCACTATACCACCGGCCCATTCACCCCTACATGCCCAGACATCCCCCTCCGGCCCCGGTGAGGACAAACACCACACGTCATCCACCACACCCACCAATGGCTCCCTACACACCTGTAAACCTGCAGTCACCAACTCCACATCCACCTGCTGCCCATCAAACCCCCGTAAGAAAGAAACCAAGAACCACCCCACACCAAGAGAAGCCCCCACAGCCGAGAGCACCGAGCTATGCTGAAGCTGCAGCCCGGCCCCCTGCTCCACCCAACACCTCCACACCTGCCAGTGAACTGAGCCAGATCAGAGAGATGCTGCAGACACTGTGCAACCAGCTCCTCAACAGATAAGGACAATATACACAAACACAGTGCACTAAGATTGATTAAAAAAAAAAAAAAAAAAAAAAGTGCACTAGATGTAAATTGTTTACCATATACATTCCTATAGGTTATTTTCTCTCTGTCTTACCAAATAGGTTTATCTTTAATATTACTAAAATACTAATGCGTTCATTTCATATAAGTTGTTGGAATATTCAGGGTCTTTATTCTTCGACTTTTGGTCCTAAAAGCACAGACCCAGTTTTTCTGAAAAATAACAAAGATGCTGACATTATCATTCTCACTGAAACCTGGTGTAGAAATGATGCTCTTACCTACTGTCCCTCAGGCTACTATGAAGTCATTGTACCCTCAGTTAAACTAAGTACAGTCCACCGTGGACGAGACTCGGGAGGAATTCTGGTGTGGTACAGGGAAGCTCTGGCCAAACACATTTCTATTATTACAATTGGAAAATTTCACTGCTGGTTAAAACTAAACAACCAAATTGGCATTTCAACCACTGACATATATCTCTGTGCCATCTATATTCCTCCAGCAGAATCCCCTTACCATGATGAGGAATATCTGAACAACATCCACACAGAGATCAGCCGTTTCCAGGCCCAGGGAAACGTGCTGCTGTGTGGAGACTTTAATGCAAGAACTGGATCTGAACCCGATAACATAGATCCAAAGGGTAATGAATATATCTTTGGCCAAAACTCCCCGAGTCTCACAAGAAAACTTCCACCAAGAAATAATCTTGACCAAACTGTAAATAAAAACGGTAGAGAGTTAGTGCAGCTCTGCCGAGCCTCAGGCCTGTACACACTTAATGGCAGGATCAGAGGGGACTCTTTAGGGAGGTTCACGTGTTGTTCAGGTCTTGGAGCTAGTGTAGTTGACTATACCATCACTGACATGGACCCCTCCTCCTTCAGTGCATTCACTGTCATACAACAAACTCCGCTTTCTGACCATAACCAAATTAACATTTATATTAAAACACATCACACACTAACACAAAACATACCCAAAACCTGTAAAATGTATAAAATCCAGCCAGGATTCAGATGGGCTTCAGACAGCACAGACAAATTTATTCAAGCCCTCAATTCTGAAGAAATTAAAAATCTAATCACTATATTTATTAACAAAAAATTTGAAACAACTAAAGATGGTGTTAATTTGGCTATAAATGAAATAAATTACATATATAAAAAAGCAGCTTGTAAAACTGAGTTGAAAAAGAAAACAAAAACAATTAGTAAAAATACATCAAAAGATGAAAAATGGTTTGACTCAGACTGCAAAACATTAAGAAAACAACTTAGAAAATTATCAAATCTGAAACATAAAGAACCATACAATGCTGACATAAGAACTGAATACTGTTCAAAGCTAAAACAATACAAGGACACAATTAGAGCAAAAAAGCAACACCATCTGACCAAAAGCTTACAAGAAATAGAACATTCAGTAAATCATAATCAGTTCTGGGATATGTGGAATAATCTGAGCACAACAAAACCACAAGACTTGCCAATACAAGATGGAGATATTTGGACAAAACATTTTGAAAATTTATATAAAGAAATCCCTCCAAAACAACTCATTAACAATTCTGATCAGATCAAACAAAGTCTACAAACTTATGAAGACACAATTAAAAATAATCAAAACCCTCTCGACTTCCCAATTACACATGAAGAATTGACAAACAAACTCAAAAGCCAAAAATGTAAAAAGTCTTGTGGTCCTGACAGCATTCTGTGTGAGATGCTGAAACACAGCACACCTGAGCTTCAGACAGCTGTGCTCAAATTATTCAACCTTGTACTTAGTTCAGGCTGTTTTCCTGACATCTGGAGCCAAGGACTCATTACCCCCATTCACAAGAGTGGAGACAAATTGGACCCTAATAATTTCAGAGGCATTTGTGTGAGCAGTAATCTGGGAAGTTATTTAGCAGTATTTTAAACCATAGAATGGTAAACTTCCTTAACGAGCACAGTGTCCTGAGTCCTAGTCAGATTGGCTTTCTTCCTAATTATAGAACTACTGATCACATTTACACCCTACACACCCTAATCAATAAACACGTAAAACAGACCAAAAATGGAAAAATATTTGCATGTTTTATCGATTTTAAAAAAGCATTCGATTCTATTTGGCACGATGGATTATATTATAAACTTTTACAAAGTGGTGTAGGGGGTAAAGTTTATGACATTATTAAATCAATGTATTCAAACAACAAATGTGCGATACGAATTGGCAACAAACATACAGAATTCTTCACCCAGAAGAGAGGAGTGCAGCAGGGCTCTAGCCTGAGTCCAACACTGTTCAACATCTACATTAATGAATTAGCGGTGCAGCTGGAACAGTCTACAGCCCCTGGACTCACTCTACAAGACAAGAACATCAAGTTCTTGCTGTACGCAGATGATCTGGTGCTGCTGTCATCCACCCCACAGGGACTACAGCAGCACCTGGACCTGCTGGAGAACTACTGCCAGAACTGGGCCCTGGCGGTAAACCTCAAAAAGACCAACATTATGGTCTTCCAGAAAAAGCCCAGATGTCAGGAACACAGATACCAGTTCAGTCTAGGCAGCACCGCTCTAGAACACACGATGCAGTACACTTACCTCGGCCTGATCATCACTGCATCGGGGAGTTTCAGTATGGCAGTGAATGCTCTCAAAGATAAAGCTCGAAGAGCTCTATACGCAATCAAGAAAAAATTCCAAAATATTGAAATACCAATTCCAATTTGGTGTAAAATCTTTGATAGTGTGATCCAGCCCATAGCGCTGTATGGAAGTGAGGTTTGGGGTCCACTCAGTGATCAGAGCTACACTAGATGGGACAGACATCCAACAGAAGCCCTACACACAGAATTCTGTAAAATGATCCTAAAACTACAAAGAAAAACACCCAATAATGCATGTAGGGCAGAATTAGGCCGATTCCCATTGATTATTAATATGCATAAAAGGTCCCTCAAATTCTGGATGCATCTTAAATCAAGTCCCACAGAATCGCTACATTTTAAAGCACTACAAACCCAAGAACTGAACCCCGAAAAGAGTCCTCTAAGTCAGCTGGTTCTGAGACTTACTAACCTGACTAACTCTACTAACACTAACCAGTCTCAGACCAGCACTGCTTCTCACCTAAACATCAAAATAAATCAAATTATCAAACAATCTAAAGATACATATCTGGAACATTGGGATCAAGAAACTAAAACACAAAGTAAATTACAACTATATCGGACCATAAAATCAAATTATGAATTGGAAGATTATCTCCAGAGTGTCAGAGACACAAAGCAGAGACGGATCCTGACCAAGTACAGGCTCAGTGAGCACAGACTAGCCATCGAGACCGGCAGACACAGAAAGAGCTGGTTACCCAGAGAGCAAAGAGTGTGTGCTCACTGTGAGACAGGAGAGATCGAGACAGAGACGCACTTTCTCCTTCACTGTCAGAAATACAGATCTATAAGAAACCTCTACTTCAACAAACTCACCAACTTAATAAAGAACTTTACAGCCATTAGTGAAACAGAACAAATAAAGATACTATTAGGAGAGGGACAGACAGCAGCACTGGCTGCGAGATACGTGTGTGTGTGCCACAGCCTGAGAGACAGCAGGTGAATGTGTGTGTGTGTGTGTGTGTGTGTGTGTGTGTGTGTGTGTGTGTGTGTCACAGCCTGAGAGACAGTGTTATTGTATATTGTGTCTGATCTGACCTGTGTGTTACTCTATTGTCCACCACAGTGATCCTCAGTATGTATGTTTCTATGTAAGTTAAAGACTGTGGTGTCAAATGTTCACACGTTCTAATTTGTTACAGTTCAATACTTCTAAGATGTTATAATATTACATTATATTAATACGATGTTCATTTAATTATTATTATTGTTATTATATTATTATTTTATTTATTTTCATCTTTTTGTACATGTACACTAAGCTTTGGCAATATTGTATCATTTACATTCATGCCAATAAAGCAATTTTGAATTGAATTGAATTGAGAGAGAGATGGGTGGATGATAGATAGATAGATAGATAGAGTAGTACTATGCTGCGCGTTGTGTAGCGAATCAGCTTGTGAGTTACGTGACCAATCAAATCCTCAGAATCGCCCGCGGGGCGGGGTTTGTGCTTAACTAGTTTGGTGGGAGAAACATCTCGTTATTCACACAAGCAGAGTTAATGAAGCGGTTCATGCGGAGCTTGATTAGTTCATTAACAGACCCGTCATGGCTTCATCTTCGGAGGAGTGCAGGTTTCTGGATGATCTGAAGAGGACTCGTGTTAGAATCAGTCTGTCAGACACACAGATCAGCGGCGTGATCCAGCGCATCTCTCAGAAGAAGACCCTGATACTAGAGGACGGTCAGGATAACATTATCATAACTCATATCTGTTTCATAACAACACCTTTATATGACTTACATCTGCTCCTTCTCCTCCGTCAAGTGTCTGAAGTGAAAACCGGGCGGAAATTTCCAGGCGTCAAGATCATTTTCGGACACGAGGTTCTTAAAGGTAAACTGTATGATATTTATTCATAAAAACATTTTAGCAAATAAAACAACTGTGTAATTTTTGTTGGTCCATCCGAAATCATCTTTCTTTCTTTTTAAAGTGGAATTTAACAGTTCTGCCAATCAAGACAACCAGTGAGTGTCTTTATACTGATTCCCTGCTGAAAAACACAATAGAAAATGTAATGATTTAATGGGTATAATGGGAATAGCATTGGTTTTAATGGAAGCTATAATGGTGTCTACTGGTATGTGATGGATTCTATTGGTGGGATGTTAAATCCTATTGGAAAAATGACCAAAACGCACTACAAAAAGGAATTTTGTAATGGTTTTACTGGAAAAAGCTAATGGTATTTTAATGGAAACCATTGGAATTTCTGTGATGCTTCTAGTGTTTTTTTTAGCATGTGTTTGATCGAGTCATTAGTAATGTTACTGATCATAAGAGTTTGTCAAAGTTGTTTATTTGTTGTGTATTCAGTGTTAACGAAGAGCACAAATCTGAACTGCACTCGTTCAGGAAGAAGATACCAGGTAATATTCCTCATGTTAACTCATCATCATCATCTTCATCTTCATCATCTGTCTTTCTTCTCCTCCTCAGATGATGTAGATGTGAGTTATGTGCTGATAGATGAGCTTCATGAGAAGTTCGGCCCAGCCGTGAGTTTAGTGCTTCTATAGAGTTTGTGCCATGTCTATTCTGCATATGCATAATATCTAATATATTTGTCTTTGCTTTTCAGGTTATGCACATCCAACAGCAGAAAGTCATTGGAATCGGTGCTGATGTTTTTGGACAGATTGCACAAGAGAGACTTTGCTGGTTGCAGGTTTAGTGGAATAGTACAGCTTTATACAAAACAGCTTCACATTAATAAACAGGAAAATAATGTTAACATTTTAAAAAAAACTAAAAAACACTAATCAAACAAATTCTACTGGTGCCCCATGAAGTCCATTAATTTTTTCCCAAATTCTGTTTTCCATTTAAATTTTTCTAGTCTTCGTTTTAATGGTTAAATTAAATTTTAGTGCTCAAAGAATGTCTAATTAACTGAAATCATGAAACATATATTAATTTTAAAAACAGATTTGGATGGATGATAGATAGATAGATAGATAGATAGATAGATAGATAGATAGATAGATAGATAGATAGATAGATGATGGATGGATGGATGGATGATAGATAGATAGAGGGATGGATGGATGATAGATAGATAGATAGATGGATGGATGGATAGAGAGAGAGAGAGGGATAGATAGAGGGATGGATGGATGATAGATAGATAGATAGATAGATAGAGGGATGGATGGATGATAGATAGATAGATAGATAGATAGATAGATAGATAGATAGATAGATGATGGATGGATAGATAGATAGATAGAGGGATGGATGGATGATAGATAGATAGATAGATAGATAGATAGAGGGATGGATGGATGATAGATAGATAGATAGATAGATGATGGATGGATAGATAGATAGATAGAGGGATGGATGGATGATAGATAGATAGATAGATGGATGATAGATAGATAGATAGATAGATAGATAGATAGATAGATAGAGGGATGGATGGATGATAGATAGATAGATAGATAGATAGAGGGATGGATGGATGATAGATAGATAGATAGATAGATAGATAGATAGATAGATGATGGATGGATGGATGATAGATAGATAGATAGATGATGGATGGATAGATAGATAGATAGAGGGATGGATGGATGATAGATAGATAGATAGATAGATAGATAGATAGATAGATAGATGATGATGGATGGATAGATTGTTGTTTAAAAAAAATTAACATTTTCAATTGTATTTTTTCCAAATTTTGTGTTTCATCTTAATTTCTCTGGATTCTCTGAAATTTTATTTTTCATTTCATTTTTCACTTTATTTATAGAGTTTACAACTGCACCTGCAGACCAAAGTGCTGTACAATCATGAAACACTCATTAAAACACACAACTTAAAACAACACACATTCTACTAAACAGCAAAAACTAGCCCACACTCTCAAAGGCTAAAGACAAGAGGTAGTTTTTGACTTCAACTTTAAAAACATTTAAAAACGAGACCTCTCTAAGTACCTGAGGAAGACTATTCCAGAGCTTCGGCCCTGCAACAGCAAAGACCCGATCCCCTTTTAACTTTAAATGAGTACGAGGGACAGTAAGCAATAACTTATTATTGGATCTTAGAGACCTAGGTGCTTGACGAACAGCAATGAGCTCAGCTGCATTCTGAACCAATTGCAAGCGTGACTCCACATACAACACATTGCAATAGTCCAGACGAGACAAAACAAAGGCATTAATAACCTTCTCTAAGTCTTTTCTTGACAGAATAGGCTTTAGTCGAGCAATAGACCTAATCTGGAAAAAACAACTCTTTACTACAGCATTAACCTGCTTGTCAAATTTCAGCTCTGGGTCAAACACCACACCTAAGTTCCTTATTTGGTCATGACAATAATCGGACCATGAACCCAGATATGTGGACATATCTAAACATCCTCTAGCAGGGCCAAAAAACATAATCTCAGTTTTACTCTGGTTCAACTGAAGCAGATTTTGAGTCATCCAGCTCTTAACCTCCTCTAAACATGCAAATAGCAAATTCAAACCATTATTCTCTCCCATTCTCATAAGTAAATAGATCTGTGTATCATCCGCATACAAATGGTACGACATGCTGTATTTTTTAAAAATTGAGCCAAGGGGCAACATATACAATGAAAATAAAATAGGGCTAATAACAGAGCCCTGGGGGACACCACAAGTAACAGGCGCTGTCGTTGAAACAAAGTTACCATACTTTACAGAGGATGATATATGTGACAAATAAGACTTGAACCACTCTAAAACCATCCCACAAATTCCAACTAAATGGGACAACTGCTTTATAAGAATCACATGGTCTATTTTATTAATAAAAAAGCATGATTTTGATTTATTCATCCAGAATTTGCCCAATTCAATGACATTTAATGTTTTACAGTACATTGCATTTTTATGACTGGTGTTAGGGTCAGAAGGCAATAATGTTGTCATTCAGCTCAATTCTGTTTTGTTCTTATTCAGTTAAATCAATACTGATTATTAACTCTCTTAAACCCTTGTGAATGATTTGACAGGTTGCCACTAAGAAGGTAGTGTATCTGTTTGATATCCTCCTGCTCGGCGGGCAGGCGTTTAAAAACGGCCTGTGCATGATTCTGGAGAATCCTCACATCCTGAAGGTCAGGTGATGTTTAGTGTCCGCAGAAGTGTGTCCGAGGAGCCGAGGTTTACTGGATCTTCTGACTCCTCAGGTGGTGCATGACTGCCGCTGCATTACACGATGCCTGAGAGCAGAGTTCAGAGTCAACCTCAGCAACGTCTTTGACACACAGGTGCGTCTGAGTCTGGAGATACACACCTGAGACAGATCATACATTAATAACCCACAGACAGCAAGATGAGGTTCACGACTCCTGCTTCAAGAAGTTTAATTCTACAGATCGTCTCAGAGCTAGTGCTGTCAATCGATTAAAATAAAAGTAACTAATCAAACATGTTAATCGCGATTAATCCCACCTAACATTAAAGTTTTTAAATTCTACTTTTATATTGCAATAATTTCACATTCAATCTTCAAGTTAATGAAGAAACAACATAAAGACAGTATATTTTTTAATATGTGACTCTGGAGCACAAAACCAGTCATAAGTGTACATTTTGTGAAATTGAGATTTATGCATCATCTGAAAGCTGAATAAATAATCTTTCCATTGATGTATGGTTTGTTATGATAGGACAATATTTGTAAATCTGGAATCTGAGGGTGCAAAAAAATCTAAATATTGAGAAAATCACCTTTAAAGTTGTTCAAATGAAGTTCTTAGCAATGCATATTACTAATCAAAAATTAAATTTTGATATATTAACGATAGGAAATTTACTAAATATCTTCATGGAACATGATCTTTACTTAATATTCTAATGATTTTTGGCATAAAAGAAAAATTTATAATTTTGACTCATACAATGTACTTATGCAATCTACTTATGACTGCTTTTGTGCTCCAGGGTCACATATTTGCTTAATGACAAATTTTTTATGACTGAAGGCGCGAGTATCACTGATACCAATATTTCTGGTGCCTCTATAAAAAAATTTTTTTCCTAAATATTTAATCATTGACTATAGCCATTCAATATTACAGTATAATTGAGAGCTATTAATTTTAACATTTATTAGACTTTAAAAAATAACAACTTCTAATTTAAGTGAACTTAATCTTCATAAACCCATTATAATGAATGTCATATTTAGTTACCTGTGCCCTTCAGCAAGTAGGAAATATACAGAAATTACACTAAATTCTAAATTAAATATAGATGAACTCTTAAAGCTACAGCAGTTATTGATTCCCTCTTTTTTCTTGTGTTTGATGAACAGACGTCACAGCAGCTGGTTATTAGGCTGCTGTTACTTTAAGAGCTGCCGCTGCTGAACATGACAAGGATCAGTGCCCGGTTGCATAAAGCACCTCAAGGTTTTCCCTTAAGTATGACACTTAAGGCGTTATCTCTCCTTACCTAAGGGAATGACTTAAGAGTGTTGCATACAATCCCTTAAACCATTCTCTTAGTTAAGGGAAACCTTTCAGTGCTTCACGACAGCGACCAGGTTTTGCCGTTAAAAAAATCTACTGTTGCCATGGAAACGTTATGTGTTAATGCAGATAGCGGTGTAAGTTTTCACAGAAACATAACATTTTCAGGGACTAATGTGAATAAATCTATATTTAAGTGTAAAGAGACAATATAGTCATTTTATTCGTACCAAAACGTGGCGATGTGAACATTACGGACTCATAGAAGTATTTTATGATGGAATACAGCAGCGATCGCTGAATAAAAAGCAGAAATGTAAACACAATAAACATACAATTGTGAAAATAATTTTTTTTATGTGTGTTTTTCCAAGTCATCACGCAGGTAATATGTAGGAAATTACAGGAATAAAATATTATAGAATATAAATGTGTTCTCACATGACGCACTCGCGTTTGAGTTATTAGCTGTATGTAATTTGATTAATGTGAATGAATGCCTTAATTAAAATCTGTTATAAAGCGGCCGATTGTGTCTTGTAGAAGACTTTAGGATTGAATCTGCTCGCTGTGTAACACTTAAAGTGACATTTTCCATACATTATGATATACTATGACAGTTAAGGGGCTTTATGCAACACTTTAAGGGATACTTAAGATAAATTCTAAGGGTTTATGACGTTTCACCTAAAGAAATCCTTAAGTGTCATTTAAGGGATATTGTATGCAACGTCCTTAATTGTAAGAGAAACTTAAGGGCGATATTAAGGGAAAATTTCACTTAAGGTGCTTTATGCAACCGGGCACTGAAACGCAGTTTCATTCACGCTTTAATATGAAGTGATACGAGTGCTACGAGCTCAGTATAACGCAGGATCTCATCTGACTCGCAGCTCGCTGTGCTTCTGCTGAATATAACCGTGTAAGAGTTAATGGTGAGTTTGAGCTGTAAAGCGCTGACGGTAGTGTGATCGTGTGTTCAGCTCTCTCCACGCTCCCTCAGTAGTGCTGACCGTGTGCTGCTCCGCAGGTGGCTGATCTCATGCTCTTCTACAGCGAGACCGGAGGCTTTCTCCCGGACCGGGTCAGCTCTCTCCAGGAGGTGCTCCGGCTTCACCTCAAGCTCCCCGCCGCTGACCTGACACCTCTGTGCTCCAAAGAGCGCCACCGCAAGGTCCCGAACCAAACCGTGTGTCATTAGAAGAGCAGTATTAAATTAACACTCCACTTTTTTTGGAAATAGGCTCAATTTCCAAGTCCCCAAGAGTTAAACAGTTGAGTTTCACCGTGTTTGAATCCATTCAGCCGATGTCTGGCGGTAGCACTTTTAGCGTAGCTTAGCATAGATCATTGAATCTGATTAGACCGTTAGCATCTCGCTCAAAAATGACCAAAGAGTTTCTGATATTTCTCCTATTTAAAGCTTGACTCTTCTGTAGTTACATCGTGTACTAAGACTGACGGAAAATGATAAGTTGTGATTTTCTAGTCTGATATGTCTAGGAACTATACTCTCATTCCAGCGTAATCAAGGAGCTTTGCTGCCGTACCATGAGTGATATTACGCAGCGCTCGAAAGTAGTCCCCTGCTCAGTAGCCTATGATATAGCTGGGGACTACTTTCAGGCGCTGCGTAATATCACTCATGGTACGGCAGCAAAGTTCCTTGATTATTACGTCATTTTTGAGCGAGATGCTAACGGTCTAATCAGACTCAATGATCTATGCTAAGCTAAGCTAAAAGTGCTACCGCCAGACATCGACTGAATGGATTCAAACACGGTAAAACTTTACTGTTTAACTCTTGGGGAGATATAAAATGAGCCTATTTACAAAAATAGTGGAGTGTTCCTTTAAGACTGCATTGTTACGAGCTGCTGATGAGGTTTGACCGGCTTTATTAGCAGTGTTTGCGCTGGTCAAGTCACTATTATCTGTATAGCGCTTTTAACAATGCAAATTGTGTCCAAGCAGCTTTACATCAGCTTTACAGTATTTAGACGAGGCCAGACGAGACCAGCAGTTTAAAGTCCGTGTAAAGTGATATTAAAATAAGTGTTCTGAGTTTGTCACACAACAGAAAAATGTGTTATTAACCACCCGGCCAAATTTGAATGATTAAAAAACCCGCCAAGTAACTAAAATAAGTTATCAAAGTCTTTGAAAAATAAGCAGGAGTCTCTGCTCTCAAACGCTGGGGGCGTGTCCGCTGGCGGCGCTGAAACCACGCCCACTCGCTGAAACCACGCCCACTCGCTGAAACCACACCCACTCGCTGGAAAGCACCCGTCTCTCTCAGCTGTCAAATACCGCTATGACCTCCGGAGCGCTTTGAAAGAAGAGAAAGCGTTCAGCTCGCGTTTCTAGATGTGAATTGTTTAAATTGTATGTATTCTGGCACATATTGATGTCTCTGGGCTAAGACCCGGGTATCATTCACCCTAGAACCGTCCCACCCTGCCTAGAATCTGTATATCTAACATCACAGACATTCAAAAAGACAAACTAAGAGCTCTCAACATAGTTATTATAGTGTTAGGGGCGGGGCCATGCTCGGTGGCTACATTGCATCATCGAGACACCGTTTTAGCCCCGCCCCAAAAAATCCTGAACACAGAATTGGTGAAAAACTGTTTAACGGTTTAACTCCACAATTCAGTACTACCTAGTTCAGAGTCTTTGTAATGTGTTTCAGCAATACATTTCTAACATTTGTAATGTGTTTAGAAACAATTCTCTTTACACGGACTTCAAGTCTCGGCTGCAGCAGAGTCAGATTGTGCAGAGGACTCGTCTGGTTCCCGAGGTCTTGTCCTGATGGACGTCTAGGATTCAGACGGAGAATTCAAACACATCTCTCTGGGACACAATGAGCTTCAACCCCTTATTTCTTTTGTAGCTGGATTTAAAATGGACTCAAACCTCTGTTTAGCTGTGACTGTCTCACACTGGTGTTTATTTAGAAGCCAAACAATTTGAGTGATAATAGTAATATTTATTAATTTCTTTATTATTGTCTGATACAGAAATACATTGTTGTTGTAATACATCTGTACTGTAAATTCAAACATTTATATTTCATACACTAATGTTAAAAAGTTTGGGAATTTTTTTTTTTTTAAAAGAAGTTATTATGCTCATCACAGTTGCATTTACTTGATAAAAAATACAGAAAAAACAGTAATATTATTAAATATTATTGCAATTTAAAATAATGGTTTACTATATTAATATACTTTAAACTATAATTTATTTCTGTGATCAAAGCTGTATTTTCAGCATCATTCCTCCAGTCTTCAGTGTCACATGATCTTCAGAAATCATAATAATATGCTGATTTATTATCAATGTTGAAACAGTTTTTGCTGCTTAATATTTTTTGGAACCTGTGATACTTTTTTCAGGATTCTTTGATGAATAAAAAAAATAAAAACAGCATTTATTAAAAAAATAATAATAATAATCTTTTGTAATAATATACACTACCGTTCAAATGTTTGTTGTTGGTAATTTTTTTTTTTATGAGAGAAATTAATAAGTCATGGTGAAGGCTTAAATTGTTAGAAAATATTTATATTTTGAATAAATGCTGTTCTTTTTAACTTTTTATTCATCAAAGAATCCTGAAAAAAGTATCACAGGTTCCAAAAAATATTAAGCAGCAAAAACTGTTTCAACATTTATAATAATCAGAAATGTTTCTTGAGCAGCAAATCAGCATATTATTATGATTTCTGAAGATCATGTGACACTGAAGACTGCAGTAATGATGCTGAAAATACAGCTTTGATCACAGAAATAAATTACAGTTTAACACATATTCACATAGAAAACCGTTATTTTAAATTGTAATAATATTGCACAATATTACTTTTTTTTTCTGTATGTTTAATAAAATAAATGCATCCTTGATGAGCAGAAGAAACATCTTTAAAAAAAACATTAAAAATCTTCAAACTTTTGACCAGCAGTGTATATATACAGTATATATATGAAATGTTTTATCATTCAGTAGTATAATAACAATACTTGTTGATTTCTTCTTTGTTCTGTTTCATTGCTGATTGTCTGAGGGCTAATCCTGTCAGCCGTGCTGTAAGACGGTGCTCTTCTCTCGCAGGAGTGTCCTGACGTGTGGTACGTCCGTCCGGCTCCACCTGCCCTGATGAACATCATGACCGCTTCGGTCAGTCATCTTCTCCCGCTGCGCCTCGTGCTTCTGGACGCACTGATGTCAGATTACACCATTCTGGTAGATGCTTATATGAGCAGCTACCACAACCAGTCTCTTCACATTGAGCAGGTGAGAACATGCACGCATGGCTTTAATATCAGAGCTGTTTACTAATATGATTCATAAACAGGTAAGCTAATAAAAGGAGTAGTTCACACAAAAATAACCTGAGGATGAACACATTTTCACCAAATGTTTATCACAGATCAGGATGAGTGTGTGTCTTCATCAGATTTGTAGAAATGTGTCTCTGCATCAGTGTCTCAGCAAAGTGAATGGGTGCCGTCAGAATGAGAGTCCAAACATCTCCAGATGTTAACTGATGGACTGGAGTGGTGTGGATTATTGTGATGTTTTTATCAGACTCTCATTCTGACGGCACCCATTCACTGCAGAGCATCCATTGCTGAGACACTGATGCAGAGACACATTTCTACAAACCTGATGAAGAAACAAACTCATCCTGATCTGTGATAACCTGAGGATGAACACATTTACAGCATTTTCATTTTTGGTTGAACTCTTCGTTTTAACAAAAAAAAAATGATGTTAAGTGAATACAATTCATAAATGTTTGAATTTATGAATTCCAAAAATATGGTTTACAAATGATCGGAGTTATATTTTAAAAATGTCTTGGCAGTGATAATGGCAGTGAATGGGTGTTATTTTTCAACAGTCCAAAAGAAGTCCAATAAAGCGCATCCATCCATAATAAACAGTGCCTCACATGGCTCCGGGGGGTGAATAAAGGATATTTTTCTTACAAAAATGCATAGATTCGCTACAGGAGGCCTTTATTCTCCCCCGGAGCCGTGTGAGGCACTGTTTATTATGGATGGATGCGCTTTATTGGACTTCTTTTGGACTGTTGAAAAATAACACCCATTCACTGCCATTATAAGGCTTGGAAGAGCCAAGACGTTTTTAAAATTAACTCCGATCGGATTGGTCTGAAAGAAGAGTCCTATACACCTAGAATGCCTTGAGGATGAGTAAATCATGGGCTAATTTTCATTTTTGGGTGAACTATCTCTTTAACGAGTCGTCTACACTGGTATCCAGTCATAGTTATATTTGTTGTTTGATTAATATTAATGATATAACAGAGAGCAGCTGTGTTTTACTCAGTCCAGTGTAATCCATGGAAAGGATTACCAAATCCAGCTTTACTCACACTTTAGACTTTGTTTCTGATTCCTCATATTTAATATTATACGGAAAAGGTTTCCTCGTGTGTGTGTGTGTGTGTGTGTGGTATCAGAGTGAGTGGACACAGTGTGTGTGTGTGTGTGTGTGCAGGTTTATGTGGTTTATGAGGACACAAATTTGTTTAATGACATGGGTATGACAGAGGTATTACAATATGAAGGTGGTTTATGAGGACACTGCCTATGTCCCCGTAATTCAAAAGGCTTAAAAAACATACTAAATGGTGTTTTTTTGAAAATCTAAAAATGCACACAGTCTCCTGTGAGGGCTAAGTTTAGGTGTAGGGTAGGTGTAGGGCAATAGCACACACAGTTTGTTCAGTATAAAAACCATTACGCCTATGGAGAGTCCCCATAAACCACAAAAACCAACATGCGTGTGTGTGTGTGAGTGTGTGGTATCAGAGTGAGTGGACGCTCCCTGCAGAAGCGGAGGAGCTGCTGTGTGTGTGTGTGTCTGTGGTATCAGAGTGAGTGGACGCTCTCTGTGTAATAATGTGTGTGTGTGTCAGAGTGAGTGGACGCTCTCTGTGTAATAGTGTGTGTGTGTGTGGTATCAGAGTGAGTGGACGCTCTCTGTGTAATAATGTGTGTGTGTGTGTGTGTGTTGTATCAGAGTGAGTGGACGCTCTCTGTGTAATAGTGTGTGTGTGTGTGTGTGTGTGTGTGTGTATCAGAGTGAGTGGACGCTCTCTGTGTAATAATGTGTGTGTGTGGTATCAGAGTGAGTGGACGCTCTCTGTGTAATAGTGTGTGTGTGTGTGTGTGTGTGTGTGTATCAGAGTGAGTGGACGCTCTCTGTGTAATAGTGTGTGTGTGTGTGTGTATCAGAGTGAGTGGATGCTCTCTGTGTAATAATGTGTGTGTGTGTGTGTATCAGAGTGAGTGGACGCTCTCTGTGTAATAATGTGTGTGTGTGTGTTGTATCAGAGTGAGTGGACGCTCTCTGTGTAATAATGTGTGTGTGTGTGTGTATCAGAGTGAGTGGACGCTCTCTGTGTAATGTGTGTGTGTGTGTGTGTATCAGAGTGAGTGGACGCTCTCTGTGTAATTTGTGTGTGTGTGTATCAGAGTGAGTGGACGCTCTCTGTGTAATAATGTGTGTGTGTGTGTGTGTATCAGAGTGAGTGGACGCTCTCTGTGTAATAATGTGTGTGTGTGTGTGTATCAGAGTGAGTGGACGCTCTCTGTGTAATAATGTGTGTGTGTGTGTGTATCAGAGTGAGTGGACGCTCTCTGTGTAATAATGTGTGTGTGTGTGTGTATCAGAGTGAGTGGACGCTCTGTGTAATAATGTGTGTGTGTGTGTGTGTGGTATCAGATTGAGTGGACGCTCTCTGTGTAATAGTGTGTGTGTGTGTGTGTTGTATCAGAGTGAGTGGACGCTCTGTGTAATAATGTGTGTGTGTGTGTGTGGTATCAGATTGAGTGGACGCTCTCTGTGTAATAGTGTGTGTGTGTGTGTGTTGTATCAGAGTGAGTGGACGCTCTGTGTAATAATGTGTGTGTGTGTGTGTGTGGTATCAGATTGAGTGGACGCTCTCTGTGTAATAGTGTGTGTGTGTGTGTGTGGTATCAGAGTGAGTGGACGCTCTGTGTAATAATGTGTGTGTGTGTGTGTGTGGTGTCAGAGTGAGTGGACGCTCTCTGTGTAATAGTGTGTGTGTGTGTGTGTGTTGTATCAGAGTGAGTGGACGCTCTCTGTAATAATGTGTGTGTGTGTGTGTGTGTGTGTATCAGAGTGAGTGGACGCTCTCTGTGTAATAATGTGTGTGTGTTGTATCAGAGTGAGTGGACGCTCTCTGTGTAATAGTGTGTGTGTGTGTGTGTGTGTTGTATCAGAGTGAGTGGACGCTCTCTGTGTAATAGTGTGTGTGTGTGTGTGTGTGTGTTGTATCAGAGTGAGTGGACGCTCCCTGCAGAAGCGGAGGAGCTGCTGGGGGTGCGTCAGGAGAGGATGGACTGGGCGGCTCGACGGTACTCTCTGACCGACGCCGGTCTGCTGAGACGCTCCAGCTTCAACACTCACACCGACTCTGCGTCTGACATCAGATGAAACCGACTCCAAATAGCAGCAAGTTCAGTTAAAAAAACCCTGTTTGAACTCTGTCTGAATTTTGTTTAGAAGACAGATTTTTGTTTATGTGCAGTTTGTTGGAGTTTCTCGGTTTCTTTACTCTGCTGTAACGTGTGAAGAGTGTTTTTGTGTTACATGTAAAGCTGTTACGTTGCTGCTGGTTTGTTCATAGTGTGAAGAATTAAAAAGCATGTTTTTGCTCCGTCTTCTTTCATTGTGTCCTGATTGTGTGAGTCAGTCCAGACTAAACCCACAGGGGGCGCTACAGTCAAGACATGCTCCGGATGGATGGAAGAATGAGGCATGTTTCAGCTCACAGCAGAATTAATATTAATATCTTAATATTTCAGATCTTCTGTTGTGGTTCAAAGCTCTGGCTCGTGTTGTACCGGGTCTACAGAATCTGCATGAAGCCCTGCATGTGTGCATCGATACTATAATGACTTTAATGGTGAACATGAGCAATTAATAGCAATCTAGTGACTGTACACTGAATTTACAGTGTCAGCTTTATTTCTATAGTGATTAATATAATACAGATTGTTTCAAAAGCAGCTTGACAAGAAAATAGCATCATTTATAAAACAATATCAATTCCGACTGTAAAGCAGCTCTATAGAAGACAATAGAGTCCAGGGGTGTAAAATACTTGATTACTGTACTTAAGTATTATTTTGGGGGATTTGTTTTACTTTATTAAAGTACAATTTAAACGGACTACTTGTAGTTTACTTCATTACATTGTATTTCTGGCTTCATGTGCATATTGAGGTAGCTAAATTGCTTTTTTCTTTTTAAATAAGTTATTTTATTATTAAAAAAAATTCAAAAGAACAGATGAGATTGAATGCAAACAAAATCAGTGAGAATTTCTACAATTCATATTTTGGTGGGACTGACTGCTGTTTTAAATTAAATGTTACAAATCTCCAAAAAAAAGTGTTTACCAGAACATTGCATGTCAAATTAATTGTAATTGATGTTTAGTTATTATGAGGAAGTAGGTAAGTTGTATACATTGAGTCACTAATATTGAGGTGTTATGTTTGTGTGTGCTGTACGCTTGCATTATATGCACTATATGCTTAGTTGCTTATGCTTACCTCTTCTGACAGTCTGATAAAAGACTGTTCTTTTTTTGCACTACACATATATCTGCACAGTTTTGTTTTATTTAACTGGTTTGCACTCTATCTGCCATGTGCCTTATGCCACTTTATCAATCTCTTTTTTATTTTTCTACAATGTCCTCATTTGTATATCTGTATAGTTTGTATGTACATATGGTTAAACTGTATTTATCTGTATTTGAACGTCTACTGTCAGTGTTTAATGTTAACTGTAGGCAGGGCCGTAGCTAGAGGATTGGGGGCCCCCTGAAAAAATATTGATGTGGGCCCCCCCCACACACACATATCATATACTGTACAATATACAAGCATGGAACCAAATTGCATGCTTTTTTGTGGTTTTCATAATATCTCAGTTATACAACTAATAAAATATTAGAATTATTCACAGAACATGGGCCTATATAGTATAATTCCTGGATTTTGTGGGGCCCCCTGGGCAGTGGGGGCCCCTAGAATTTTCCCCACCTTTCACCCCACTAGCAACAGCCCTGACTGTATGCACCAAGGGTCTGAGAGTTACGCAATTTCAATTCTCTGTATGTATGTACTGTACATGTGGAAGAATTGACAATAAAGCAGACTTAACTTAGTTCGTGTTCATCTGAAGACAGAAAGTCTGGGACGGCACGAGGGTGTAAAGGATGGATTCTTGTGTTTCATTGAGCTGTGTTTTAATTGTTGTTCTTGCACTAGACAGATGCATTTCTTGTTTTCTCCCTTTAGCCAAAACTTTGTCTGATAAAAACATCCCGTGCAGTTTTTTTAAGCATTTTATCCATGCATTGAGAAGATGGTTCAATGTGATGAAACTATCTCCTTCCTTTTATTCCCAGGTTACCTCTACTTTAATACTTGAGTACAAATTAAAGTGGTACATTTTAACTTTTACTCAAGCATGGTTTTGTCCAGATACGTGTACTTTTAATTGAGACAAACTTTCACTGAGTATAATTTGTGTACTTTTCATAATGATCGAGTCGTGATTCACGTCAAGTTTTAAGGGAATAATAGAGCTGATACATTAATACATTTACAATTTGAAATGCATTTATTTCATGCTAAGTTACTAGAAATAATTTTTATATTTATGTATTTAATAAAATGTCCTGCAATTGTATTTTTGGTATACTTAAAGTCTGCTAAATTGTAACAACTAATTTTGTACTTAATGCACTTTAATTGTGCTGAAGTCCAACTAAAGATACACTGAAGTATATGTGATCGTGCTAAAGTGAAAATATTGCAAGTATACTTCAGGTACACTTTAAATATTTTGCATTATTATTCAAAGATTCAAAGATCAAAAGTGACATTAAAAGACATTTTAGGCTTAATATTAAGAAAAGTGCATTGTGCACAAGTAATATGCCAAGTAAAGTTTAAACATAATTTTTATATCAGTAACTCAAGTTATCTGTCAGTAAATATGTTAATAGATTTGAACTATAGTTATTATGAAATGTATTTTAAATATATTATTTTTTACTAGGGTTCTCTTGAAAGCTTGACGTAAGCCTGCAGGAGCTCAGTATATCAGCGCTGTTTCTGTGACATGATTTGAGTCTGTTATCAGTCCATCAGCTCTTCATCATCAGCTCTTCGTCATCAGCTCTTCATCATCAGCTCTTCATCATCAGCTCTTCGTCATCAGCTCTTCTTCATCAGCTCTTCTTCATCAGCTCTTCGTCATCAGCCCTTCGTTATCAGCTCTTCTTCATCAGCTCTTCTTCATCAGCTCTTCATCATCAGCTCTTCGTCATCAGCTCTTCATTATCAGCTCTTCATCATCAGCATCATCAGCTCTTCATCATCAGCTCTTCGTCATCAGCTCTTCATCATCAGCTCTTCTTCATCAGCTCTTCATCATCAGCTCTTCTTCATCAGCTCTTCATCATCAGCCCTTCATCATCAGCTCTTCATCATCAGCCCTTCATCATCAGCTCTTCTTCATCAGCTCTTCTTCATCAGCTCTTCATCATCAGCTCTTCTTCATCAGCTCTTCTTCATCAGCTCTTCGTCATCAGCTCTTCTTCATCAGCTCTTCTTCATCAGCCCTTCATCATCAGCTCTTCATCATCAACTCTTCTTCATCAGCTCTTCTTCATCAGCTCTTCATCATCAGCTCTTCTTCATCAGCTCTTCATCATCAGCTCTTCTTCAACAGCTCTTCGTCATCAGCTCTTCGTCATCAGCTCTTCATCATCAGCTCTTCGTCATCAGCTCTTCGTCATCAGCTCTTCGTCATCAGCTCTTCGTCATCAGCTCTTCTTCATCAGCTCCTCTTCATCAGCTCTTCATCATCAGCTCTTCATCATCAGCTCTTCGTCATCAGCTCTTCGTCATCAGCTCTTCTTCGTCAGCTCTTCATCATCAGCTCTTCATCATCAGCTCTTCATCATCAGCTCTTCTTCATCAGCTCTTCATCATCAGCTCTTCTTCATCAGCTCTTCATCATCATTCACACGCTTCAAAAGAGCTGCTCAGATCAAACCTGGAACATGTGGACAGAACAGACCTTCAACCAAACTACTGCTTTTGTAAGAATTACATCACTGAGATTAATTAATTATGATGACAAATGTTTTCTCTGAATAATAAAGGGATATTTGTGGAGGAATTGATGCACTTTTTCACTTTGCTCTTGAATAAGATGAACTGAGCTTTATAAACATTTTCTGAGCGTACAGTATGGATTTGATCAGAAATAGTTTAAGAAACTTTTGCATTTAGGATCATTCTGTGTACAACTTTATAAAAGAAGCCCTGGTTCTTCTGAAGACTCATTAAAATAAGACACCTTGATTTTTGTTTTGTTTTGTCTTATTTTACATCATTTTGAGGCGTCTGGTCCTGACTGATGCTGACAGACCGTCAAACAGAGCTCTGAACACTGCTCTGAGTCTCACCTGAGGAGGAGGAAGAGGATGAGGAGGAAGAGGATGATGATGAGGAGGAGGAGGAAGATGATGAGGAGGAGGAAGATGAGGAGGAGGAGGAAGAGGATGATGATGAGGAGGAGGAAGATGAGGAGGAGGATGATGATGAGGAGGAGGAAGATGAGGAGGAGGAGGAAGAGGATGATGATGAGGAGGAGGAGGAAGATGAGGAGGAGGAGGAAGATGAGGAGGAGGAGGAAGAGGATGATGATGAGGAGGAGGAAGATGAGGAGGAGGAAGATGAGGAGGAGGAGGAAGATGAGGAGGAGGAGGAAGAGGATGATGATGAGGAGGAGGAGGAAGAGGATGATGAGGAGGAGGAAAAGGAGGAGGAAGATGATGAGGAGGAGGAAAAGGAGGATGAAGATGAGGAGGAGGAAGAGGATGATGATGAGGAAGAGGATGATGATGAGGAGGAGGAAGATGAGGAGGAGGAGGAAGATGAGGAGGAGGAGGAAGAGGAGGAGGAGGAGGAGGAAGATGATGAGGAGGAGGAAGATGAGGAGGAGGAGGAAGAGGATGAGGAGGAGGAGGAAGATGATGAGGAGGAGGAAAAGGAGGATGAAGATGAGGAGGAGGAAGAGGAGGAAAATGAGGAGGATGATGAGGAGGAGGAAGATGAGGAGGATGATGAGGAGGAGGAAGATGAGGAGGAGGAGGAAAAGGAGGATGAAGATGAGGAGGAGGAAGACGAGGAAAATGAGGAGGATGATGAGGAGGAAGATGAGGAGGAGGAGGAAAATGAGGAGGATGATGAGGAGGAGGAAGATGAGGAGGAGGAGGAAAAGGAGGATGATGAGGAGGAGGAAGATGAGGAGGAGGAGGAAAATGAGGAGGATGATGAGGAGGAGGAAGATGATGAGGAGGAGGAAGATGAGGAGGAGGAGGAAGAGGATGATGATGAGGAGGAGGAGGAAGAGGATGAGGAGGAGGAAAAGGAGGAGGAAGATGAGGAGGAAAAGGAGGATGAAGATGAGGAAGAGGATGATGAGGAGGAGGAGGATGAGGAAGAGGAGGAAAAGGAGGAGGAAGATTATGATGAGGAGGAGGAAGAGGAGGAAAAGGAGGAGGAAGATGAGGAGGAGGAGGAAGATGATGATGAGGAGGAAAAGGAGGAGGAAGATGAGGAGGAGGAGGATGAGGAAGAGGAGGAAAAGGAGGAGGAAGAGGAGGAGGAAGAGGAGGAGGGGGAAGGATGAAGAGGAGGAGGCGTCTCGGCGGGACGGATAGGTAGCTGTGCTCTCTTTTCTCCTCTCAATGAAGGACGGAGCTCAATTAGCATTACACAAGTCCCTCTCTCCTCCCCGCGGAGCCGCTGCTTTCTGCGGGATTGTCCCGCTTCTGGCCCTTGTCTCCGTTGGCAGGGTGACAGTACTCGAGTGTGCAAACTCGTGCCATTGTCCCCCGGCCAGAAGGAGCCATGGAGACCCGCTAATATGACACAGGAAAATGTTTGCTGATGGCGATTCTATGGGCTTTGTCTAACTCTTTCTCTTTCACGACGACTCGATTTAAGTCTCAGAATGTTTGACTACAAATGCGAGAGTGCTCTCCGGCTCCTCCGCCTTTGTCCCGCGAGGTTTGAATGAGTAATTCAGCTTTTGTGTGGCTCGATTGAGGGGGCAAACAGAAAGACAAGATTCTTGAGCGCTCAAGCCCCCTTTCCATGGTTATGCACACATCTCCTCCTCCTCCGGTCAGCGCTGGACTTCAGATCGGGGGAAACAGCGAGGCGAAGCCGCTCCAGAGACCCTCGCTCCGACCCGAGAACACGAGAAGAGCGCGCGGAGCACCGTTTAGCTCGCGGTTCCTCGGGGATCTCCATGACAACAGAATCCGAAACCGGGATCTCATCGGCGCATTGTGAGGAGAGTGAGGTCGCTGATTGGCTCAGGAGAGCACCATAACTACACCGAGTCTCGAGTGCCTGGGCTATTACAGAGCCTGGGCTATTATCCTCGCGGCGGGTTTGCTCCAGAAGCGGAGGTCAGCGCTGTACAGGACTGAAGATGTGCTGCTGACGCGTGAGAGAGCGCGATGGCGAGCTCCGACAGCGAGGTGAAGACGCTCCTGAACTTCGTCAATCTGGCGTCGAGCGACATCAAAGCGGCGCTGGATCGATCCGCGCCCTGCAGGCGCTCCGTGGACCACCGCAAATACCTGCAGAAGCAGCTCAAGCGCTTCTCGCACCGCTGCGCCAAGGGGCCGCCGCGCAGAAGCAGCGACGCGACGCTCGCCGAGCTCTCCGCGGATAAAACGCGTTCTAGTCTGAATGCGAACGCGGCGGGGCAGATCCCGATGCGCGAGCGGCAGCTCCCCGCGTCCTTCTGGAAGGAGCCGCGCTCCGGCGGACAGCGTCTGGAGCACCTCCTCAAGAGCAACGCGAGCGGGACCGTGCGCGTCAGATCGCCGGCGGCGAGAGCCAAGACGGTTTATGAAGACTTGAACGCGAACGCGAACGCGCTGCTGTCCGGTAACGCGGTGTGCGCGTGCGCGTGCTGCTCGCTCCCTTGCCGGTTTCTGCTCCCGCACGCGCACGCGTTCAGGAACAGCGCGACAGAGCGCGACGCTGAGATCGCGCGCAGCGTCATCGACGGACTGCAGCGCAGCAGCGCGCATGTGGTGATCAAACCCATCCCCACCAAACCCCCCGCGGTGTCCGCCTTCAGCGCGCTCGGCTTCATCTGAGACTCACTGTAGACAGGGCTCTGTGTCACCAGTGTTGGGAGCGAAGCTCACCTCGGAGATGTA